>BQMZ01000229.1:0-122200 GCA_036984285.1 Chlamydomonas sp. KOR1
ACTGCCGCTGGGCCGCTGAGGAGCACCTCTGTGTCGTCTGCGTACTGCACTGCTGTGGCCTAGCCGGGCTGTCAGGGTCCAGCTGCACGCCAACGGCGTTGTTGTGCTGGAGCCATCGTAGCAGGGCCTGTGCCACAAACAGGTACAGCAGCGGCGCCAGTGGGCACCCCTGCCGCACGCCTGCTGCAATCGGAACCCGCTGCGAGCGATGGCCGTTGACCATTGCGAAGGCTGCTGTGTCTGTCAGGAGGGTCCTGGCCCAGTGCAGCAGACCGGGCCCCGCTCCCATGGCCTCCATAACCGCAAATAGGAAGTCACGGTTGACTGTGTCGTACGCCTTTGCGTAGTCGAGGAACGCTACTACGCACGATCTCTGTTGCTGATGTAGCAGATGTGGCAATTGGCGTAGGAACAGCGCGTTCTCGCCAATAAGTCTGTCCAGGAGAAATGCTGTCTGCTCTGGCGCTATGATGCTGCTCATGGCGGGGCACAGGCGTGTGGCCAGTACCTTCGCCAGCAGCCTGTAGTCTGTGCACAACAGGGTGATTGGTCTGTAGCTGCCTGGGTCCACCCGCTGTCCTCGGTTTTTGTAAATTACGCTGATAATGCCATCTAGAAACCCCATGGGGAGCTGACCAGTGGCACCTATTGCTGAGAAGACGGCTGCTAGCACTGGGCTGAGCTGGTCCTTGTAGGCTTTGTACAGGTTTGCTGGAATCCCGTCCCAGCCCGGCGCCTTACCTGGCGCCGTTGCTTTGAGAGCCGCGTACACCTCCGCCTCCGAGATGCTGGGGTCGCCCACCGCTGCTGCCTGCTCCGAGCTGAGCCGGCTGTTCTGGCCCCGGACGGCGTCCAGCACCTGCGCCTGGGCGGCAGGTGACACTGGCTTTTTGCAGATGTCCTGCCAGTAGGAGGCTATGATCTGTGGGAGGCTACCGGGGTTAGTCACCAGGCGGCCATGTGCGTCCTGCAGGGCTGCAACGGAGTGGCTGGTGGCCGGCGGGCGGAGGAGGGCAGTGATGGTGGGGTTGGGGCGCTCGCCATGCCGCAGGCCAAACTGACGCTGCTCTGTCGCTGCATCTGCTGCTGCTGCCTGTGCTGCCGCCACAACTTCAGCCTGCGCCTCCATCATGGCTGCCATTGCCTCCGCGGCTGCCGCCTCCGTGGGTGCTTCCCGTGCCGTGGCCTCCGTGGCCTCCGTGGCCTCCGTGGGTGCTTCCCGTGCCGTGGCCTCTGCGGCTAATCGTGTGCCAGTTGACCAGTGGAGTTAGCAGTATGAGGGTGTGTGAAACGGCGTGCCAGGGCGGTACGAGTACAATGACGTCCTGGATGCACCGAGCATGTTGTCCTGGTGTAGGCTGAGTGTGGTCCCTGGTTTGTGACCACTCCGCGTGACCCCCGTCGTCCCAGCTTGCCTAGACAGGCGTACGGTACTTGCAAAGGCCCCCATTGTCCGGCTGTCCAGCTGCCCGGTTGTCAAGCTGCACACCGCACAACGTAGACGTGCCCTGACAAACCTAGCGCATCTGGCAACGCAGCAGCCTGTTGCAGCCACAGCACTGCGCCATTAATGCCGCCAACGATCACAGGCCAGGAAGCGCTGCTGGGCCAGTACCGCGTCAGAACCGACGGCATGGGTGCACAGGGGTTCCGTTGGACCCACAAGGTTGGACCACCACCTCCACTACGCGCTCGCTGCACCCTATTGACACCAACACGACGGAGCACGGGTGCACCTGAGGCGAAGCCCCGTGTGGTACCCTCCTGCTAGTGACGCCCCTGCCAAACGCTAGCGTCATGCCTCCACACCCGATCAGCTCCCGCGATGACCATTCCGGCCGCTGGGCCCCAAATCTGCACGTCTGCAGTTGCATGCGCGCACCATGCATCGTACGGCACCACTCGTAGGGACGCCTTCCCTCCTATCCTCCACCCTGGCACCGCACTCTCACGCCCCGTACGCACACACTTCCCCGCCCTAGAAGTCCCTGAACGACATCTTGGGGTCGTAGTTCTTGTCCCTCCCGCGCCCCCGCCCCCGGCCCCTCCGCCCCCGCCCCTGCCCCGCCCCTGCGGCCCCATGCGGCGCGCCGCAAAGGCGTGTCCGTGCTTGACCTCGCACAGCGCCGCCACCTCCTCGTCGCACACCACGCACACGCCAGGGACCAGGGTGCCCCCAGCGCCGCCCTCCGCCTGTGCCACCAGGGAGGGCGGCAGGGAGCCCTTCTTGAAGTCCAGGTCCAGCAGCCGGGAGCCGCAGTCCTGCGGGAGGAAAGGAACAGGAGCGATACACGACAAATGTTGCCTTGTTATGTCATAAATTAGTAGGCGAGGGTCATAGCTAGGGGTGTGGGGCCTGTGTGACGTCCAGGTCCAGCAGCCGGGAGCCGCAGTCCTGCGATAGTGCCAAGGCAACAGCTTACGAGAATTGTGTTGCTTAGATACGTGTATTAAGGGAAGGTGGGTCCTTGGTGAAGTGCGGGTCCAGCACACGACCAGCACAGCTAGATTCCGCAGCTGTCTGGAGCAGAAGCGGGGCTGCCGGCACGTGGCAGACGAGCAGTGCTGAGGCGGAGCTATGCCGTCATTGCGCCGTAGTGCAGCAGCGACGGCTAGCCGCGGGTCTAACAGTGGCCCATGTCCTGCCAGCTACACGCGACTGCCATGCATGTCGACCCACCTCGCATTTCTCCTTGGCCAGCACCTTGACGTTGTGCAGGTTGGGCGGCAGGTAGATGAGGAAGTTGCAGCGGTTGCAGTCCAACCGCCACCCGGCGCCGACACGGTCCAGCACCACCACCCCGCCGCTGTTGGCACAGCCGCCGCCGCCCCCTGCCCCGCCGCCGGCCCCTGCTGCCCCGGTGTCGCAGTTGGGGCAGGGCGTGACGCCGTTGGCCACCACCGAGTGGGCACGGGTGGGGGCACGTGGCACACGGCATGCCCGCCTTGGAGCCCACCGCGCCCTCCACGCCCACCTGGGGAGTGAGGAAAAGGCACGTGAGGTGCATGAGGTGGTGGGCTGCTACAGGTGAGCAGCGAGGCGCAGCGAGGCCGGGGCCCCACACAGCATGCGACACAGCTGTCGGCGTCACGGCAAGCCTGGAATGTCCAACGTCTACGCTCCATTCCGAACCCGTCACGTATGCGTATGCCAGGAGTCCTAGCAGGCCCTGCATTGCAGTGCCCCCACACAACCCTCGCGATCAGCTCCCTGCGCCCTATCATTGCCTGCGCCCCCCTCCTATCACCCTCGAACCGTCTCTTATCTCCCCACCTTGGCCACCCCCTCGAAGGGCGGGCTGTTGTAGCAGAAGGGGCACAGCGGGAAGGTCTTGCCGTCCGCGCCCGACAGCGAGAACAGCAGCAGCTCGTAGCCGTCCAGCGGACACACCAGGCTCTTGTACAGCTTGATGGCGCCGCCCTGTACGGCAAAGTACGGCATTGTACGGCACGGCTTGGGCAGGCCGATATTGTGCAGCAGTCACCATGGCATACTGTAATGCTTTGTTGCGCCTTCTCTCGATCCCTGCCCCAGCTGGTGGCAAGAGCGCTCCACTCGTCACGCTACGACGCAACCCCTCTCCTGAGGGGCTGCCGGTACCCACCTCGTCGCAGGTGGGTCAACACCAACGAACAGCACACGCCCATGTGGTGATTATTTGGTGCCAACATTCATTGCTATGCAGATGTGCGTATGCTCACCTGCAGCAGCGCCAACACCATGGCATGCACCACCATTCTTTGTGCACAGCTTTGTGCATCACGCTCTCACCCACCTGCGGCAGCGCCAGCACCTCCTCGCACGTGGGGCAGTACAGCCGCTGCGGCCGCGCCGAGATGTACTTCATGTACCGCCGGCACTTGCCGCACTTGGACAGCGGCTTGCCTGTACGGCAGCACGGCGAGGCGCGACTGACCGGAGTGGTTTGGCGAGGGGGCACGCAATGAGGGTCCGTGGACTGCAGCGCCCGTGCCACACCACCGATACAGCTATGCGACCCCCTAAACCCCTACATCCCGTTTCCCAACCCCTTGTACAACTTTCCAATGCACGCTTCCGCCGCTGGTTACTCAGTTTCCCTCCCTGGGCGACCCACCGCTGCTGGCCAGGGGCGAGAAGGACGCCTCGAACAGGGAGTCCATTCGCGCCACGCGGGACACGAAGAACAGGAACTTGGCGCGAAACTGCAGAGGAAAGGAAGGAGACACTATTATGCAAACATGGTTCACTTCTGCCCAGCAGGACCAGAAGGACCTTCTGAGCAGGACAGCAGTGAGAGTACTGCTGTTTGGCCAGCATGTCATTACGCGGCATGGTGTTCGATGTACTTTGAGCCACAGGTACTGCCCCCCGCACCTGCTCCACCGTGTGCGCCACCACCGCCTCCTTGTTGGCCCTGCCCTTGGCAATCAGGTCCAGCTGCTGCTCCACGTGCGCACGCACCTGGTGACGAGTGTGCATGAACCGGGGTGTGTATTAGGTTTTGCGCGTGGGTGCATGGGTGGTGATGACAGGGTGTGACTTTGCTGTGCCACGTGCGCACGGACCTGGGCGGACGCAACAGCGTGGGTGGGTGCGCATGTGTATTAAGCGTTGTGGCAAGGTGTACTAGGGTCGGCCAGGACGTGTAGGGGTGGCATGGCGGCACTGCCAGGGCGTGGGTTGCGCAAACGCAGCACGAAAGGTGCGAGCGCGGGCCTGGGTGCGTGGGGTAGGATGAGGGGGCACCACTGTCTTCCCAACCTGCGGCTTGCTCAGCTCCGGGTTGATGAGCGGGCCATGCACTTTCCAACCAACCTGCCAACTCCACAGGCACTCATACACACACGCTCAGGTGTAACGTACCCCCTGCCCACCAACGCACCAACGCACACCTGCGACTTGCACAGCTCCGGGCAATCAGCTCGCCATCATCCTCCCAAATAACTTACCAACTCCACACACGTCCAGCCTCCCTCCCCAACGCCTCTCCCCCCGCGCATATATGCACACCTACGGCTTTGCAAAATGCTACTGTGACCCCGCAACTGCATTCATACACACCTGCGGCTTGCACAGCCGGGTCTATGAGCTGGTAGCCCCTGATGAGGGTGATGCCCAACTCGGTGGGCACCACGCGCCGACCGGACTGGATCTGCGAGGCGGTGGGGATACGCGTAAACGCGACGATTTATGCGGGGCGGTGGGAATAAAAGCAGGCGGCAACGCGTGGGCGCACAAGCGGGGCAGCACGGCACAACACAGCAACAGAGACGATCTGGAGGACGGAGCTGCCATTCCGTACCTGGTGTTAGAACCCAACGCAAGCCCGACATCATCTTACGCTTTGTCAGCCGGGAATGGGCACGGAAAAGCCACGCCCTCGCCCACCCACCCGCCTGCCCATCGCTGAGGGGACGAAGAGTCTGACCTGGACCCACACTTTATCCCCCCAGCACCCACCGACACGCAGTTCCGCAGCTCCACCCCCACCCCCCACCCCCCACCCACAATTGAACCTCGTCCCTCCTGGCCACTGCACTCACCGACACGTAGTTCCGCTCGCATATGTTGTTGATGTGCACGGGGATGGACGCGTCCGTACCGATGCCGTGCTTCTCCATCAGCCCGATCAGCTCGGCCTCCGTCAGGTAGTCGGGCGGGGAGGTGCGGCCCTGGGGGGGAGGGAGGGGGGTGCCGTACGTACAGATGAGGGACAGGTGGGACACCTCCACCTGGGACGACCTGTGATCCTGTCATTCTGATGCGCGCCCTGCGCACACGTGCCATGCCCCACCCCCACCCCCACCCACACCTACGGACCTGGTACAGCTCCACCTCGGCGATGGGCAGGTACTCCCCTGCCGTAAGGGTGGGCAGCGGGTCGGACGGCGTGGCCTGCAGGGCAACAACAAAAGGGTGGTGGAAACGGCCCTTGTGCGAATGCCGACGAAACGGTGCTCCTGGTGCCAAGCTGCACGTGGCTAGGAGCTGGGTAGCAGCAGCGGCACAGTTGGTCTTCTGCTTTGAGCGGTTGGAGGCTGCGCCTCGGGTCCTGGTGCAGCCTGGAAACGGTACAACCACCTAGTTGTCGTGGCCCCAGCCCCAAACCCTGCCCTCCCGCCCACCCTCCACGGCGCGATGGCTGTGAAGCAATCATCATACTACCGGTAACCTCGTGTCCTTTTCATGCAAAAGTGCGCGTAACCGCCCTCACCCTCCACGGAAAACGGCGATACAGCCCTCATTGATCCACCAAACCCGCCCCGCCCCGCCCCGTCCTCCACGGCATACTGGCTGTGCAGCCTTCTCAGCTCCCCCTCCCTCCCCCATCCCCGCCGACGTCATGCTGTGCCACCCCTCCGGTGACCACCCCTCCGTCTCCCGCCCCACCCTCCAGGGCATGATGGCTGTGAAGCCCGGCCGCAGCACCACACTGCCGGTGGCGGTGAAGGTCTCCCCGCCCGCCTCGAACGTGGCCTTGGTCCTGGGTGGGGAGGTACATGGGAAGGGGGTAATCCCATGGCACAAAGGGGCAGCAAGCGTCGGTGCATGGCTGCGTACCAGCAGAGCCCAAGCCGCACCACACGTATGTCATGGTGTCGTGCGCCAATGGTGTCATGCGACGCTGGTGGCAGTCCCGTCCATGATCATCCGTATCTGCTTATCGACTCAACGACGCAGCGAAGCAGCGCACTGCTCGCCCCCCCCACAACACCACGTCCATCCCCCGTGCGGTGCACCCACTTCTTACACACTGCGTCGGGCGACGCGCAGCCAGGCGCGAGCACGCCGTAAAGCCGTCGCACCCGACCTACCTCCACCAACCCCGCAGCTACAACCACCTTCCAACCCCCGTATCCCGCCCTCCCACAGCACCCACTTCTTGTACACTGCGTCTGGCGACACGGAGCCCAGGAAGTGGCGTGCCACGAAGTCATACAGCCGCCACGCGTCCCCGCCGCCCAGCTCCTCCTCCGTGGCCGCACGCACAGGCGTGATGGGCGGGTGGTCGCCCACGTCCGTGCCGCCCTGCGGCAGGGCGCATTCACTCGTTGTAACTGCTGTCAATACACAGCACACACCTGCGGGTGCTTGACGCCCTACTGCAGCAGCTCTGGCCCCCCACAGGGTGCTTGCCCTGCCCCTTATCCCCGTTGTAGCAGCAAACATCAGGTGCTGTCATACTCAGCTGATACACACCTGCGGGTGCTTGATGCCCTGCCGCGGCAGCCCCAAGAACACCGTCGCGCCCCTGTCCGGACCCACAGCTAACACACACCTGCGGGTGCTTGATGCCCTGCTGCAGCAGTGCGGACGCGTACTGCCCCCACACAGGGTGCGACCGCTGTGCCGCCACCGTGCCGGTGATGTCAAAGTTGGGCGGGTAGGCGCTGCTCTCCGTACGGGGGTACGACAGGTAGCCGGAGGTGTACAGCCGCTCGGCAATCTGTACGGCAAGGGGCGCAGCGGAGAGCGAGTGGCGGCATGGTATCAATCTACGTACGGGCAAGACAATGGAGTTAGGGAGTAGGCAGGTGGTTTTGGTCGTAAGACACCTACGGTTCGTGGAGAAGTGCCACGTGTGTACACGTGGCGTGCCTGGGCCTGCCACGTGCCAGACACCGTGGCGCGTGGCCGTATCCACATGGATGGCCTAAAGCGTCCACGTCAGCATTGCGGCACTGTCTTGGGCATGCACACGTCGCCATCACCTCTCTCCCGTGCTCCCTGCCTCAGACGTTCACCACCACCCTCTTGGCCGCCCCTTGGCCCACATCCGCATCCCACGTTATCTCGTCGCGAAACCCTCGGCCCCTCCATTCCGTCCTCACCATCATAGCATGCGCACACTCCTACACGTTTCGTTCCTTAGCCCGCTACCAAACTATGCATTCCGTCCTTGCATCCCTTCGTCCCACCCCCTGCTCCGCCCTCACCATCATGGCGTGTGCCGGGCCCATGTTGAGGGAGGAGGAGGCCACCTGCGTACGAGCACAGCAAAAGGTCACAGGGAAGGTGCTGGTAACGCGTTATTAAGCGCGCAAGTATTACCGTGCGACGCTGCTGTCAGTGACAGCCAAGTTCCAGTCCGAGTACTCGTGATACACCCACCTCGAGCATCGCTACCGTGCTTAGTCGTGCTGGTGGCTGCTTCCTGTCCTCCTTTCCCAACAGCAAGCACATTAAACAATGGACACATATGGCCAGCAACACCTAAGACAGCAACACCTAAGACACACCCACCTTGAGCATCTCCACGGTGTTGAGCCCCGCCGGCCGCTGCTTCCTGTCCTTCTCCACCACGTCCACCACACGCAGCCGCTTGGCGTCGCGGACCAGCGCCGCGAACATGCCGCCCACGTCCTGTGGTTGAGGGAACGGGAGGGAGCAGGGACAGGGGCAGGGGTGGGTGTGGGTTTGCACGCGTCGCACCCCTACGGACCAGCTCCAAGACCACGCTGTTTACATTCTGCCCAAGACAGGAGCGGTGTGGGGGAGTGCGTGTCGGGATGCTGGTGTGGATGGAGGAGCGGAGTGCGCCCTGATGCGGGTGCAGGCTAATACACACCCCAACGCCCGCCCCCTCACCTGGTCGAACACCCTGCCCCGCGCCCACTCCAGCTCCAGGCGCTGCCCCCCCTTGGACACCTGGGGGCGCACAGCCCAGAAGGGCTCGGGCTGGAACGAGGTGATCACCTGGGAGGGTGGGGGGCGAGGGGCAGCAGGTCACGGAATGGAGGTGCGTAAAGGGTGGAGTGGGGGCAGGACGTGAACGTCCAACGTGGGGTGCCTGCCACGTTGCCTCGCAGTCCATGCGCGGCACCCGTCCGGTGCCCCTCCACCTACAAGGTCTGGTGGCTGGTACAGTACCTAGATACAGTTGAATCGATTGCACAATTGGTTAAGTTGCCTGCCCCGTGCACGACACCCGCCTGGTGCCTCTCCACGCAGAAGTTGAGGGTGGGCGTTTGGCAGGGGCCGTAGGAGATTACGGAGGCGTCCAGGTTGCCGTAGCGGCCCTGGGGTGGTGGGAGGCAGGGCAACGGTGAGCTGGCGCTGACACGTCAGGGGACTGCGCGCGAATCATGGCAAAGGCTTGCAGGTGGCCTTGGTGGCGCATGGGGATGCAGGCACTCTTGGGGGCACATTCGGTACAGACGGACGGGCTGTGCAGCTCACACAACCGAACGGCGTCATCAACCCGCTTCGATGGCGCTGCGTCATCGGCTGTCAGGAGAACGCGACAATGGCCCTGCGGATTGGATCTGCGCTGAACGCAAGCGCAACACCGCCCACCGCCCGCATGGCACCACCATGGTCGTACACTGTCTGGAAGCACGTCAAGCTCGGCATGGACACGCGCACCTGTCGTACACATGAGCTTACTGTCGTACACGCTCTCACCTGGAAGAACCTCGTCTGGAAGCGCGTGAAGCTGACCCCCACTCTCAGGTCCAACTCCTGGCGGGCGTCCACCGCCTGCGCCTCGGCCTCGTTGGGGGACACCAGCGAGGACTGGCAGCCGGGAGGGGAGGGGCAACGGGAGGGGGTGCTCGCTTTGAAAAAGCAAGGCAACAGTGGTACATTCAGACCTGCTAGATAGAGTCTATCCATCTACATGTGCACCAAATGGAACCAAACGTCATCAGCAGCTGTTCTACCCTGCTTGTTGGTCATGCTGCACGCCTGAACCACCAAGGCCGTGCGGGTCTGAGGCCGCGGCACGCGACAGATTGTCCAAGTGAAGGGGCGTTACCCCACCCGTCTGGACACTCAGCTCCACCCCTTACCCCAGGCCCCACGCACCCACCATGGCTGCGCGGATCTCGGGCGCCGTGATGGCTGAGAATCGCGCCCGAGCACCTGCTGCCCCCTGCCGAACCCCTCCTGGCCATGTGGGGCAGCACGTTGTCCATGACCTCGAAGCAGATGTTCTCGCCCTCGCGGTCGCAGTCAAGCCACAGCACCAGCACGTCAGTGCCGCGGGCCTCGCGCTGCAGGTGGTCGCACACGTGAGCCTGCGTGACGGGTGGCCAGGAGGATGAAACACCTATTTCACTGTACTCATTTGTCCAGGCCTGCAGGGCCCTGACATTAGAAGAGGTAGAAGTAGAGGAAGACGAGACAGTAAGGTGTATGAAGGTCAAGTGTTGATACGCGTGGGTTGCACACGTGGTTGCACACGTGGGCCTGGGGGTCGGGGAAGGGCGGAAGGAGAGGGGTGTGCCGCAGGGATCGCTCATGGTACGTGAGGAAAGCAACACATCAGTGGAATAGGCGTGCACCTTGCTTGCAGGTGTGTCAAAATGGTGAGTGAACTGCATGTCACACCGCGGTCCGCAGCCCGCCGTGTGACCGGCGCGCTGGCAGCACGTGCGCCTGTCGCAACCACCGCACGCGCGCCCCGCGGCGCACCTTGGGGTTGGCCTCCAGCTTGACAGTCGGCGCGTCGTACAGCTGGGCGGGGTCCACCTGGGGCGCACGACAGACGCACGACAGATGAAGTACGCCACTATCAGGTCACGGTACGACATAGTTCGGTGGCCCGCGGGCGCCTCGTGCCGTGGGCGATGGCATCCCTTCCGCTGCCCCCAGGCGCCCTTGGGACGCTGAGACCACGCAAGCTAGCACGCACGTGACATCCCAGCAATGCCCCATACGCAGTGACGCACCTTGTCCCAGTTGTTGAATGCGGCCGTGAAGTCGATGGAGTACACGTGGCCGATGACGGAGGTCATCTTGAAGCGCGCGGCCTGGCCCTTGAAGCGCCCCTCCCACTCGTGCACGTCCAGGGCGGCGCGACGGGAGTACATCTGGAGCACAGTACGACGAGCATAAGGAGTACATAGAGTGCAGCGACTATAAGAAGTGTAAGGAGTATAAGAAGTGCGCGGAGTACATCTGGGTTCCGAGCGTAATCATGTTCCGTATGTTGGCAGGGTTGGTGGGGGCAGGGGCGAGGGTGTGGCAAGAGGGGTGGCAAGTGCGTGGAAAGGCGGCCAGGGGTAGCTTGGCATGGGTATGGTGCCGTACGGGGAAGGCGCCGCTGGGTTGAGCTTATCGGATGGGCTAAATAGCAGGCGGGAGAGTGGGGATTGCAGATGGCCTCATAAACAATGAGAGCACGAGGTGCACCACAGCTCCTCAAGACTTGGGCAGGGTGGACACTCGCACGGTTCATAAAACCCGCGAGGTGCAACCTCAACCTCAGCATCCTCATGAAAATGCAGTTGAATGTCCGTGATCCATGCTACACTCCCAGCGAAGAGCAGCAAAAGTGTTGAACCCGTAGCACCAAGTGTAGCAGTCTGTCCGCACTGACAGGGTGCCTGGGGTTAGGCATCCTCAGCTGCACAGCCCTCCACCCGGTGCTCCTCGCCCGTGGCCTCGGCCCCATAGCCCAGAGCCCCTACCCCGCCCGCCCTACCCGCCCCTCCGACAGGATCTGTGCAATTGATTGCGACAGACTCGGCTTCTCAGCCACCATCAGCACGTTGAGCGCCATCGCCCCAACAGCAGCAGCTGCCACAGCTGCTGCAGGGCGGACGAGCTGAGAAGGAGTGTCCGGGCTTCAACCGCTAAAGTTGTGGCATGCGATCTCTAGCCGAAGATTTTATTCTCTGTAGCGGTCACATTACTGATCGATTGTTGCCGAGGTCGGTCGCAGTCACAGTCGCCGGTCAGAGTCTGTAGATCGCCGTGATGTCGGCTTACAGTTAACAATTCAGTAGCACGCAAAGTATACCTTTGCTTTGTGCTCAAGGAATGAAGTAACGGTGATGCCGCGCACCTCCATCCGTACCGAGCCACTATTCGGCGGACGTGCTCACCTGTTGCCCTGTCCGTTCTTGTGTCGTGCTGCTGCGCAGTACGAAGCAAAAACAGACAGGTTGTCAGTAGCTTTCCGGCGCCTGTGTTGCTGTCGTGCTGTGTGTTCCAGACAGGTGCAAGACCCACCAAGACCCACCAAGACCTGCCTTGGGACAGTTGGTGGCACGTGCTGCGCTGCTGCCTTCAGCCCAAGTCGTTGCACACCGCCTGCCAAACCGCAGCATGTAATGTCGACAACCCTTACGCACTAGCGCGTCACGTTGTGTGCGGAGGTTGCACCTACCTCTTGCGCACGCCGCACGCCAAAGCTTCTGGAGCTACCGTACACGATCAGCACCTGATCAGCACAGTCTGGCTACCTGGCTGCGGTACTGACTGTTGGGCGTTGGGCGTTCACATTTCTGTTGAGCGCGGTGGTCTGTGTGGCGGCTGTATCTGTCGTGCACTTTTTGACTTCGGATGTGCTGGTCATGTTTGCCTGGCTGTTCATCCCGTTCAGATCCCGTTCTGATCCCGTTCGTGCCGAAGACAGGTGCCTGACGGGCGGCCATAAGAAGATACTAGATGCTGTACTATATTAGTCAGGGCACAACCACAAACGTAAACAGTAAGACATGTGTGCACACACAACGCTGCGCAGCATGATCAGGACAAAACTAGTCTGCCGGTTTTGCGGTTGTGGGGGTACGAGGCTGTGGAGCTGAGGACAAGGGTATAGGCGATGGCACAGGTGGTAGATCAAGTGCCAGTGTCTGCCGTTGGGGGGCACGTTTTACCGGTACACTGAGATCTGTTTATCCGCTGCATGGATGTACTTTGACTGTACAGTGGTAGTGTGTGGTGGACCACGGTAGTGGCCTGTGATCAGGGGGACGGGGCTGTCACCACGTTGCTATGCTTCTTGCCGCATGTTGGTACCACACAATCTTGCGAAATACGAGGGTTAAAGGGCCATCAGGCCATGCCGACACAGTGTACGGCATCAATCCTACGCACTGGGTCTTCGTGATGTACTGGTAGACATCCAGGTGTTCAGTGCAATGGCGAAGACTGCGGCAGGACAGGAAGAGTTGAGTATAAGTGCGCTGGCTTTCAACCGCTACAAAGTACAGTGGTGTGCGGGTTATGATTTTGAACTGAAGTCCATGTAGTTGCTACAATACTGGACAACTTATGCCGAGGCCGGTCGCCGGTCAAAGTCTGTAGCATGGTTTATGATGCCTGTGATGCTTTTCTGTTGTACCAACTCCAGGCAGGGCGCAGGCGGGGGTACACGTAAGTCCGTGCCACGTAAAGTTCCTGCTGCTTCCTCTGTCCTTACATCATACGATCCGGAGTACAGCACGGACCCGTATACGAGCCACGAAATCCAGGAGCAACGCCAACGGACACCTATAGCCGTTTAACGCAAGTGCGGTACTCCTGCGTGACGTGCAGCCTCAATTGTCCCACACTGTTCATACCGGTAGCCCCTACCAGACTCACCCACACACCGGCGCACGAGAGCGTACAGGATCGGAGGATCCCACACACAATTTGCGCACGCCGCACGCCAGAAAGTATGTGCCAACCTAAACCTATGCAATGCACGGTCTGGCATCCCCCGCACGCAAGGCACCTTGGACTGGGTGCCTGGTGGATCGCAGTTGCGCGCTGCTGTCCTGCTGCTGTCCTGCGTGCACGCTACCGGTACGGTATGCGAACAAAGCCAACGCACCCCTCCGCACGCTAGCCTGCGTAATGTGCGCAGCTGTGCGCACACTGCTTGATGAAGCACGGTCGCCAACGACGCAGGGTGCACACGCCCTGGTGCCAAGCCTGCCAATCCCTTTCAGGATCCACAAAAGGCCCCATGCTTCCAGTCTGCCTTCCATAAAGCAGTGGTCAGTAGAAGCCAGTACAGCTTGATCACACGTCACACAGTCTGCCGCTTCGCGCGTACAGCGCATCGCAACGAGGTGTAAACAACAAAACACAGCGTAGCTGCTCCACTGGCCTCCGTTGCCGCTGTGCGCATGGCCGCTCGCCCCGTTTCCACGCCTTCCGCACGCACAGCAGTTGAGCTGCCCTCGCGCCCCAACTACGCCGTCTTCCAGGGCCCATCCAGCTTCGCCGCCGCTGCCTCCAGCGCTGCCGGCAGGCCACCTGCGGGAGGGTGACCGGTCAGCATGCCGGTTTAGGTGCACGGCATTCAAGCTGGCCACGCGTGCTAACCCACACGGAGCTACCCTTGCCTGCTGCGCCCCGCAAAGCCCTTCCGCCACCGCTGGTCGCTGCTGCCCCGTGAGCCCTACACATCAGGCTTACTAGAGGCCACCTTGGAGCTCACATGCACAACGGGTCCGTTTGCCCTATGGCATGTGCGACGCAGCTCACAGCGCGGCCGCAGCCACCCGGGCAAAAACCACACGCACGGTAGGCACACACGCCATGAACGCCCTGGCGACGCGCTGCCGCCTCTGCTGCCTGCCCTCTTGCAGAGCGAGCCGACCGGCAGTGCGCGGCGAACGTGCCTCATAAGTCTGTCTGTGCAAAAGCCGGCCGTCCTTCGCTATCCGTCCCTTGTCCCTAGCCATACGTCCCCATCCGCGTGCAGCTGCGTGCTCTCACCCACTGCCTGTGCCGCCGGCTGCTTGGCCAGGTGGCGCAGGCTGGTGCGCACCACCAGCTTGTGGTCGAAGGCCAGGGGGGGCAGCGAAGACACGTCAAACCAGCGGGCGTCCTGGGCGTCGTCCTGTGTGGGGTGGGCGAGGTGGGAGAGGAGAGGGCAAGCGGTGTGGGGTGCATGGTGGATAAGTGCACGCCATACATCGTGCGCATGGCGGCGTGGCGCGTGGCAGCGCCCACCCGTCCCCAGCCTCTCGGCAAATCACATGGCTGTACCTGTGCAGCAGATCCCAACCCACCCTGCCCAGCGCTGCTGGTGTTTCCCCCTCTCCCCATGCCGTTGCTCCTGCCCCTGCCCCGATCCCCCGCCCAGCCTGCTGCTGCTGCTGCTGCTGCTGTTGCTGCTGCTGCCGCTGCTGCCGCTGACCGCCGCCTTGGCCTCGCGGCATGTGCACCGCCATTCCTGCTCAGCCCCTCACCCATCTTGCACAGCCCCGGCCTCTGTTGGCTTCCCCCGGCCACGCCTGCTCCTGTTGCTGCTGCTCACCGCTGCCTTGACCGGTGCACGGCCAACCCTGATTCTTCCCTTCCCCCATCCCTGGCCCTGCAGGGCAGGGCGCTGCAGATTCCTGCTTTGAAGCCGTTCTACATTGTCCCGCCCTCTACATGCCGCTGCCGCTCACCGCCGCCTTGACCCCCAGGTTGGTGGAGGGTACCAGGGCGGCGTAGGCCACGGTGATGGTCCAGCCGCGGGGGTCGCGCCCCGGGTCGGCGAACGCGCCAACCTGCACGCAGCGTGTAGTACAGGACATGACACCTCAAATGCAAGCGCCAAGCTACCGTCCTTCAGCTCCGCCCTCTACCTGATACGTTGACATCCATTCCAGGATTGTGACTTTGTTACTTTGCTACTAAATAACTCAGAACCATACAGCCGCATGCAACAAGTCAAGGCTGGCCGGGGCGGGGGAACAGGGGTAAGGGTTGAGGTCGTGCTCCCATAGCAATGAGGCACAGGCCAGACAACGGCGCACGGCATGTCTTCGTGGATTGTGCAGGAGGCCGAGGCGTCGACCAGGGGCATGAGGGTACCGCACTGCCTGTCCGTCGAGTCCTACTTGATGCTACTTTGAGCCAGCCTAGACGGCCATCAATTAAATGCAGTTCTTGCGTGACATGCACGGACAGCGATGCTGTACAGAGTTCTCTGCGTGTCGCTGCTATCTGATCAACTAGTCGTACTGCATACCACTCTGAGCCGCCTGGACGGCCACAAAATGAACACAGGCCTCCGTAGCATGCATGGGCAGCAAAGTCGCAGGGAGTTTCCTGCGTGGCGCCCACCTGTGTCATGCTAAAACACTGCTGTTGGACAGCCATACACTCTACACACACGTGACATGACATGTACAAGTGCTACGAGATGTTCAAGTAAGGATTCCTGTCCTCTGCCCCCGGCCCACCTGTGTCATGCTGACGCTGGCGGGGTCCACGCTGGTCTCCTCCTGCAGCTCCCTGCCTGCAGCTGCGTCCAGGCCCTCGCCCGCGTCCACAAAGCCGCCCGGGAGCGCCCAGGAGTCCTGCGGGAGTGGATGTCGTCCAGTTTGGATGTATGAGAAATGTGCTGTGCCTAGATGAGAGCAGTAGAGTCCAGTGGTCCCAGATGTGTTGACGTTGAGGCCTGTGGCAGTGGCCCCGGTCGCAGCTGGCGGTGAGTCGCCCACCTTGAATGGGTCAAACTTCCGCCTGATCAGCAGCAACTGAGGCGGGAGCTTCCGCTGGGCTGAGAGACAATGATAGCGTCGACGGTCAAAGCCGGGCGGGGCCACCTGGTGCGTGGGGGAAGACGCGGATCGACATGTCGGGCCTGCCTGGCCTCCGGGAGCGTTGTCACGCCAGTTGCGGCTACACCAGGCTACTCACTGGTATGTGTATCCCTTGCGACTACCGGCAGGTGCTGTTGCCGCATCCTTGGCAGGAGATTTCCGCTGGAACCGATTGAGCAGGAAGCCTGCCAAGGCACCGACACCCACAAGGACCACTCCACCCAAGGCTTTTGACATTTCACTAGTGGTTGAACCTTCCGCGCTGTGAATGCCTGTTCGCTTGCTAGCGGTTAGCGCTGACTTCCGATGAACGCCGTTCTGCAAGCCGATACACCTTATCGTCTCATATGATGCCTCGTAACGCTTGCAAGGAGAAGCATTCGATCGTGAAGGTGTGGCGTGCGGTGGTGAAACGCAGCAATCAGCCCCTGCACGGCACACACCATGGTATCTGATGGTACTGACACGGTTCGATGCAAGCCCTCCCTCAGGATGCGATTTATGCTGCAATTCAAATACACCTGCGACAAGAATCTGCGAGAGGCAGGTCTGGCAGGCCCCAGGGCACGGCCTGTTAACCTCGTAGCCCACCGCCCACACCGGCGCGGGTGACTGAACAGGGTATGGTCTCCTGCGCGCTGCGGCCCACTCAGCATCATACACACAGCATCATATGGTAGCACTGTCAACCAGATGAGCACGCACAAATTCTTCTTGTAAGGCGGGGATGTGCCCCCATGATGGTTTGAACCCATGGCTTCATGCTGGTGGGGCACGTGGCACCCTCACCAGAGCCATGGATGTCGGTTAGAATTCCGTAATGGACGGTGTCCACCGCACACACGCACGGTAGTCGCGGTGTAAGGTGCAACTGCAGCTGAAATGAACGTCACACGACCTAAATGATTGAAGTCCTACAATAGCAGTGGCAGTTCGTGACCGGCCATGCATAAACGTGTGCGTTACGTCGAAGTTGTCTGGCCAGCCTGGGCTGCTTTGTAGAGCATGTATCAAATAAGATGTAGCGCGTTAGCGACCTCCAGCAAGGGGCTTTCGCACGATGGCTCACGAAACCATATCGGGGTCCTGCCGCGACTGTTGCAAAGCCGGCAGGCTTGCCGCAGTTTTGTAGAGCTGCTCCAAGTCACCAAAACAAACTCTGCATTCGGCTCGCGCCGTGCTGTTCTGCGCCTCGCACTCCGGACGAAGCGGCCAGGTGGAGCAACCACACGCCCCCCGCGCGCAAACACCAGCCTTCGTCCTTCTCAGAGCTGTGGGGACAGCTAAGCTACCAATACTACAACTGGAGGCAGGACTCGACAAGTGATCTGGTGCTGTTTGGCACATTTTTCGTAGCGCTGGTGAGGCAGGGCGCGATGGGGTGCCGTGGGTAACACATGTGGCACGCACCAAGGCCTCCCCACCCAAGGACAAGCCTGGGGGCCAAGGGTTGTCCCCAACCCCCATCCTTGAGCTTCACAGCAACTCGCTGCAAACGAGCGGAGAATTCGGCTGACCAGTAGCATGCTCACATCACGTTCAACACCTGGTCAGCTTTCATGCAACCATGGGCAGTGTTGCAGAAACTGGGCGGCGCTGCCAAGAAAAGCCACGGGCATCCTTTGTGATATAACGGTTCCACTGGCCAACCTGAGCGTCGCTGAACCACATTTGCATGAGTACGTGTAACGTGTGCGCCCCACGCCCCCCTCTCGGCCAGATGCTGGTGGGAACCTTGATAAAGGCGATCATTGTGGAGAACAACATCCCCCAGGGGGTCGAAGACGTGTGGGTCAACATGTACGAGGTGGGTGTGGATGAGCCTGCATGAGGTGCAGGCCCCAGGGCTGGTGCCTCACCACTATGAGGGTTTGCAGCGTGGTTATGCGGTCCTGATACGACAAACGCATGAAGACAATGCAGGCACTCGGTGACGCGAGGACAGGAGCCTGGGTGGCTTTCCGGAGAAACTCGCTGCCGCAGCTGGCTCTGGGCTGGCATTCACAAGGCCGCTATGCCGTCACGCCTTCTGTTGCGCTCCGCCCTCAGTCGCTCAGTGTCCACAAGGGGCTGTCTCTGGCCTTGCTAAGCACCGGGCCCCTCCCCCGCGGAGCCAACTGAGCCGCTCTGTGGCTCCTCCTCACACGATTACGTCAACGCAACCCCTTTTCCCCTGTTTCCCCCACTCGTCGCTCTGTGGCTGCACCCACTGTGTGTCACTGTCCTACTACGTCCTCTTTACACGAGGACGGTTACGTCAACGCAACCCCTGTTGTGCCTCCACTCCCTCCAGGTGCTGTCGCTGAGCCTGGGCCAGGACCTGCCCCCCGCGGAGGAGGGCAGCTTCGTGCAGCAGCTGTTCGACGTGGGGGTGGCGGCCATGGGGCTTGCGGCCTTCGCGCTGGTGCTGGCGCTGGTGGAGCAGGTGGGGTGTGTATTAGCGTCGTGTGTGGCGCAGAGGCAGGGCAATTGTTGGTCGCAGGGGTTGGGCAGCGTGGGGCTGGCGGCCTTCGCGCTAATGCTGGCGCTGGTGGAGCTGGTGAGCGGGGCGGCGCGTGTGTGTTAGCGCGTGTGGTAGCAGATGCTGGTGCTGAAGGGATCAGGTCAGTGTGGGCCAAGTCCCGATGCGTCACACCTCATTTGCTCTGTATCGCCTGCTGTGAAACCGTTGCGGCCTGCACTAACGTGGGCTGTGGTAGATATGGGAAAGGGTACGAGTGACGTCTGCAAGTGCAAGGGGCACTTCAATGAGGTCTCACGGCCGCTGCGCTTCTTTGGTCCTGTTAGCTCCTGCTGCATTGGGAGAGCTGCCTCGCTGCCGTCTTGGAGTGGAGGGTGTGGTACATCACCCCGATTGGAAGGGGTCGACTTTGATCAAGACTTTGAGAAAGATCGCTGAGCCCCGGCTGATTGCGCCCGCCTTTGGATCAGCTGGGTCAGCCGGCCTGAGTCAGGCGGGGCGCGGCAACACCAACGCGTCGTGCACGCAGCGTTCCCGACCGTTTGAGCATACCGGTACGGTGAGTCACACCATGGTGCCGCACCGGTAATGCCCCCGTGCAAGCAGGTTGTATTCGAGGTGTTTGAGGAGAACGTGCGGCGCGGCAGCCCCGTGTACGAGGAGGGCCACGTGCTGGTGCTGGCGTGGTGCTGCGGGCAGCGCGACTTCGAGGTGCTCACCAAGCTGCTGTACCAGGTGCGTGGGTTAACAAGCAGCTGTATTCGTGGGGGTTAAGACGCAGGTGTGACAGGGGGGTGTAATGGGTTTGGTGAATGAAACCTAGTGGCAAGCATGGGGCTTCGAGGTGCCCACCAATCTGCTGTACCAGGTGGACAAGTGGGCAAGTTGGCAGACGGGCAGGCGGGAAGGTGGGCAGGTGGGCAAGTTGACAGACGGGCAGGCGGGAAGGTGGGCAGGTGGGCATGTGGGCATGTGGGCATGGTGGGTAGGTGCATCAGTGTGGGGCAGGGTGACACTGAACCGTATCCCCGTCCGGCCCTGAGGGTTGCAAAGGCTACCCCGTGAATTTCTCTGCCCGTTCCCGACATTGCAACACCATAGCGCCGCAAGGTCTAGCCCGCCTACCGCTGTGACGACGCCACGGCATAGCACACGTCCATGGAAGCCCTACTCCCTGCTTTCCTCACTTCCCTGTGTTCCACGATGCAACATGGCGTTGCACAGGTGTGCCAGGCGTACCGCTGCGACGGCGGCACCACGGTGGTGGTGCTCACCAAGCGGCCAAGCTGGAGATGGAGGCGGCGTTTAGGTGCGGGGTGTGGTACATGGTCGTGCAGTGCGTGCAGGCACCGCGGTACGGCAGGACCCGCATCCCCTTAAAGGCGGCCTTTGAGAAAAGCAGCATTTGTCAGCCTGCCCAGGAAGATGACCTGTACGACCCACTCGTCACTCCTCCCTGCGCTTCATGGCACACCCCTCCCTGGCCCCCGCCCCCCAGGCGTCTGCTGCCCGAGCCCGATAGGCACGGCACGCGCTTCGTGTTCCGCAGCGGGAGCCCCCTCATGCCCGACGACCTGCGCATGGTGGCGGCGTGCAGGTGGACGCGGGGCATGTGTATTACACTGTGTGTTAATGCGTGTGCTGGGGGAGCAGTGGGACGGGCCGCGGCAGCACCCTCGTGCCCAACAAACTGCGCAGGATGGCGGCGTGCAGGTAAGCAAGGGGGGATGTGCACTCAAGTGAGTGTTCATGTCTGTGAATGCATGGGCGAAGGGTGGTGACCACGGGAGGTGATTCGGCAGCTCCTATCCCACAACGTGGCCGTGATGCCTACGCGTGCCCCTGCACTCTGCATCAATCATGAATCCGGCTATCCTCCGATGCACAAGGCCCCGTTGCCTAACCCTGTCTTGAAGTCCCCACCCCTACGCCCTTGTGGTACCCCCGCATGCTGCTGCGCCCTCCGTCCCTGCTGCCCCTCCACCCTGCCCCACCGCTCCGGCACACACCGCCACCGCGCACACCAGGGGACCTGGAGGCAACATCATCCCGTGGGTCGGGGGTGTTTCCCTTTCACATCAACGCGCAGAACTTGTCACGCGTTTTCAGCAGTGCCCTCATCGATACCGCATGGCAATTCAAGAGACAGTGTTGCCCCCCTGTTGTGCTTTCCGCCGCAGTGCATCCACCACGGTCATCATCGCCGACCAGAGCAGGACCCCAGACGAGGCGGACGCACAGTCCATTCGGTGGGTCCGTGCGTTTCCGAGGCAGATGCACGGCCTGGGATTTTGGTATGGACTGCGTACGGCAGCAACCGTGGCGGGGCGGTGGGGAGGACGCAAACGGTAGTGCACATCTCACAGGCACGAGAGCGAGACGGGCAGAGGTGTCGGCGTGCCGCCGGTGGCGCCCCCTTGTGCATGGCCTGGCAGGGGGCGTACTGTAGCAAATGGCCTCAACACGCACGCACGGAGCGCTCCCGCACCCTTAGCCTCAGCGCGCAGGTGTCGCTAGACACAGAAACACTTGCTATGCCGGGCCATGGGCGAGCCGTGCGGTGATGCCCCGTGTTCCTTGACCGAACGCGCAAAGCTGACTGGCCCGCACACGCCTACCAACAGCAGCATCCCTCCCTCCCTGACCATGCCTTCCCTCCTCCCCTGCCAACGCCAACTCGGACGCAGCTGCGCCATCCTGCTTGATGAGCTGGAGCCAGAGGACAGCGCCAGCGGCAGCAGCACAGGCAACGGCCGCCGCAGCTCCTACACCTCCTCCTCCGCCTCCTCATCCTCATCCTCATCCTCCTGGTTCTTTGGTGGCGCCTCCCCGGCCCCCTCCGCCTCCCGCCCCCGGCGCAGCCCCATCATCGTGGAGCTGCTAACCAACAACGCCCTGGCCGTGCTGGCCTACTCCTGCTCCAGCAGGTGCGTGGACGAGGAACGTGTATTAGGTGGTGTTAATCACACTGGTGCGGAGGCTGGGGATGCGGGTGTGCAACAACGCCCTAGCTGTGCTGCAGCAGGCACAGGAAGGGATGTGAGTTTGGTGCTACTACACATGGGGTGATCAAGCGTTACTTTGTCAAGCAAGAGGCGGAGTTGCATCACCGGGCTGAGGCACTGCGATGGCTCCCAGGCCGAAGGTACGTCCGAGAGGGCTTAGATCACCGAAGTGGCTGGGGCCTACTCACTGATGGCGCCTCCTCCGCCTCTCAACTTGTGCACCCGCCTTCACCCAAACCCAGGGCTGTCCCGGTGCCTACCGCCCAGCTCAACGCGCGGCGGCTGGCCAAGATCCTGCAGCACCCCGTGGTCAGCGCATTCGGTCAGCAGGTGGGAGCTGGTAGCTGTGGGTGGCTGGGGCAGTCCTTGCCATCGCAAAGAGGGCAGCTTGCAGCAAAGCAATGTGCATTCTGAGCTGCATGTCTGTGCCATAATTCACCACGATGTGAACAGGGCTTTTTGGCAGTCTCGGTGGGATAGGGTCACCTAGCGAGGTAGCGACCACAGACTTGCGCACGCCACCATCAGCAGCCAGGGAGTCTCAGGAACCTCTGCGCCCGCGTGCCGTATGCCACGTGCCAGAGTGTGCAACCACATCCGTGCCATGTCCCCGCCCGTGTGCAGGTGCTGTCGTACGACAACCCCTCCTCCTGCATCTACGTGCAGGTGGGGCTGGCACCCGCGCGTGCACCTGTGGCTGGTGGTTAAGCTAAATGCCGCTACCGCCATCAACTCCGTCATGAGCCCTTGGCCCTCTGCCCTCAGTGCACGAGCACGATGGGGTACGAGCAAGCTTGACGCCATTGCCGTACGCTGTCGGTATCATTAGCCCCTTGCCCGCTGCCTCCTCCCCTGCACACATGTACAGCTGACTTGCTCACGGCCATGGAACTAACCGGCGCGACCCGTGCAAAGTGACCAACGGGTGTGTCTTACTGCTCCCCTCTGGGCACCCTTGCCAACCGCCAACCGCACAGAGCTTCCCGGAGCTGACGGGTGTGTCCTTCGGCGAGATCGCCTTCCGCTTCGATGCCGGCATCGTGCTGGGTTTCGTCAACCGCAGCACGCGCAGGGCGCGGCTCAACCCGCCCATCAAGAGGAAGGTGAGAGGACGGCGGAGTAGGTGGCGGGGGCGAGGAGCAGCTGCTGTGTTGGGGGTTAAGGCTGCTGTGCGGGCCTTCGTGAGCCGCAGCACGCGGAGGGCGCAACCCGCTCAACCCGCCCGTCAAGCGGGGGGTGAGGGGTGATGGGGGGTGGTTGTGTGGTGGGGTGATTGGGGAGGTGGAAGGGCGCGAGGAGGCGCAGCAGCGTGGGGGTCAGCCCCGTGCGTGAAGTGACGGGTGGGGGCCAGTGCACGTGTCTTGTCCTGGGGGCCTGGATGGACGCAAGCATGTGGGCAAGCTGGTCGCAGGCTGCATCAGCACTCCCGTCCCTCGCCGATGATGTATCCGCTCCTGTGGGAGAGGGCGTCTATGTGCATGCAGCTGCTGCGCGGCGGTTCCAGGTATTGCCGTCCGTGGCGACTGCCCTCGCGCTTGCGCTTCTTCACCACTTCCACGGCCCGCCCGACCACCCTTCCGTGTGCACCTGTGTGGCGACTTAAGCCACTGCTGCTGCTGCTGCTGATGTCTCTCCACTCCCCTTTATACAGCTGTGCCCCGACGAGGACCTGGTGCTGCTGCGCCCCACTGGCCTGCCCATGTGGGTTAACCTAAGCCACTGCTGCTGCTGCTGCTGCTGCTTCCCCCTTCCCACCCCCAGCTGCGCCCCGACGAGGACCTGGTGCTGCTGCGCCCCACCGATGTCCCCTACCTGGAGTTCAGGCCGCTGGACAAGGTAGGGCACGGATGCACACGCGGAGAGTGCACCGTAAGCAATGCGGTTCCATGCCGTACCATGCCGTACCATGCCGTACGAAACTATGCCAGGCTGACCGACTGAACGCCCGTTTAGAATGTGGGTTTCCTGCCGACGCAGCAGTAGCCCTTATCCAGCCTTATTGCCCGTCACTCGCCTTGCCTCACCTGCGTCACTGTGCCATTCCCCGCGGGTCCCTCCTATTGGTCTCGTAGCCGCTTCCCGGCACTCCGCCCCCCGAGCCTGCCCCCTGGACACCCACTGACGCGTCGAGGCTATCCTGCGCATGGGCGTGGGACGGCGCGGGGCTGGGGGCAGGAGCAGGAGCAGGGGACATGGGTGCAGACATGGACCTGGAGGCTGAAGCTGTGGCAGGGGAAGGGGAAGGGGAAGGAGGCGATTCGGGGGACGCGGCTGCTGCCCCGGCGGGCGGCAGGGGCAAGTCCAGGCGGGGGCCGCTGAGCAAGGACAGCATGCGCCTGCTGGTGGGTTAACGCCGGGCGTGTTGCGCGTCTGTGTGCGTGTCTTGACGCGTGGAGGTGTGTGCGCGTGTGTAGGGTTTGGTTCAAGCGCGCTGCTTGTGTGGGCCTGTTGTGCCTGGGACTGGTGGAGGGTCAACGCAGGGCGTGGAGTACGGGGGCACTGTTATCTCCGATATGTTTTCTGTCATAGCCATACCGAACGTGCAGGTAGGTGCGATCACATGCCTGTGTGCACCACTAGGTGATGCGGGCTGTCCTGTCCTCATGTGGCCGTACCCTCATTGAGCCACTACCATTCCACTGGTACTGGCCCAACACAAGCCACGGTGTGACTGTGCGCTCCTTGCCACACAGCTCATGCCTCCCTGGTTTCCCGAACCCCAATCCTTGCGCAGCTGTCGGCCGTCCCGGTCGGCAAGCTGCCAGTCCGAGTCCGCACCCCAACAGCCCAGCCCTCCGTCCCCGCCGCCAGCACTGCATCATCTACACCACCTCCTCCTGCAACACTTGCACAACCAACACCAACAGCAGCAGCAGCAGCAGGAGCAGCAGCAGCTGGACCCTCCAACGGCGCTTCCTCCTCTCGTCCGAGCGCCAACGGTAACGGCAACCACCCTTACGCCAACGGTAACGGCAACGGCAACGGAGCCGGCGGCGCTGCGGCCTCGGGTCAGCAGCTTCCGTCCCCCTCCTCCACCTCCTCCGCTTCCGCTCCCTGGGAGGGCCCCTTCGGTCTGGGCATGCAGGCATGGCTGCTGAGCAATGAGGCGGCGGAGGCGAACGAAGGGGGCTGGGGCACGGCGGGCAGCAGCCGGGTGTACGAGGAGGACGAGTGGGAGGAGGGCGAGGAGGAGCAGAAGGAGGAGGAGGTGGTGGCGGACGGGTCCGCCAACGCTAAGACGTTGAGGGGGAGCGGGCCAGTTGGGAGTGGTGGTGGTTTGTGGGATGAGGGCAGGGCCAAGCACGTTGCTGCAGCGCTGAGGGGCACACCCTCGGGTGTGGGGCGTGCGGGGCTGGGGGCCAGTGCGGGGCTGGGGTCGGGGGCTCAAGGGGTGAGCGGTGGGAGCCAGAGGGGTAGTGGCAGGCTGGGCAGGGCGGTGGTCGACGCGGTGGGTAAGCTGGCCAAGCGGGGCGGGAGGCAGGAGCAGGGGCAGCTGGGGCAGGGGTCTGCGGCGTGGACGGAGGGCGCAGGAGGCAGCAGCATCACTAGCAGCACAGGCGGCAGCAGCAGCAGCAACAGCAATGGGGCCGGGGCAGGGGCAGGGGCAGCGGGGCTGCGGCCGTCGGCGGCAGCAACGGGAACGGGATCGGAAATGGCGTTGGTGCCCTGACGGCCGCCCCGGCCGCGGCTGCCGGCAGTACGGCTGTTGCCGTACGGGGCGGCGGCGGCGTCAACGGCGTCCCGCCAATCGCCACCGCTAGCATGGACGCGGCGGGAGGCATCCCCACGCTGCAATACCTGGTGCCCATGGTGCGTGGGGGCCGTTCGTCGGAACGTTGGCAGATCCCTTTCCTAGCGGATGCCGTGCCAAGGGTGACCGTGCACACCCTTGACACTCACGCTGTCATGTGTACGGCATAACGAGCTTGCAGGTTATAAGCCACGATTGCAAACAGCTGCAGCACAAGTTGTACTTCCAAACACTTCAGGTAGTATTTGACGTACACGGCGCAGGAGTACATAATGACGGACGGCTCTGCGGAGCGGGTGCTGCTGTGCGGCTGGGGCGAGATGCGCTTCATGGCCACCCTGCTGCGGGAGCTGGACAGGGGCTTCGCAGCCCTGCCCGCGGGTGGGTGCACGTGTGTTAGCACAGCGCGCTGCGAGTGTGTATTAGCATGCGCGTGGCAGAGGTGCTAGACTCATGGCCACCCTGCTGCGGGAGCTGGACAGGGGCTTCGCGACCCTGCCCGCGGGTGGGCGCACGTGTGCCAGAGGTGCTAGATTCATGGCCATCCTGCTGTGGGAGCTGGACAAGGGCTTCGCAGCCTGTGGATGGATGCACGTGTGCTCGCTGGCCCACGCATCCAGCCAGCCAAGGCAGTCCTCTGTTGCTTACCGTGGACTGACCTGGCGGCTTGATCGCATCTGTCCTGGGGTGTTCCCATGCGTGTGCGCGTGTTCACGTGGGCTGTGCTGCAGGCAGCGAGGTGCTGATGCTCAACGCACACGACCCCGCTAAGACACTGGATGTGGTGCTCAAGGTGGGTGTGCTGGGGTGCGTTGGTGGAGGGAGCGGCGGCCAGCATGTCCGGCAAGGTACATGTTGGTTTAGGTGTACGTGAAGGAGGGCCTGAGTGCACAGACGACTTGCTATATGTGGGATAGCAGACGTGCATGCTTGACGGTTGCGGTGGCCTCCTTACGTGGACGCCTCATCGCAGGGAACCTCCCTTGCTTGCCCCCTTGCTGGCCCCCAGGCCGTGCCCATGCAGAACATCACTGTACGGCACCTGTTCGCGGACCCCCTGCAGCGGGCGGAGATGGCGGCCAAGGTGGACGTCAGCTCGCTCAAGGTGAGGCGGGGCTCGTTGAGGCTGTTCCACACGTCTGGTTTATCATGATTCTGGAACACTTACATAACCGAGGTACTTGCCGAAGGGTAAGGATGGCACATCGCTCCAAGGTGGGGCGGGGCCGTAGCGATGTTGACGTGCGCACGCGCCAATGGGCCATGTTGGGGGTGTTACAGCAGTGTTGGTAATGCTGGTGGTGGTGTTGGGGGTGTTGTTGGGGGTGGCGGAAAGGTGCGCCTCGGCCACAGCGTACACAATGCATGCAGGCGTGAGTCACACTTCCACATGGGTCGTGCAGCACGAGCTGAGGAACGACACGGATGCCGTGGCACGAACCGGACCTAACCGGCGCCTAACCCACACAGCACCCTCCTGCTGCACCACGCACCTCCCTGTGCCAGGCTGCCCTGGTGCTGTGCGACGTGCGCTGGGTGGATCCTGCAGACATGAACGTCGGGAACGTGAACGGCATGGAGCAGCTGCAGCAGCTGCAGCAGAGCGACATGATGCGGCTGGACGCCATGGTCATGATGGTGCAGGTGGGAGCAGGTGCAGGTGTGTATTAGTTGCGTGTGTATTAGCTGCAGTGTTGATGGAGCAGCTGCAGCAGAGCGACATGATGCGGCTGGACGCCATGGTCATGATGGTGCAGGTGGGAGCAGGTGCAGGTGTGTATTAGTTGCGTGTGTATTAGCTGCAGTGTTGATGGAGCAGCTGCAGCAGAGCGACATGGTGCGGCTGGACGCCATGGTCATGATGGTGCAGGTGGGAGCAGGTGCAGGTGTGTATTAGTTGCGTGTGTATTAGCTGCAGTGTTGATGGAGCAGCTGCAGCAGAGCGACATGATGCGGCTGGACGCCATGGTCATGATGGTGCAGGTGGGGGGCAGGTGCAGGTGTGTGCATTCACTGAGTGCATTAACTGCTCCAGAGCAGCTGCAGTACTTGCTAGTTTTCTGTCGCTGCGCTGGAGCATGTGTAGGGATGCACACGTCTGTCAAACTCGACCCCTTCCCGACCTGTTGCCCCCAGCCATCGCATCCTGTGCCTCTCACCACGTGTATTAGGCCCGTTAACCTACAACTCACCGGCCTGCTGCCCCCAGCTCAACATCCGCAAGCTGCTGGAGGACGCCAGCCGCCCCACCATTAACATCGTGTGCCAGAAGGTGGCGGCCACGGGCAAGACGCGGTTCGAGGACCGCCGCCGGCTGCCGCTGGGCGTGTCCATCAACTTCTCATCCTACTCGGGTGTGCAGGGGTTGGAGGTGGGGTGTGTTGGGGTGGGGGTGCGGGAGTGAAGGTAGGGAACATGGGTTATGAGGGGCTGGAGCTGGGCCGGGAGGTACGCGTAAGGGGGTACGGCGCGACGGGGCGGGTATTCGGGCAGGCAGCGGGGTTGCTGCGTGCGTCCTGCTGGGGCGGGCAGCTGGGCCGTGCACTGACCCATCCCTTGACCCACAACCGCCTAACCCACACGCCGCTTATACACGTGCCCCTGCAGCCAAGTGCCTGACCCAGTCAGCGCTGAACCCTGCGGTGCTGGGCGTGCACGCCAGCCTGGGCACGCGGCACGACATGGTGGTGGCGGACGCGGGGGAGTTGGCGGCGCCAGGGGAGGTCCTCAGCTTCATGCAGCTGCAGCGGAGGGCGCAGTCGCAGCGGGCGGTGAGCCGGCAGGGGGCAGAGGGACGGGACGGGGAGTGGGGGCTGCCGTACGAGGCAGCAGCTGGGGGTGCCGACTACGTCACAACCACGCTGCCGGTGCTCCCCTCCAACCCGTGCCCACCCCCAAGTGCTGGGGCACCACTGCTAGCTACCCCTCGGCGTCCCCGTGTGCCCCGGCAAACAAAATAGGCCCCGTGGCCCCCTGGTTGCTTTCCCCCCTGTGCCCACCCCACCCCAGGTGCTCGTGGGCTACTACCAGCTGCCCTCCAGCGTGGACGAGCCCCTGGTGCTGGTCATCAACCCGAAGGGGGCCAGGGCCAGGGCCGTGCAGCGCGTGTGGAACAGGTGGGTGCGGAGGTCGGGGCGCGAGATCCTGGGCGCGGGGGGCGCATGGGTGGAGGCGGATGGCATGGGGTGCAGGACTCCAGTGCTCTTGTCAGGCAGGCGCAGGCGCAGGAGAGGCCCAGGGGCCGCCCACAGTCTTTACCAGGCCGTAGGAGGTCCACGCGGCCGCGGCCGCGGCCGCGAGTGGTGGTGCTGAGCTGTGGGTGTGCCCCCGAGTCTGAGTCTCAAGTTATGAGCATGCAATGGGCACGAGGTCCCTGTGCCAGAGGCCACAGCCCGAAGGCTTGGATGGATCGCAGAAAACAAGATTTCAGACTTGCCCCCTGTGACTGCTGCGACACCTGCAGGAACAACTGCCTGCTCAAGTTCCTGGTGCTGCGGAAGAAGGGGCACGTGGTGGCGGCGCCGGCGGAGGCGATGGAGGCGGCGGCGGTGGCGGCCAGCCAACTGCCCATGGCGGCGGAGGCAGAGGCGGGAGTGGGAGCAGCGGCGGCTGACGGGGCCGCACGTGACCTGCTTGCACAGGCGCTACAGCCGCCAGTCCGGGCGGCGGCACGGGTACGGCGGCGATGGCGGCGGCGGCGGCGGGCCTGCAGGCGGCGGCGACGGCGGCGGCGTTGGCCGGCGGCGGCTGGCACCTGGCAGCGCCGTCGGACGACCGGCTGAGCACTAGTGGTGCGGAGGACGGGTCAGGTGCGTCGGGTTGGGGAGTTGTGGGTAAATCCGGGGCAGCGATTGCGGTGCGGTGCGGTGGGAATGCACGTGAATGTGGACACTGAGGTTCACTCAATAATTACAAGGGAGCTGGAGGCGTCGCACCGCACGCACGATTCATTGCACAGGCAGTGGACCACAGGCGCTCCCCAGCACCGTACGGCTGGGCCTAACGTGCTCGGTCCAGTTCGCCAGCCCGAAAGCCCAATGATGCGGACTCGGTGTTGCACTGCAAGTGGTCACGGAGCAACGTGTCTGAGAGGTCTGCCGCACTCCCTTTCCTGTGCTTCACGCTCGGACATGTGACCGTCTCGGTGCACCCATGCCGTCAGCGCAGGTCGTGACGGCACCTTGTGTGTCTTGCATTACTCCTACGCACAGTCGTAGTACAGTTCTGATAGCTTATAACAACAAAATTGCTTACTCCTCCCCCACGCTCCCAGGGGAGGACGACGAGCGACGAGCCCCGCACCACTGCGCTGTGGGTTGCCGCCAGGGCACCGCGGCCCTCGCCTGCCCCTGACCGACCGGAGGGGCAGCAGCACGGGCAGGAGGGCAGCAGCAACGGCAGCGGCAGCGGCGACATCAGCAACAACAGCAGCAGCACCACACTGGTGGAGGCTGGGGAGGCTGTCGGCGGCAACGATAGCGCTGGAGGGGTGGGACCGGCAGCTGTGACGGTGGACCTGGGGCCGGGGCCGGGGGCTGCTCCTCCGCCTCCGGCTGCAGGTGCGGCGGAGCCATTCTATGTTGGTGCCGCTGCGGAGTCCACTATCAGCATGCAGTCGATGGATGTGGATGACCTGGAGGGGATACTGGGCGGGCAGGGTGTGGGTGTGGTGGGGCTGGGGCCAGGGGAGGGGCAGGAGGGTGGCGCGGGCTTGGGGCAGGAGGGGCGTCAGCGGGATGATGATGATGAGGAGGAGCGGTGTGCGCTGACGGAGATGGTGCTGGAGCAAGCGGGCGAGGGGGAGCAGCGGCAAGCGCTGGTGCTGCAGCAGCTGCAGCAGCTGCAGGAGCAGCAGGAGCGGGAGGAGAGGGAGCGGCTTGAGCGGGAGCAGCAGCAGCAGCAGGAGCAGGAGCAGCAGCGGCAGCAGCAGGAGCAGCAGGGTGCGGAGGAGGAAGGCGCCCGTGCGGCGCTGGAGTGGGGAACGGGTTCGAATGACGGTGTGAGGGGGACTGTGTCGGGTGCAGGGGCGGATGGGGGCGTGCTGCAGGCACAGTTCAAGGGGGTGGCGGATGGGGGCTCGGGCGGGGGGCCTGCCCTGGCGGGGCTTCCCCTGCCGGGGTCTCCCTTGGCCACCGGCAGCTGGTGGGACCGCAGGGGCCCGCGGGAGCAGGGCGCGGATGCAGACACCAACGGGGACGCACGCTGAAACAGCGCGCGGGGTGTTGGAGTACATGTGCGTAGACCTGCAGCTGTACAGCTGGTTATCATTCGCCGTGGCGTTGCTTGCTTATGTGTTTGGCTTGGGTGTGGCTGACGTGCCGTAAATGCATGAGGCTGGCACGCTGCCAGTTGTACATGTGAGGGTGGGTAGGGCACCGCACCAGTGAAGCGCTGGGCTGCACGGATTGCACCTGTGGTTGGAGGTACGCGTAAAGCGCGAGGAACCCGTATAAAGCGTCAGGGAAAATGGAAACGCTGGTGCCTGTGGGTGGAGGTAGTTGATGAGTCGCAGTAGGCAGGAGTCATAGGCGTAAAGCCGTCGCTGATATGCATCATGTGTAGGCGGGGTGTGAATAAAAGTGCTGCTGTCGACTGTCGGAGCAGGGTATGATCGGTCTTCCAACCGTGGAGGGGTACCTGTTACATGTGTGTGAGCGCGCGCTGAGGAAGCTTGGCAGGGCTCCTTGCTAGACCCTGCTGTCACTGTGATAAGCCAAAACGAAAGCAGAAGGAAGTACGGGTGCAGCCCGTTAATGTGGTACGTGAGGCTCCAGGATGCTCGCTCGAGGAGCTAGCTTAACCACGCTGGGCCCGTGGTTGTAAGGTCTTCGAGGGACTTTGCAGGGCTTCTCTGTCGCCTTGTACCACCCCAACTGCCACCCCGCCCGGCGCCGCGCTGTGGATTGTGCACGATCCACTTCAGTAATTTGCTTCCGTCAGGCACCAGCGCCACCGGGCACGTGCCACTCTGCCACATGCATACGAGGTGGTACGAGCCTCAAGGCGCAAGCGTGTATTACCCTTACACCTGTTGCCAGTCCGATTAAGAGTAGGCAGGGTTGCTGGTGTGAGGTATCCCTGTTGGACGACGTTGCAGGGATCCCAGATCCTCCGTCGCAAGGAGCGTCGAAGCGGTTGATTGGGTGACCTGATGTATGTGCCATGGAGCGCATGGGCGCAAGCCGTACGAATGGGTACTTGGGCAGTGTTCTGCAGCTGCGCAGCCCTGCAGTTCCCGTGCCATTGGCCGATTAGACGGGTACGCTAGGGAACGCTAAGATGCCGTCGTGCGTCGTCTACAGCCTGACCCCGCGTGCCGTGGCTCCAGCAGCTAGCAGGCATGCGTGCAGCTTCCACCACGCCCCTGCCGTAACGTCACTGTTTGACGGTGCTACAGCCCTGCTGCCCAGCAGTTGATGTTACCGACATCGCTGTGCTGCGACGCCATAGCTGCAGTCACTTTATGTGACCTGTGACGCTCAGAAGGTGACGCTGCGCCCCTGTTCGCAAGGACTCCGGAGCCTCCCGCGGACAAGGCCATGCATGTGTGGGAGTAGCTGGTAGTGTGTGCAACTTTGTGTACTTGGAAGTTTGGAAGAAGGACCTGATTTGATGTGGTGTGTGCGCGCACGGGCAACACCCTTGCCGATGCACCGTTGAGGCCCACCTGGGCCCACGCAGACGCGTTCAGGGGCAGAAAGTCAGGGAGGCACCGGGCGGAGGCCCGCACAGGCCTCGATGCAGCTACTTCGCACGGTTGAAGTCCTATGTATCCTCCACCATTTATTAGGCAGTCTGCTTCGTTTTATACTGTCTAAGGGTCGGCCTACCTGTTGCTGTCCACACTCCGCCACGCTTTCGCTGCACTTTGCCAAAACATCGACAAGCCAGCGCAACTGCTGCGTGGATCAAGAAAACCTTCACGAAGTTACATAAGGTGAGCGGTTGGGGCCAATGGCGCAAAGCAGGCGTCACTACTTCGAGATCATTTCACACGCTCAGCTGCACACAAAGTAACCGCAGCACGTAAGCCACCGTCATACTTGCTAATTAGTTTTTGGTATCCTGAATGGACCATGCAAGGCTTGCACACTGTGACAGTTGACCCTGCTGCAGTTGACCCTGCTGCATCACCGGTGCCCGCAGGACGCCTGCGAGGCCAACGCCACCTGGGACGCCTGCGACCAGCTGTCCTGCTGCTGAGACATGAACGGCGCCGCGGGCAGCAACGGAAACCATAGCGAGTTACTGCTGCCCGAGCTGCGCCTGCGCATTCTGGCCCTCCTGCCCCCCAACGAGCTGGCCCTCAACGGCCGCCTCGCCTGCAAGGACGCCGCACAGCACTTCAGCGAGCCGCACCACGTCACCGTGCGGCTTGGCCAGCCGCTGCCAGGCCACATCACCGCAGATGCCACATCCTTGGCTGGCGCTTCTGCTGCAATGCGGGAGCTGACCTTGTGCCAGAAGCTGCAGCTGCTCCGCATAGCGGCCGCCAGCGGCTGTGAGGCCAACATCGACTTCGCCTGGCAGCTGATGCAGCCGCACGTTCCCCGAGCTGCTCCGCACGGACCACTACCGCCGGATAGCACAGCGCGGGCACGGCAGACGTGGCAATCCGCACCACACTCCAGTAGCGGACGTTGCGACACCAGCTGTGGAGGCAGGGCATCTGCACCTGCTGCCCTCCCTGGCGCAGCGCTTCCCGGGGCTTATTGATGCCGGGGCCACCCTGGAGGCTGTGGCACGGCACCACGACCTGGCGGCCCTTCAGCGGGCGTGGGAAGTGCTGGGGCCGCCGGTGCGCTCACGTGCAGCCTTGGAGGAGGATGTGGCGGGCGATGGCCCGTTCCCCACGTACTGCTGGAAGGGCACGGCACTTGGGGTGTGGAGGCGCATGATGGTGGCTGCAGCGGGCTCCCCAACCGCAGACGCCCTCAGCAAGATGGAGTGGGTACTGGAGATGAGTCGCACGCACGGCAATCACCTTTTTCCGATGAAGCATGCCGATGTGTGCGGTGCGGCCGCTGGCTCGGGGGACCTGGCCCGGCTGCAGTGGCTGCGTGATCGAGGCTTTCCGTGGGGCACGCGGGAGGCTCTGGAGGCGGTGATGCAGCACGCAGAGCTTGGCTTCATCCACCGTATGGAGCAGGAGGGCGGGTACCTGCCCCCAGCGGACGAGGACCTCTGGCGCTCCAGCGACTTGCTGGCTGCCGCTGCGGGGGCCTCCTGCGACAGCGTGGTCAAGCTGCGGTGGCTGGTGGGCTGCCGGGGGGCGGACCTGGGGGATGTGACGCCCGGTGTGCTAGCTGCGGCAGCGTCCGGCAACCTGGACGCGCTGCAGCTGCTCCTGTTCGAGCTGCACACTTTGTCCCCTCCACTGAGCCTGACCCCTGCTGGGGCGGAGCCGTCACCGGAACGACAGGCAGCAACACCATGGCTGGAGGGAGAGGGGCGCAGGTGGCGGGGGCGCCTTTTCTGGGAGGTGGCGCGCCGCGGCAACTTGACGACAGTCCGGTGGCTGCTGCAGGCTGGTTGCATGCCAGCAGTGGGGCCCCGCTGTGTGGGCGATATTGTTGAACACTGGCCCAGCGACACACCCAAGGACGGCGAGCGGCTGGTGGAGGCGGTGCAGCTGTTGGTTGAGGCGGGCGTGCCCCTGCTGGGGCCCGAGGGCCAGGACCTGGAGGACATGGGCGAATACGAGGACAGCTGCCATCCCCTCGATGCAGCCATGTGCGGGGACCATTCGTGGCCAGTGCTGCGGGCGCTGAGGGACATGATGCTGGCACAAGGTGCAGGATTCTACCCGTGGTCGAACGCTCACTGTGGGCATACTTGCATTGGCTGCGAGGCAACGCTGGAAGCTCTGGTGGAGATGGGCCTGCACCAGCAGTGTCCGGACGGAAGCCGCTGGTACAGGACTCCCGCCTTGGACGGCGACCGTGGCGCTCTGGCGTGTTTGCAGCGGCTGGGGCTGCCCCTGGGTGAAGAAGTGGCTCGTGTATGGACGCCGCTGCCAGTCCTGAAGTGGCTGGTGGAGCACGGAGGGCCCCTGAGCGAGGGAAAGGTACGGCAGATGCTTACTGAGCTGGCTGAGATCCGTTGCAGGATCGGATCTCCGGAGCCGTACGGGCAGGAGACGGAGGCATGGCTGCGCGGGCAGCTGGAGGGTGCGGTAGCTGAGCAGTGAGGCAGGGTGAGGTCGCGGTGTGCCTTGGCGGCTTTGAAGGTGAGGGGGCGTTGGGTGCTGGCTTTGGCACGGCTTATTGTACAGCAGGTGTACTGGCTCGTACGGTTCAGAGGTGTGGGAGCAACGGCACTGACAGTGTATTGCGTGGACACGTGCAGCGTCTGCAGGATTTGCACGCTTGGGTTCTGAGTGTGACGGCTTGGGGTTGCGGGAACAGTTTGCGTTGTATGACGGTGCGGGGAAGGTTGTGGGGATGGACTTGCGGTTTAATGCGGCAACATGCGGTGTGGTGGTGTGAAGTGGGCATTCAGCGCATACGGGATTTAAGCTCATTGGTACTGAGCAGGGCACGGTCGTCGGCCGGCTGCAGCTGGCTGAGGCTGCTGGCACTGGCTCGTTACGGACTTACGGTGGGTTGCATGGTCCCGTATAAGCACTGTTTGCGTAGGTTGCAATCAGAAGTGGGAGGCATGCTGACAGTGCCGAGGTAAGCCGGACTGAGGAGTGTTGGTGCAGTTGTGTCAGCTTGACTCCATATGGCTGGGCCACGCCGTTGGCATTTCATCCTGCAGAGGGGTTTGACGGGCCTAGCACGGCTGTATTTCTCCTGTTGGCGGGTCCCTGATTGGGTGTTGAAGTGTGTTAATGGGCGACGAGGTTGTGTTTCTCGGCACGTGTGCATGCAGCTGTAGGCGGTAAACTGATGCTCATGCATGGCAACTTGTGTCCTGGCTTGCGCGCCACGTTTTGCACATGTGCACAACGCGTGCTGTGGCATTGGGCGTGCCTGGGGTAGCGTCTGGGGAGTCTCCCGCTCTTCACACTGCCTAGCAGGATGCGTTCAGGGGCGGCACAAACGCGCTCTGCGCAATGTGGATGCATCCCCTGCGTGTAGCCCTGTATCCATGTCGCCATGCGCAGTGGCACCTGCTGAAAACCGGTGTAACGATCGGTACCGGTGATTCGCTGTATTGTGCGTTGCATCGCATGCTGCTAAGCTGACGATGTGTTAGTACGTGGGTGCGGCGACTCCTCCCTGCCCCTTCTGCGTTCTAGACACCTTGAGGCACATGCAAGGAAAAACCCACGCGATACTTTTCTATCCCGAGGGCGGCTGTTGGGAATGGCAAGACAGCCTCTGGCCTTCTGGCCCCTTGTGCTGACTTGGGACTACCCCCAGCGCCTGCGCATCCAAGAGCTGGCACCCCTCGTTTCTCTGGTACCTGGGTTCTGGTACCCGGGGTTACCTGCCCCATCAGCGCGTTCGCAACCATGCAGATGGTGACACGCCCGCACCACCGCGGACTGGTTTCGGAACCTTGCGAGTGCATCCGCATGCTGTGCCCGCTGCCAAGGGAGCACGGCTGTATTTGCGTTTTCATTAATTGAACAGCGCACCTAGCGAGGGCCTGGCAGCTCGCCTCACGTTTCGGCTTGGGCAAGGGTCCAGCACGTAAACCAACTTTTAACTGCAAACTCGACAGCTTTAAAAAAAGTTACCAAGCAAGATCCTCACAACCCAGCTTGTTAGCAACGTTCGAGTGACAGACGCTAGACACGTTCCTTGCCTCCTGCCCCGTCCACGGTCCGTTCGTGGACCTGTTGCTTGCGGTGGGCTGCACGAGGAGCGTGTCGCCGCGGTGCGCTATGCTGGTGGTGCGGATGAGCCTGGCGGAGCGGGAGGGATGTGCGTCAGGGTGCTGCGGCCGGGGTGTACGGCGGCGGTCCAGGACGGCCTGAGACCTCCGTGGCCTGCCCAGGGGCCAACAGCTGTGGTGCGGGCGGCAGTGGCAGCACCGGCAGCGGCAGCATCAAAACTCAGCAACAGTGGCAGCAGCACCGGCGGTGGCGGCGGCGGCGGCGGCGGTGTTGCCTCTGGGCCCACAAGCCCGCACCCTGACCGTGTTGCGCTGGTGGCATTACTGCAGGTGCGCTGCCGGGCAACAGGCGGGTGGAGCACCTAACCCGCGCTCTGCACGCCTGCACCTCCTGCGCAACCGCCGACCAGCAAGGCACCCAGCTGGGCGCCATGGACACAGCATTGGCGTGCGTCCTGATCTCCTGCATGCAGCTGCCCGTGGGGCCCGTCCCTCGCTGGCTGACATACGCAACGCGTGCTTGGCGGCCCGTGCGCGTCGTACCTGGCCCTTGCGGCGCACCTGCACGTGGTCTGTACGGCAGACGCTGGCACGTCGTACGGCATGCTGCCGCTGCTGGAGGGCACTGGCGCGAGGTTGTGGTGTGCAGCGGGGACGAGGCGAGCCGCCGACGGCGCGTGCTCCCGTGGGCAAGCGGTACTGGGGGCCATGGGGCTGTCTGTTGCCGCGGGTAGGCCATGTGCCGCTTGTCTCCCTGGCGTACGGTGTGATGCGCTGCCCTCCCAAGTCCCGGGCGGCACTGGTTGCGCTCAGCCGGCTGGTCAGCTCCGCGTTGGCGATATGGCGCAGCGGTGCGGTCTGGGACGAGGAGGAGCCGGCCCCAGCGGCAGCGGCGACGGCTGAGACGTCGGCAGCGGCGGTGGTGGTGGCAGCAGCGACACTGCTATAGGGAGATGGTGTCTCCTGGAAGAGCCGTTCGCAGCGTGTGCCTGGGTGGCTGCGCTGGTCCGCACGACCTGCATCAAGCGCGTGTCGCAACACGGTGCGGTGCGCCGGCGTGCGGCTGAGGCGGAGCCGCTGCGGTTGACGGTTGCGGCGGTTCCGTACACGCCCATGGGGCAGACGGTGCCAAAACGGGGCAGCTTGACCATGGCCAGTCGCCCGACGGCGGTAAGATTTGGGTGTGGGCGGGCAGCCGGCCGGTTGGTTGGCGGCGGGAAGGGCGGGCAGGGGAGTGCGGTGACGGTGTATTACCGGTTGGCGCCAGGGCGTAGCGTTTCCGCAGCTCCCGCCGTGTGACGGGCAGCAGCAAGGTTGTGTGTTGGCTGGGCGGAAGCTGCGTGGCACCTCTGTCGACATGCTGAAACTGCCCCCATTGTCGCACGGGCTTGTTCGTGGTGTTAACGAAGTTGCCATTCAGGTGTGCCTTGGCGCCTTGAGCAGAAGCCCCGCCGCCCCTTGCTGCCCACAACCATTGCACGATCGGCCTCTCTGAGCGCCCTCCTTTTGCCTGCGCTCCCCTCAGGCGCCATGCTACCCCAGACCCCACCGGCGTTGGCCCCGGCGCTGTCTGCGGTACTGCTGCCCTGCCTGGAGCGCCTAGTGCGGCGATCAGGGGAGGCCCCCGCTGCCTGGGTCAGCGCCGCCACATACGCGTTGGCCGCAGAGGAGCGGCGGCGTGCACGTCTACTTTACAATGCAGTACTGAACCGTACCTGCCGTGGCTGCTGACGTACGGCAGCCTCATCGAGACCGCCCTGGTTGCCGGCCTTGGGAAGCTGCTACCGCAGCGGCCTTGCCGCTGACGCTCCATAACCTGGACCGACACCTGCTGAGCGCGGTCGACGCTGCAGCCATTACCCTCCTGTTGTCGTCCGCATGCGTACGTAGCAGGTTGTCACGCAGTAACGCTGCCTGTGCAGCGGCTGGGACGGCGTGGATGGCGCAGGGCCAGAGAGAGGAGGGGGAAGCCGGCCCCGCAGCGCATCTGGGGCGGCTGGCGGCTTTGGTCGTGTGCGAGTGGCTGCCTGCGCTGTGTTTTGCCACGAACACTGGACTTGCTGTGTAATGTGGTAGCCCTTGAGTCTTGCGGCTCGTACAGGCATTGCACCTGCCAACGTGCCATGTGCAGCGTGCCGTATATCATATCATGCAGCAGGTGTGCGCCATTGATACTACCATGGCAGGCAGCCAACGGTGCCTTGATGCTGCGAGTGCACCGCGTGACATGGCCGTGCTGAAGTATATGCACAAGTGCAGCTGGACGTGCTGGTGGTTTTGGGGCGGGCGTGACAAGCGCCACCTTGACACTTGTGGGGCCGATGAGAAGTGGGCACAGTGGAAACCGGGTGTGCGTCAGGGGGTCCCCTGGTGTGCGTGTGGCTGGCTCCTGTGGATCCTTGTAGGCGCCGGCTGCAGCTGCAGCTGTCGGTGTACGCGCTCAAGGTCATGGCGAAGCTGCTAGCACACTCTGCTTTGCCGCAACAGGTTGCGGTGACCCAAGGGGCTGGCTACCTGGCTTCGCTGTTCTGGCGGCCCGTTGACACCGGGACGTGCAGGCCGTGCCCACCTGGACCAGCCTCAGCGGTTTGCCGTTACCTTGTGCAGCCGTGGAAGGGCTTTTGTCCTCGTCCGGGGATAAATTGCAGTAGCTGCAGTATGCGTTTGTGCGTATGCAAGCAACTTGCGTTTCAAGGCCCACGACAGTCCGACCATCAAGGGAGCACCTGGGCCCGCCCCAGCACCTCATTGCAGCTGCTTCGCTCGATAGGAGTTCCAGCAACTCCTTGCGGCGATGCTATGGCATATCCCCGGCATGTACCTTTAAAGGATGCAGTCTACGTTCAGCTCAATACACTGTCCAAAAACCGGCCTTTCGCTGCCCACGGTCGCTGCCACGCTCGCGCTTTGCTAAGCTCTGATAAAGTCCTAGGAAGGCCCTGGCAAGCCCGTATATTGCCATAGATCAGTATACATACAGGAAGCTCTACAAGGTGAGCGGGTAGGCTCCTTGCGCCGAACGAGCGCTGCTGGTGCCTCGCGCTCCCCGGTCCCTCACGGCGAACCAAAAGTTCAGATGCAACAGATATCCTCCTACCATGGAGCTTAGTTCCTTGTCTGTACTTTCTATTTTGACCGACATTCGCATGCCCAACTTGACGGTTGACCTGCCTCCCTGTTGCCCCGCAGGACGCCCGCGATTTAACAGAAAACGGCGTGTTTACTTCAACATGAACGGCGCCGCGGGCAGCAACGGAGACCATGGCCAGCTACTGCTGCCCGAGCTGCGCCTGCGCATTCTGGCCCTCCTGCCCCCCAACGAGCTGGCCCTCAACGGCCGCCTCGCCTGCAAGGACGCCGCACAGCACTTCAGCGAGCCGCACCACGTCACCGTGCGGCTTGGCCAGCCGCTGCCAGGCCACATCCTTGCAGATGCCACATCCTTGGCTGGCGCTTCTGCTGCAATGCGGGAGCTGACCTTCTGCCACAAGCTGCATTTGTTCCGCACAGCTGCCGGCAGTGGCTGTGAGGTCAACATCGACTTGGCCTGGCAGCTGGTGCAGCCGCACGTGTTCCCCGAGCTGCTGCACACGGACCATTACCGCCGGATAGCGGAGGGCAGGCACGAAAGCGGCGGTGTGCCGCACCACACACCAGCAGCAGACATTGCGACACCAGCTGTGGAGGCAGGGCACCTGCACCTGCTGCCCTCCCTGGCGCAGCGCTTCCCGGGGCTTACTGACGCCGGTGCCACCCTGGAGGCTGTGGCACGGCACCACGACCTGGCGGCCCTGCAGCGGGCATGGGAGGTGCTGGGGCCAGAGGTGTGCGCACGTGCAGCCCTGGAGACCCCTGTCCCTGCGGGCGAGGAGGACTACCCTGCGGACTGCTGGAAGCACACGGCGCTTGGGGTATGGAGGCGCATGATGGTGGCTGCAGCAAGCTCCCCAACGTACGACGCTGTCGCCAAGATGGAGTGGGTGTGGGAGCTGGGCCGCGTGCATGGCAATGACCACTTTCCTGTGGAGCATGCCGATGTGTGCGGTGCGGCCGCTGGCTCCGGAGACCTGGCTCGGCTGCAGTGGCTGCGTGATCGCGGCTTTCCGTGGGGCACGCGGGAGGCTCTGGAGGCGGTGATGCAGCACGCAGAGCTTGGCTTCATCCACCGTATGGAGCAGGATGGCGGGTACCTGCCCCCTCGGGACGACGAGGCCTGGCGCCACAGGTGGTTGCTGGCTACCGCTGCGGGGGCCTCCTGCGACAGTGTTGCCAAGCTGCGGTGGCTGGTGGGCTGCCGGGGGGCAGGCCTGACGGGGATGTCCTTCGCCCTGCGTGCTGCGGCGTCATCCGGCAACCTGGAGGCGCTGCAGTTCCTCCTACTTGAACTGCGACAAACAGCGACACCATGGCTGGAGGCAGAGGGGCGCGAGTTGCAGGGGCACCTTATTTCGGAAGTGGTGGCAGCGGGCAACGGGGACCTGGCGACAGTCCGGTGGCTGCTGCAGGCCGGTTGCAGCCCCACTGGGGCGTTCCGCTGTGTGACCGATGTTCTAGAAGGCTGGCCAAGCGACAAACCCAAGGACGGCGAGCAGCTGGTGGAGGTGTTGCAGCTGCTGGTGGACGCGGGCGTGCCACTGCTGGGAGCCGAAGGCCAGGGCGCCTCGCATCCCCTCTCGGAAGCTACACACCGGCACCATCCGTGGCCGGTGGTGCGGGTGCTGCTGGACATGCTGCGCTCACACGGCGCCTCGAACGACGACTGGAAGGAGGTTGCCTGGGGGGCAGCCGGCACGGGCTGCGAGGCGACGCTGGAGGCTCTGGTGGGCATGGGCGTTTGTGAGAAGCAGCCGGAGGCGGAGTTGTACTGGTATGTTTCTGCTGCTCGGAACGGCGACCGCGGCACGCTGGCATGTTTGCAGCGGCTGGGGTTGCCCCTGGGCGAGGGTGTGGTGGCCGAGGCAGTGCGGCGGTGGGCGCCGCTGCCTGCCCTGAAGTGGCTGGTGGAGCACGGGGCGCCCGTCAGCGAGAGAGCGGTAAGGCAGATGCTTCACGAGCTGGCAGAGGAGGGGAAGCGGTTCGGGAAGCAGAGGAGGCCGGGGGTCGAGGCGTGGTTGCGGGGGCTGCTGGAGGGTGCGGCGGCTGAGCAGTGAGGTGGCGATGAGGGGAAGGGGCGGGAGGTGATGCTGAATTCATTGCAGCGCTGTGTTGCAACTGGGCGTATTTGCAGCTCAGGGCAGGGAAGCATTAGCTGCTGCCATGAACGCAAGGGGCTGTACTTGCTGTACCTGCCAGTACTCCTGGATGGACCGAGTGAGAGCGGTGGGTAGCTGGGTGTGACGGGCGATAGTTGCTTGACGCGCATGCTCCTGTTGAGTATGCTACATGCACGAAGGCTACCCCATGTCAGGGTGGAGTAGAGTTTTCATGGGTGTTGTGATGCAACCTGTGGTGGTTTGAAGGGACATGCAGCGCATACGTGTACACAGCTGAGCACCGGCCACAGCTGGCCTCAACAGGGGCTTGTAGTGTTGACGTGCGTGGACCGCAAGGGCACTTAGGGACGCAAATTGCTTGAGGCAGAATGGGCAACTGCACGGATCTGGCGCGACCCATAAAGCATGCTGTTGGTATCGTGCCGCTAAACAATGGCGCGTACCTTGCGCTTTGCATCAAGCACAGCCCGTGTCAGTACGGCATGAGGCAGCACGGAATGTAATTGGACACCGTCAGGGGAGGTCTCCTTGTAGGGTGCCACAGCGGTGTCCCTTGCTCACTGCTGTGTAGTACCGGCACTCCCCGAAGCCGTGGCGCAGGAGCCTCCCTGCCTTGGCGCTTGGGTTTCTCTGGGTTTCTGCATCCGGGTCTTCCCAAAATCCGGGGTAGCCCAGCAGGCATTGGTTTTGAAACCATTCCAGTCCTCACTGCTCCGGGTGATGACTGCTTGTACCAAGCAAATGATGTACTCTTGCGTGGGACCTGTACAAATCAGGCAGCGTGCCTGGAATCGACTCCGGGTGGCGCCTTCCAGGGCCGTGCACACGAACAATCGCTGTTATTAGGTTGATGTAGGGCCTCACACATGAGGAAAGGACTGACCGTGGTTCCTACGGCCCTGGACGACGACTCATGCCTGCAGAGGTGTTTGGGTCTTCGCTCATCATGTGGTTCCCAAAGCGTCCTGGAAGGCTCTGTGCGTGTCGGAGGGATGCTCAGCAGGAATTTCACTCAGGCCAGCTCGGCAGCTCCTCTAATCATTAGACCCTGCAAACCTGTGCCAACACGTGACCGTCATTTTTAATGGCCACGCCAAGCTCAAAACCTGGCAAAGCTGATTGCCGCACGATGGGACATCGGCACTAGTTGACGCGTGCTGCGTGAAAGCAATGGCTGTGCAGTGGCGGTGTGCCACCTCTGGGCTGGGTGAGGAGGTTCGCCCAGGGGAGTTCGCCTACCCCGTTGTACCAGGAGATCCCTGCCGAGCTACCGCTCCCGGGTGCCTATACTGAAATTCTAATTTTCTTTAGCATGATAGCAGGTGCTCATCTTGGTTGTCTACTGGCCCCTGACCTGACCCCGAACTTTTTATAGAACCTGTTTAGAACCAGACCGTGCTGCACGAAGATACGCCCCTTCTGCGGCATTTGATAAGTTTATATCAACCTGTTCCTACTATGGTGGCCGGCGTCGCATCCGGGTCAGCAAGGAAGCGCTGTCCAGCGGTAGCCTCCGCCTCAAGCGCAGCACCGCGGAGCAGTTCTTCGGTAACAGCGCGTTCAGAGAAGACGTAAATAATGTTTTCGGTGGTAAGCGCCTCCTGGCCTTGCAGCCGACATCTTCGGAACAGCCGTGCACCTGCACCTGCGTCTTCCTGAGCGGGCAGACCCATCCCAGCAGCCGCCCCTGCACTGCGAGCTGTGCGGCCTTGGCGCCTGCTGCGTGGGCAGGGCGCGGTCCCGGGCGTGCACTGGGTGCAGCTGTGGCGCGGGGCCGGGGGCGCCGTGATGCTGCGCCTGTGCGACGGCAAGCCCACGGCACTGTCGGGGGAGGAGGCGGAGGCAGCGGCGGAGCAGCAGCAGCATTCTCCGACAACAATTGCTCACTCGGCAGCTTATGCTCATGTAGCTGGCGATGCAGGGCCTTGCCTAGCTGCAAGGCAGGTGTTGGCTGGGGGGCGGGCAGATGGGTGAGGCCGTACCTGCTGCAGCGGCGGAGGCAGCTGGGCGGGTGGTTGGCTCCGCAGCTCAGGCTGTGGCAGATGCAGTGGCACCTTGGCATCTGAATGCTCAGGCCCTGGCCTACAGCATCCTTCAACACAGCGCGGCAGCCGCAGCAGGAGGTGTAGGGCGGCGTCGGCCCCTTAGCATGGAGCTGGAGACAGCAGCAGCAGGGCTGCCCACGCTGCGCCCCCTTTAGCGAGCGGAGTAGGTCGCCAATTACTTTGGGATGCAGCACCTGGCCGCCTCGACCCACAGTCAGCTGCTGAGGAGCGTGCCGTTGCCAGGCCGGCTCTTGGGACTCCCGGCCGAGCAGATACAGCCTTCGGCACGAGTCATGGGCCTCATATGGGGGCGGAAACCGACTTGGAGGGGCAAGAACGGCAAGAGCAGCAGGAGCAGCAGCACGAGCAGCAGCAGCAGTAGCAGCAGTTGCAGGCTAGTGATGCGCCACATGCGAAGGCCTGCGGGCAGGGGAGCCTGCCTTGTCGGCTGGTTAAGCGTCAAATCTGTAGTCCTACCCAGGGATACCGGTAGAGCCCGTGCCTTCTGGGCGCCGGAATTCCAGCAGCAGGCGCCAGCTGGGGCGGTGCGGCCATCTGTGAACGTGGCCCTGCACTTGGAGTTTGGGCCTGCCGGCGAACGTAGTGGCAGCGGCCCGGGTGCAGACGGCGGAGGGCAGGGTGCGCTTTGCAGCGGGCACACAGCAGTTGAGGCACGCGTCCTGGCACCAACCGGCCGTACCGCCCCGTGGCATCTCTTTGGCGTGGTCCCCTTGCTGAAGGCCCACGGCGCAAAGCACTTGGAGCAGGTGGAGATCCGTCGCCTGCCCGATGGGCGCCTGACACTCAGGGTGGGTGGGGGTACCCGCGCGGACGTCCTTGAGTCGCAGCGGCGGGTGCAGCACAGAGACGTACCGTCGGCAGGACAGGACAAGAAGCGACGGGTGAGGAGCAGCATCACGCGGTGCCACCCCTTCGCAAGCCCTGGCGGCGGCCGCGGGAGGGCTGCCCCGCACAAGGGCACGTTGTGGGCTGCGCAGCAGGGCCTTGCAATGCTCCTGAGCCGCAAAAGCCCTTGCCCTCCTGGCAGTTTGCTGATGTGCTACGACTGGTGCGCATAGGTTGGCGCCATGGTCGCAGCGGTTATGGCGTCATGGCCCACTGCAGGGGGTTGCTGCATGGGCTCAGCGTCGAGGTGGAGGTGTGTGCAGGGGCAGCAGCAGCAGCAGCAGGGGTTCGTGGAAAGGCGGCGGGGCAGGGGCAGCAGCAGCAGCATCTTGCCCTTCACCGCCTTACGTACGGATACGTAAGGCCAAGCATGGGCGTACCGGCGGCTGACGGATGCGGCGCACAAAGGGGGCGCGATGCGTCTGTAGAAGAGCGCATAATGGCGGGGGTGGTGCGGAGGGACGGGGCACGCAGCTGGGGGAAGGAGCTGAGGTTGGTGACCGGAAACGCGGGGCGGCAGGTAGAGTTGGGTGGGGAAGGCAATGGAGGTCAAGGCGAGGGGCAGGAGGCGGGGCTTTGTTAGCATAGGAGGCGGGGGAGGAGGTGATGGGTTCTAGAAAGGGAGCGGGGTCTGTGGAGACGGCTTGAATGCAGAGCTGGTAAGTAAAGGAGGGGTGGGTAGGGGCTCTGGTGTCTGCAGCGGTGGCTGCAGCGGGGCCAGGAGGGTAGGAGCTGGGGCCTTCCTATTATGGCGCCAGGAGATACGTTACGGGAAGGGCCCTTCTGGGAAGGGCAGCAGGCGGGACGAGGAGACTGGGTGCATTCGGACGTGCGGCAGGGTGGACGGGTGTGGCTGGCAAAGGCGTACACGTGACAAGCCGGGTTTGAAGTTGGAGGTAATGGAGGGCGGGCTGCAGCCAAACCGCCCGCCGCGGTTGGCATGGCCCTTCTGTCGTTAGGAACTGGCAGGCACACGTGCCGCAGTGTACCGACGCCTGTACTTGTGCCTGGTTTGCCTGGCTTTGACCAGGACGCTGTCAGCCTGTCCATGCCTAAGCTTGTACGCAGTTGTTCAGGTTGGTTGCTTGAGTCAGGTCGCAACTCCCACTGCTGGTGAAGGAACAGCCTCCTGGCCAAGCGCCTGGGCTAGACACTGCAGGGCATGAACCGAACCGCTCATCCCGCTTACCGCATATGAGGTTGTGTTGGGGGTAATCCACCAATGGAATGGGTAGATTACGGTGCGTATGGGCGGTGGACTGTTGTGAATTTGATAGGAAGCACCGTACCGCACAGCCGTACAGGATTTGCCAGTTGCTAATACTGCGTGGTCAGGGTGTCCTGTGGTATGGCACTGGTGCAACGGTGTGGTGCAAAGTCAAAGTGCTGTGACAGCGGAAGTAGCTTGCATCTGACAGAGGCATGAAGCGGGTGAAGGACTGAGTGCATGCTTGACGGCAGCGGGCTTCACGGCAGGGTGAGTACGGCCCAGATGCAGCAGTACCGGTGTGCGTTATCCAGACCCAGCCAGACCGCAGCCGTGGCATACCAACGAGTGACAGGGGCGAAACTGTGGTTGGGTTTGCGGTTTTGCGGTCCAGGGAAACACTAGCTTTCCATTGCTCATGAACGCCTACACCCAGGCACGACAGCGTACGGTAGCGGGCAACATATCCGTACTGTATGCCACCTTTGCTTGTAGGCAACACTATATATAGTGTTAATAGGGTCGTGTTGTAATAGGTGTCATAGAGGAGACAGACCTAAACGCGCTGTTCAGGAGACAGACGCTTTAGCACGCGAAACTGGCAATGCCTGCCTTGAAGGAGAAGAGATACGACAGTTCATATAATAAGCTGTAAGTGGCGTGAGCGATAGTACAGGAGCTGGCCACGGTGGTCCCGTCGCGTTTTCGCAAAGCCAGAAGTGCATGTCGGAGTGCCGCCACGGGAAAGGGCTGAGGATTTCCGCCGCCACTATACGCAGGCACAACATGCAACATGAGTCTGCGGCGATGGTAGTTGGCGGCGTTGCCATTCGCGTAAGCACTCGAGCGCTGTCCTGGGCGGCTCCATTAGCCTGAAGCACAGCACCGCGGAGCAGCTCTTTGGTGCAGAGACGTTGCAGGAGGTCACAGATGGACGCGCAAATGGCGAGCACCTATTAGTGGTGCACACCTTCCCTCCTGTTAGCTACACCCTCCCAGTGCAACTGCGAGTGCTACAGCGCACGGCGCCCCCAAGCAACTCCCCGGACGGCTCAACCCCGCCCCTCCCCTGCACTGCGAGCTGTGCGGCCTGGGCGCCTGGCTGCGTGGGCAGGGCGCTGTCCCGGGCGTGCACTGGGTGCAGCTGTGGCGCGGGGCCCGGGGCGCCCTGAGGCTGCGCCTGTGCGACGGCAAGCCCACGGCACTGCCAGGGGAAGGGGCGACAGCGCAGCAGCATTGGCAGCTAAAGCTGGCGGATCAGGGTTGTCATGCTTTCTTGGGAGCCGCAACACAAATACCATCTGATGTACAGCGAGGGCCGTCGGGGATCGCTGGGATGCCCAGCCCGTTGGGTTCCGTACCTGAGCCTGAGGTGTCGCCAGCTGTGAGAGCCGCAATGAGGCTGACTGGGTCGGCAGCCCAGGCGGTGGCGGACGCAGCGGCGCCATGGGAGCTTTGCGCGCGTGCCGCGTTGGTACGAGTTGCAGTTGGGGCGGCAGCCGGGTTGCTGCAGCGAGAGGCGGGGATGACGGAGCAGGACGCCGTGGGTGCCGCTGCTGCTGCTCCTGTATGTGTGGCTGCCGGCCCCCAGCCTTGCGACGTGCCGACGCACATGCACAGCCCAGAGGACGCCCTAAGCCTGCTGCGCGCGTATCCTCCAGCAGTGGGACAGGGCAGCGGCTCAGTCTCCTCCGGGCCACCAGCAAGCGAGGGCTGGCCCGCTAAAGCGCTCCCCTCGCCTACCCCAGCACAGCCCCACGCCGGCCACGGCTCAGACTCTTGCAGCACAGGCTGCTCCCTATCGCTGTCGTCAGCCATGCCACCACAGCCGCCCCCACGACCTCCCCAACCCATGCTGCCGACTGCGCGCCCAAGGCCCTTGCCTCCCCTGCCACCCCGGCCGCCACAGCCGCCGCCGGCTCAGGCCCCAACTGCCAGCGGGCCGGCTTGGGCGCACGACACCGCAGAGCTGCAAGCCTTCCACCGCGCCGTATCAGCCGACCAGGTTGTAACGGTCGACGTCTGCCAAATAGGCCGCTCACAGGCGGCGCGGCTGGGCGCTGAGGCGCTCAAGGTGTGGCCCGAGGCCTGTGAGCTGCATGTTAGGGAGGCGAGGGTGCTTCTTTTGCACCTGGTGAAGCGCGTGCCTGTGCGCCATCGGGCGGCCGTGTACCACACAGCGGCTCACACTGTTGCCGCCAAGCTGCTCAGGTGGGGCACTGACAAGTTCGCCCTCGCCGGCCTGGGGCAGGCGGGCGACACGTTCAGCCTGGGGCGGGACCCCAGCGGGAAGGTATGGGCCGTGCAGCTGCTTCCCCGGCCGCAACCACAGATGCCATCCCAGCCGTCGCCACTGCCACCAGCACCGCCGCCGCCACCGCCGCCGATGTACTGCAAGCAGCAGCTGGGCGGCATTGTGCAGGCAGAGGAGGACCATGTGCAGCAGCCGCGCCCGCCATGTGAGCTGCCGGCCACACGCCAGGGGGCCCGTGATCCGCAGGAGCAGCAGCAGCAGCGGCCTGAGGGTAGGTGTCAGAGACCGTCTGCTCAACAGGTGCAGCTCCCGGGGAAGCACCTGCACGACATCTCCCAGGCTCCAGCGCACGTACAGGGGTTGCCAACGCCCCAGCCGCCGCACCTGCCGCCACACCTTCCACCACCATCTCTGCCGCCGCCATCGTGCTCGTTGCTGCCACCGCCACCCCGCCGCCACCCCTGCCGCCGCCGCCGCTGCTGCCACAGTTCCCGCCGCCGCCACCGCCGCCGCCACAGCACCCATTGTCGCCGTCGCTGCCGCCTCCATCCCCGCCGCCGCCCCTGCTATCCCAGCACCCGCCGCCGCCGGAGAGCAGCAGCCGTCTTCGCGGGAGCCGCCTCCACTGCCAGCACAGCAGCCTTTGCCCCCGGCGCCGCTGCACCAGCCACTGTTGCTGCAGCAGACGCAGCTTCAGCAACAGCAGGAGCTTGGGATCCTCAGCCTGCAAGCTACTATCAACAAGGGTCGCATAAACATGCAGACCACAGGCGCCTCCACGTTCTGGGGCGAGGAGCTGTTCCAGGGGCCGGAGGGGTCTGCATTCGTACAGCTGCACGTTATGCCCGGGGCTGCAGCGGCCGGCAACCCCCAGGGTACTGACGGCTTGCAGCAGTATATGCAAGAAGAGCAACGGCCTCCCACTGCGCACGCCGTACGTGTGACGTGCGCACGCAAGTCAGCCGCACACTTCCGGTGGTATTTCTCAAGTGTTGCTGCAGTCGTCAGGGACCTGGGAGCGGCCGACAAGGACCAGGTGCTGCTGACCCGCCTACCGGATGGCCGGGTGGCCATACAGCGGGTTGACGCCGGTCAGCAGCAGCAGCAGCATCCTCAGCAGCATGAGCAACGGAGGAGCCGGGGTTCCTTAGCCTACGGGGCACAGTACACCAGTGTAGCATCGGATTGCATACAACAGGCGCCTCGGCGTTCTGGGGCCGGGAACTGTTCCCGGGGCCGGAGGGGTCCGCATTTGTACAGCTGCACGTTCTGTCCGAGGCTGCAGCGGCCTGCAGTAACCTGGGTGCGAACGGACCGCAGCAGGAAATCCAGGGGGAGCAACTGCCTTCCGCTGTGCATACCGTACGTGTGATATGCGCGCGCAAATCAGCGGCACACTTCCGGTGGTTCATATCGGGTGGTGCTCCTGCAGTCATTAGGGCTCTGGGAGCGGTGGACAGGGACGGGTGCTGCTGACCCGCCTGCCCGATGGCCGGGTGGCCATACAGCGGGTTGACGGCGGAGAGCAGGGGCGGGGATGCTGCAGGGCAAATCGCTCCAAAGCAGGTGGGTACGCAGGCGCAGGCGCAGCAGCCTGGGGATGGCCCGCAGCGGGCGCCCATGCAACCAATGCGCGGGGAGGTCCCTGCAGCTGTGGGTGTGCATCAAGCAGCAGCGGCCCGAGCTGCATGGCGGGATACAGATACCACCTGCTCAGCAGGTGCAGCTCTCAGACACGCACCTGCAGCAATCCTCCCAGGCTCCACCGCACATGCAGGCGCCGGACGCGGAGGTGAGCCTGCAGGGGGAAGTGCAGGCCGCCAGCGCACAAGCGCAGGGGCACGGGCAGGGGCACGGGCAGGGGCGGCACCATCAGCCCCCCAGGCAGGAGAGGGAGCAGCAGGCTGGTGTGGGCCATCACCGTGATGGTGCCCCTGGCGGCCAGCAGGCCCTGGAGGTAGTAGGTCCTCCAGGGGACGAGGATAGCACCGAGCGGGCGGCCAAGCGCGCGAGGCTGTCGGAGCCCCAGCTGGACACAACCGCCGATGACGCGCAGCGTCATGTTGAGCAGCAGGAGCAGCTTGCCGGTCCGGCGGAACCGTCAGGCGCCTGCCCTGCCGACAGAGTCTTTGCCGGCTTTGTGAGTAGGAGCAGGTGCAGCTGCGGATAGGGGCAGTGTCAGCGCTGTGGCCTGAGGCAGCTGCAAGGATGCAGCATGGGCAGAGCCAGGAGGTGCTGGTGCATGTTGCGCCGGCAGCAGGGCAACCTGGGGAGGAGGGTGCAGGAGAGCAGCAGCAGCAAGAGCAGCTCAGGTGCTTTCGTCTGCTGCTGAAAGTCGGCGTGTATCTGGGCAGGGGGCGTGCGTGGCGCCTGGGCGGCTGCGAACCCTTGTTTCGGGCCCTGGGGGCAAGCGTCGGGGACGCCATCTACATGTGGCGCTCGCCCGAGGATGGGCGCATGCTTGCCCAGGCGGAGCGGTCGCCGCCGCCTGCGCCGCAGCAATCGCAGCAGCAGGAGCACGGGGGTTCACAGCATCAGCTGCTGCAGGACAAGGAAGCCCCACCCCAGCAAGCGCAGCAGCGCCCCAACCGGCAGCGCGGGAGCCGACAGCGGCAGCACGGGCAGCAGCTGCAGCAGCGGCAGCGGCAGGAGGACGAGCAGCAAGACCAGCTGCCTGCACGGCACGCAACACCGCCGTGTGCGGGCCCTGCCGACAGGGTGTTTGTGGGGTACAAGCACCGCGGGCGGATGGACGTCAAGCCGGCGGCGGTGGCGGAGCTGTGGCCCTCAGCGCTGGAGCTGCGCTACGGCCAGGAAACAGAGGTGACTGTGCACGCAGCGGCGGGGCTGGAAACAGGAGCAGCAGCAGCAGCAGCAGAGCTCCTGGGGGACGGAAAGGCGGGGGAGCAGCGGGAGGACGAGCTTGCACCTTTCCAGGTGTTGCTCAAGCTAAGGCTGGGGCCAAACAACACTCCTGCCTGGCGCATGTCTGGCTGCCTTGGCCTCGTTCGGGCCTTGGGGCAGCCGATGGGGACGCCATCTACACGTGGCGGCTGCCCGGGACGGCCGCATTGTGGCCGGGATGGAGCGGAGGGGCAGGTACGGCGGGAGGGTGGCAGGGGATGTGCTGCCCGCACAGCAGCAGCAGAAGCGGAAGGCGACGACGGCTCAGCAGCAGGGCAAGGGTGGGGCCGAGCGGGATGATGGGGAATGGCAAGAGACCCCGGACGGGGAGGATATGGACCTGGATGGGCATGATAGTGGCAGCGGAGAGGACGAGAGGCATGGCAGGGGCAAAGGATGGGGGTTTGAGGCAGCAGGAGCTGTTCAGCGGGGCGGGAGGGCTGGTGCCATGGAGACAGAATCGGGTGCCGGCGGTGGAGATGGCGGCGACAGCGCGGGGGGTGCCGGGGAGGAGGAGGCGGAGGGGGAGGGGGAGGAGGAAGAGGACCTTGGGGGAAACTGCTGGCTGCGTGCTGTTGCGGCGGAGGGCAGCTTGTGGGAGGAGGGCGGCTGGCTTGGGGATGAGGGCGGGGAGGGGAGGAGGAGGAGGGGGGAGGACGAGGAGGAGGGGATGCACTAGGGCTTGGCAGGGGGTGCGTTGACCAGTGCCGGTAGGTAGGTGTACATGGTGATGCGCATGCAGTCACGTGCTCGGCAAGGCGGTTGTTGGTTAGGGGGTTCGTTGCGGAGTAGGAAGCTGGCATGATGTCTGCGTACGCAGCGTGCGTGCAGGGCGTGCGTAGGCCAGGGGGCGCACGGCCTTTGAGGGCCGCTCGCAGTTTAGGTGTGCATGCGGGGCGGGCTTTGGCACGTCAACAGTGGCTGCTCGATGCATTGCGTTCTGTGATTGTGACTATGTATACCGGTATGTACCGCTTATCGGTATGCACTGTTGTGACCACTCGGAAAACCAATGGAGTCTTTGGCGTGCTCCGCGTCTTGGGCCGTACCACGCCATGCATGGCGATGCGTGGCGCACGTGTGCTTTGTTGCATGGCACGTGGCTCCACGCTTGCACGCCACGGCAACAGTGTACTGGTGACGTTGCTCGGGTACGGCACCAGTCCGTTGGATAATGCAGTTTACGTATGACAGGTCAGGTTCTGGCTGTTGGTTATATGAGCTTCATGCGTTCGCTTCCTTCTAGATGCGTGCGGGGAGAGGGCCTTGATGTGCGATGAGGTCGAAGCGAACACAACGTGACCAGCTTTTGCATGACACTGTGTGCATTTGTGACGCCAGGGACTGCTCCTGTGTGGGTGATGATCGGAATTGGCCAACGTGCATATGCAAAACGTGGGATTTGATCAAATGTGTAGCTGACACGGGGAGTTGTGGGTGCGTGGAGTCGCGGCAGAGTTGGCCGACGGGCATGTTGGCGAGGAGCCGCAGGGGCGTGGCCGGTGCGGGGAGGAGCGAGAGGGCAGCACTCGCAGCGCACCAAGCGGCAGCAGTAGGAAGAGGCGGAAGGATAGGCAGCAGTTGAGAGGGTATGGGCGCAATAATGGGCATTGGGCTGGGCGGTGCTGGAAGGTCGGTGTGCGGTCGGCGGGTAGGTCCCTCTTGGCGGGGCTGTGCTACCCTGGGACGCTTCAGCTGAGATGGGGGCCAGCGGGCCTGCCCTGTGCACGACGTGGAGGTGCGTGGAGAGCCGCCAGCAGAGGAGGAACGCAGGGCCAGAGGAGCCGCACGAGCGGCGGCAATGCAGCACACAGCGCAACGCAAGGTGAGGTATGGGCCTGTTGGACCTTTAAGGGTACACCTGCATGTGTATGCCCTGTCACAAACCCTTTCTTCGTCTCTTGAACTCTGGTCGCAATGCTGGTTTACTTTAGTGCCGCAGAACTGGTCGTGCCTTGACCAGCTAAGTGCAGGCCTACCGCTCATCATGCACAGTGGCAAGATCGACAGCTGACACGATCACGTACTCTGCTCTCGCTACTGACCTTGGCTTTGCCGCCCTTGCCTCCAGATCGCCACGCAAGCCACGCGTGACTGCTGCATCTCTGGGGCGACGTGCGCACCCCTGCGCCTCCACGGTCAGCTACTGGCGGTGCTGCGTGTCCGCCTGGCGCGCAGGGGTGGTCCCTCCCACGTCCCAGGCCCTGGCACAGCACACGGGTGCTGCTAACGGCACGTCAGCGGCGATGGCGCTCATGGGCATGCGGCCTACCCGTCCACCTCCGTCGTGGTGGAGGGCCCCGGGCTTGAGAGGGAGGCCATGGCAGCCGCAGCTTGCGGGGTAATCATGGTAGGGGGCCATCGCCAGCATGAGGCGATGCGGCCGATGCGCAGGGAACTGGGTGCTGCGAGAGGGCCAGCTGGGCAGGAGGGAAGCAGCGGAAGCCTCCGGCGCCATGCGCGCTAAGGCTGCGGCGACCTGTGCACAGGGACTTCGGGCTACCGACGTGTCCGGGGTCGGGTGTGGCGCCTCCTGCCGCTGCAACAGCGTGCTTTCACCGCTGTTGCAGCCGGATAAGACAGACGCAGGCGCATCAGCAGGGCCAGAAATAGGAGCTTGGGGCTACCTGCTGTGGCGGGGCGTGTCATCACAGGGTGCTCTGCCCAGCACTGCCGGACCGCTGAACGTGCATGCGTGTGCATTGACAGCTTGCATATTGATCTTTGCCCTTGGCCGATCCCTGGGGCCGTGCAACCCGGGAGGAGCGCAGTGTACAGCGGTCATGATGGGGTCTTCCCTGTTGGCTAGTGCCCGTGTGTATTTACTTCTATGGCGCGAATCGCATCTCCACGCTGGAAGTCTGGAACCGCAGCGAGAGGGCAGTGCTTTGGAGCGCTGTACGTAGGGTGCTGATACGGTAAATTAGCCCAGGATTGCGCTTTGGCAAGCATGGGCTGTGTCCTGCGAGTGCTACTGGGATTACCAGTAAGCTGCGTGACCTGATTCAGTGTCGTCCTGCAGCTCGAGGGGGAAATTGCGGTACAAGTTCCGCTGAATGTGCAGGACATGCGGTGGTCTGCTGGCAGGTCCTCAGACGAAGCCTAATATGGACTTTGGGTCTACCGTGCCGATATGTCAGCAGGCTGAGGAACGCAGTTAATTAGCGCCATGGCCTGTGCACGTGTGTAGCTGTGTGCAACTTGCAGTCATCCTTCCGAGGTTGAGCCCCATGTGGCCGGAGGCGGCGCCGTGCATGATCGCCAAGCTGTGGCCAGGCGAGTTGTCACTTGTCAGCTCATGCATGGTAGCCGTTACCGGTATTGAGGTATCGGTTGTGGCGCCTGCTCCTGCAGTCATGCGTGCTTGGCAGCTTGCACAGCACTCATGGCACGTGGCCGGCCCCATCTCCCCTGGTTATCATCTTTTTTTTTTTTCTACATGCAGGGGAGCTGCCCTCTCTGCGTATGCACGTGAGCGCGACCACGGAATGTTATCCATCTAAATCCGAGCCTTGCCGTTGCTGAACGGAGCTTGACGCAGTCAGGCGTAGTTGTTTTCGGAGCACCATAAATCGATTGAGCCTACAGCCGGAAACGACACACATGTGGCACAGTGGCACCACCTCCCCAGCTCCCCTGCCACGCTGCGTGGCTTATGTTGCCAACGAGCGCTTGATTTCATGCTGCACGTCAAATTATTGTAGACGGAAGTATCATATCACATGGCCTCTAGCATTCTAACAAGCAGACCGCAACAGGCGGCAGGACGGACACCATACGGCGGTCAACCGACCTCGAAACCGACCATTATGGTTGCCGAAGATAAGTATTCGATGTCGATGAACGCTTGCGGAGCTCCTTCGCGCAGCTGTTGGTAGTTTGATTTTCGTGTAAGTCTTACCGCTCTGAGGGGGCCCAGAACAGCCCGCATACACGTAAAGTAAAACCTCTTAAATATTGCAGGTCGGGCATGGCTGTCGGTGGCGTTGCAGTTCGCGTCACAGCCGAGGCGCTGTCCAGCGGTGCTGTCCGGCTGAAGCGCAGCACCGCAGAGCACATTCTTGGTCATGCGGCATTGCAAGAAGTAAGCACCGATGGCCCACAAGCCCTGGTGCTTCACCCGTGCTCGCCGCAAGGGTTTGCCTGCCGCGTGTATGCCCAGCTGCGCAACGTCCCAACCACGGCGCGCCAGGGGCAGAGCCTGGACGCCACGGATACCCCGCCCCCGCCCTCCCTGCACTGCGAGCTGTGCGGCATGGGCGCCTGGCTGCGTGGTCAGGGCGCGGTCCCGGGCGTGCACTGGGTGCAGCTGTGGCGCTGGGCTGGGGGCGCCCTGAGGCTGCGCCTGTGCGACGGCAAGCCCACGGCACTGCCGGGGGAGGAGGCGGGGGCGGCGCTGCAGCAGCAGGTGATAGCAGTGACCACCAATCTTCCCGCTGACTCAAAAGAAATGGGTATATTAGACGCTGCAGCGAAGCAGGCGGTGTCAGCAAGGGCAGCAGCGACGGATGCGGCCTCAATGATCGTTGGGCCAGCAGCCCAGGCCGTAGCAGACGCAGCAGCGCCGTGGCAGTTGCACGCTCCAAACTGCAAAGCGCCCTGCGTGCCTGCTAGAGCGGCATGGCGTGTGCCTGCAACAGGCGACCAGCTGGGTGCGACCTGGCTGGGGGCGGACAGAGTGGGGTCTGCAGCAGGTCTCCCACCCAGCTGCGACCACACGGGGCCCCTGCCCATGGGACAGTGGAGGACAGGCGGCGGCGGGGGCAGCGGGACGGTCGCCTTCGGAGACACGCGCAGGGGCTGCGGTGGCGACACGGGCAGCGTGGGCAACTCGCTCTCACTGTCCTCGCCGCCCATGCCGCCGCCCCCGCTCCTTCTGCACCTGCCACTGCTGCCTCTGTCTCCGCCACCTCCTCCACCAGGCTTGCCCGCACAGCAGGCTCCGCAGCCTGCTGCACAAGCCGCTGCCCCTCCATGTGTAGGTGCGCCTCGAGCACCTGCTGTTCAAATGGCGGTAGGGCTTACATCAGCAGCAGAAGCGCCAGAGGCAGCAGCAGCAACAAACGACAGCAAGGTGTTTACCGACTGTACGCATCTCGTCGGTCGGCGGCATGCACCTTGGGTGGCTTCACACCCAAGCCCTGACGCTGTGGCCGGAGGCCTGCCAGCTGCAGTTCGGACGAGCCGTGTCGATCAAGCTGCACCTCCTCCAGGATCAGCCCACCACGCCCACACGCCGCACAGCAGCCTGCTGGCAGGATGTCAGCGCCAAGCTCGCGCGGCGCGATGCCACCACGTTTGCTATTTTTGACCTGGGGCAGGCAGGCGACGCCTTCAAGCTCTGGAGGGACGAAATTGGGGCTGCGTGGGCGTCACAGCAACACTTGGTGTATACGCTGGGCCAGAAGCAGCAGGAAAAGCAGCAACAACAGCAACAGGATAAAGGTGGCGATGTCGTTTTGGGGGAGCCGTCACGGGGGCCCGGTGGAGTGAAGAAGTGGAAGATTGGGGAGAGCGAGGAGGAGGGGCCGTTGGGGCCGCCAGGTGACGGCCTCTCGCGGCCGTCCAAGCGTGCAAGGGCTACAAAGGCCCCAGCTCAGCAGTACGGCAGGCCCAGCGCAACACAGTAGCAGCAGCAGCAGAAGGTGCAGCACACTGCTTGTCCTGCCAGCAGCGTCCTGGTCGGCTACAAGTACCGCGACTGGACGAATGTCCCGGTGGGGGCGGTGCGCGCCCTGTGGGCCGAGGTACCATGCCAACAAGCGTGCGGCCAGAGTATGGAGATAGAGGTGTACCCGGCAGCAGCTGATGCAGGGGTTAATGCGGGGGGCCATGGGGGCCCGGAGCTGGGCCCTTTCCATGTAGTGCTGAACCTGCTCAGGTGGGGGGGCAGGGCACCCTCTTGGCGCCTCAGCGGCTGCGGGCCTCTGTTCCGGGCCCTGGGAGCACAGGACGGCGATGCAGTCCACATGTGGCGACTGCCAGAGGGTGGGCGGCTGGTGGCGGGCGTGCAGCCGAGGGGCGCGGCGTGCAGCGACAGGGACGGGCACATGGGGACGGGCGGTTGATGGCGGGGTTGCAGCCGAGGGGAGAGGTGCAGGGGGGAGGACGGTATATGCAGGTAGGGCATCGTGATGCTGGGCGTCGCCGGGCTGGGAGCAAGGTACGGCAGTTGTACGACGAGCACGGATGAGGGGGAGGAGGACGAGGGGGAAAGCGAGGAGGGGCGTGGCAGGTATAGGAAGGAGGAGGGTAGGGAGGAGGAGCAGGAGGAGGTAGGGTTTGGTGGTGAGGCAAGCGTTGGGTCTGGGAGGGGGAGGTGAGGGCGAGGCGAGGCTGCGCCGTCTGTGGGCGGTGGTGGGGCCGGGATAAGGAGGGGCTCGGGTGTGGTGGTTACAAGGCTGGGGTTTGCTGCGGAGGAGGAGGATGAAGTGGTGGGCACGAGAGGCGGGATGGGAGCTCGGGTTCGTGGAGGACAGTGATGCGGGGGAGCAGGACGAGGGGCAGGTGTGAGCGTGTCGCGTGCTGCTGTGGGTGCATGTGTGCACCCATGTGCAGCTTTTAATGCGGATGCTTATGGGAGGCGCACTGCCTTTGGGACTTGGATTAAGGGCGAGTACATATTGACTATATTTGTGCCTACACTGTGCACAGTGATGTATTTCAGTCGTCCTACAGCGTTTCCACAGTGGTGGGTGGGATTTCGTTTATGGCTAACGACGGTAACTGGATCGTCTGGATGGCATGCGTAGGCAATTGCCAACGGCCGGGCATCCGGACCAGGCAGGGCAGCAGGGTGTTAGGGCCTGACAGGCATGTAGTGCATTAGCGTGGTAATGCCTCTTGCCTCTGCTAGCTGCTGTTGCTCCCTGTCTGATGGGATGTCTGATAGCGTCTGATAGCCCAGCGGTGCATCCTCGCCTGTCCCGTGGCGCGCTGCATGTGTATTACGGTGTCGCTGTGTGCAGGGGCCAGGCTGCGTGGTAATGGCGTCAGGACTGCTTTCCGGGTTTGGTGCCCCGCTCCTCGTTCAGATGGTATGGCTGCCCGCGTGTCGTGTCTGACTGTTTGTTGCGTCGTGTGCATCAGCCTTCATCGCCTTTGCTGCTGGTGTTTTGGCACGTATGCATGCTCGGCGGCGCGCGAGCATACCGGTATGCGGGAACCAGGGGGCTCTTGCGGGAACGGGCGCGCTACTGTCATTGGAATGCTTCTGACTGCTGTGAAAATGCTGCTCGTGCCTATTGCCAATGCTGTGCGCCTGCAACTGCAGGGGATATGCACGTTCCGCCGATGTATGTAGCCGAGCTGAATACAAAAGTCGTATGGGACTTGGACGGGACTTGGGCGGAACGTGGTCCGCTCATATGCAGCCGTGCAAGACATGCGGTGGCCTGGCAGGTCCTGAGACCAAGTCTATCAGATGCAAGTCTGTAAGCAGGCTGAGCAACGCAGCTGGTGTCACGGTCTGTGCGGTCACCCGAGGTCAGGTGGATCCCTGTGCGGTATACCAGCAGCCTGGGATGCGAACCCCAGCGACGGCACGGTCTGCTCGATCCGCCCCACCCATCCATGCCGCTTTGACACCTTGCACAGCCACCAGCCAGTCTTACACGTGGCCTGTCGCTGGGGCCGTACAACTCAAGGAACCCGTCAACCTGCTTCGTTGGCGCCCGTGTTTTTATTATAGCCCGTGTGACTCCGGCCTGAGGCGTGAACGCGCTGCCACGCGGGAATTGCAGAGCCAGGGCAGTCTTTTGGGGCGCCATACATACGGTAAGGTTCGGGCGTACGGCACGTACGGTAAGGTGCGCGTGCATTGATGCGCTGTAGCAACCACGCCGTGTCCTGAGAGTGATACCGTACTGGGATTCAGCTGTGCCAGTACCGGTAAGCTGTGCCTTACCACCAGTTGACCCGTGCACTGGTGCTTTCACGGCATGTAGCCTCTGCTGCAGGACAGCGCGCACGTGGCGAGAATGGCTGGCACAGAACTGGACGGGCGCTGATCATCCACAGTACAGAAGGGTCCAGACCACACACGTGGCGCTGGATATCTCCGGGCCTATCGAGCTACACCTGGCTACACGTACACAGCCCAGTACCGGTAGTGCATCATCTACAAGCGCCGTAACTCACACTGCAGAGTAATTGGCCGAGGGGTGGAGGCGATGGCCCTGGGGCTGACCTTGACCGCACCCTGCTACGCACTGCGGACGGCGGGGAGTGCGATCCCACGTCGTACCAGGCACGCCGCTACCGCCTCAGACGTCAGAACCAAAAGCACTTGACACGGCCAACATATAACAGATATATGAAGCGGCTAAGTGCCAAGAGTAGCATGCTGGTTGACTCTCTGCTTTTCACGTTCTGTTTGCATACCGGCAATTGACTTCCGCCGCTGTTCCTGTAAGTGGCACCGCGCAGGGACAACCTATGCAGACATGCTATAATAGTTATTTCATTAACTTTCTCGATCTTGTCCTGTGTAGGTCAGGCATGGTGATCGGAGGCGTCGCAGTTCGCGTCACAGGCGAGGCGCTGTCCCGCGGGACTGTCCGGCTAAAGCGCAGCACCGCACAGCAGTTCCTTGGTCCTTATGTACTGCGGGAATCCAGTGGAGAAAGCGCTGATGACCCAAAGCCGCTGTGGCTTTACCCTAGCCCGCGACGGAGCAGTACCCCAGTACATGCCCAGCTGCGCATCGTCCCAACCATGGCGCCCCAGAGCCATATCATGGACGGCTCACCCCCGCCCCCGCCCTCCCTGCACTGCGAGCTGTGCGGCCTGGGCGCCTGGCTGCGTGGGCAGGGCGCGGTCCCGGGCGTGCACTGGGTGCAGCTGTGGCGCGGGGCCGGGGGCGCCCTGAGGCTGCGCCTGTGCGACGGCAAGCCCACGGCACTGCCGGGGGAGGAGGCGCAGGCGGCAGCGGAGGGGGAGATGGAAACAGGGGAAGCAGCAACACATGCCGCCGCAGAGGATACGGCACTGCTGTTACCACCGGCGGGTGCGGCTGTTGTACCCACAGAGGCTACCAGCAGGGCACCGGGTGCGTCGGACGCTGCAGCGGCGCAGGCAGTGTCAGCAAAGGCAGCAGCAGCGCACGCCGCCGCAGTGATAATTGGACCAGCAGCCCAGGCCGTGGCAGATGCAACAGCGCCATGGAAGCACCATGCCCCAACTGGCAGGGCGGCCTGCACGCCTGCCCGGGCGGGGGTGGGGGCGGGGTCGAACGGAGTGGGGTATGCAGCCAATCACCCTCCCAACGGCGACCACAGAGGGCCCCTGATTAAGGCACAGAGGAAGACATGCGACGGCGGGGGCAGCGGGCCAGCCACCATTTGGGGTGCAGGCAGGGACGGCGGTGGCGCGGGTGGTCGTGGCTTGCTGGACGCGGCCCTGCCACAGCCGTGCCGCGGTGGAACCGCAGGTAACACGGACCACCTGCTCTCGCTATCTCAACCGCCCATGCCGCCACATTTTATGCTACCACCGGGTTTGCTAGGACAATCGGCCCTGGCTGACGACGCGTTCAGCCTCTGGCGGGACGACTCCGGGGCGGTGTGGGCGTCACGGCAGCACTCGGTGTTTACGCAGGGCCATGAGCAGCAGGAAAAGCAACAGCAACAACAACGGCAACAGCAGCAGCAGCAGCAGCAGCATCAAAAACAACGTGTACAACAGGTTCAATGTGATGGTGCACTTCCTGGGCGCCCGTCCAATGCGGGCATCCTGACGGGGCGCGTGGGCAAATTCAAGATCGGCTTGCGGGCTGATGAGGTCCAGGGCCTGCTAGCGCCGTCCTCGTCCCAGGGAAAAGGCCGGCACTTCCAGCCCTGTCGGATAACGGTGCACGTGGAGGAACGCGCAAGGGGGAGCAACAGGGGGCATGAGGGAGCGCAGCAAGGGCAGCAGCAGGGGGCCGAGTACACCGTACGGTTGGTGTGCTACCAAGGAGCTGGCCGCAAACCCATGTGGTACCTTTTGGGCGTTTGTGCACTCCTCAAGGCCCTACAAGCAGTGGATGGGGACACCGTACAGCTGCAGTACATGTACGACGGGCGGCTGATGATCTGGCGTGCAGAAGGACAACTGCAGCAGCACCAGCAGCAGGCAGCTGGAGCAGTGCAGCTCGCCGCGTGCCCCGCATACAGCATCTTCGTCGGCTACAGTTACGGCTCGCACATGGATGCCCGGGCTACGGCGGTGCGCGCCCTGTGGCCCGAGATAGCGGCCCAGCTGGCGTGCGGGCAGAGCACGGCGGTGGAGGTGCATCCGGCAGTGGTGGATGCCGTAGACCAGGTGCTGGGCCCTTTCCGCCTCATGCTCAAACTGCACACGTGGCGGCACAACTTGCCCTCATGGCGACTGACCGGCTGTGGGCCGCTGTTCCGGGCCCTGGCGGCACAGTACCACGACGCAATACTCGTGTGGAGGTCGCCTGGGGACGGGCGGATCATGGCGGGGGTGCAGCCGAGGGGCGGGGTGCGGAGGGGCAGGGGCGAGCAGGAGCCAGGGCACAAGGTGGAGCAGCAGCAGGGGCAGCAGCCGGAGGAATGGCAGGAGCAGCCAAGTGACGGGACTCGTCGGCAGCCGTGGAGGAGAGCACGGCAAGGGGCTCTGCATCGACTGTACGGCGACTATATTGTGCAGGAGGTACCAGACGGGGAGGAAGGGGGGGAGGACGAGCGAGTTGACAATGGCGACGGTGGAGAGGGGAAGGGGGGCAGCGGGAAAAGCGAGGAGGAGGGGCAGGAGCAGGGGCCACAGGTGCCACCGGGTCACGGCATGTCGCGGCCGTCCAAGCGTGCAAGGGTTGTACAGGGCCCAGCTCAGCAGTACGGCGGGCCCAGCGCAGCACAGCAGCAGATGCAGGTGACCGCGTGTCCTGCCGGCAGCATTCTTGTCGGCTACAAGTACCGCACCCAAGTGGATGTCCGGGTGGGGGCGGTGAGCTCTCTGTGGCCCGAGCTAGCGAGCCAGCTGGCGTGCGGCCAGAGCACGGAGGTGGAGGTGCACCCGGCGGTGGCCGGCGCTGGGGGAGAGGCGCTGGGCCCCTTGACCGTAACGCTCAAGTGCAACTCGTGGCCGAGCAGGCCGATTGCTTGGCGCCTCAGCGGCTGCGGGCAGCTGTTCCAGGCCCTGGGGGCACAGGACGGCGATGCAATCCACATGTGGCGGTCGCCTGAGGACGGACGAGTGACAGCGGGGTTGCAGCCGAGGGGCGGGGTACGTAGGGAAGGGGAGGAGGTGCTGCTGGGACAGCAGCAGGGGCAGGAGCAGGGAGCGGAGCATCAGCAGGTGCAGGGGCGGCGGGGCGATGAGCGTCGTCAGCAGCCGCTGAGGAGGGCACGGCAGGGAGGGTTGCGCCGACTGTACGGCGACTACGTCGTGCAGGGGCCCGCGGGCGGGGTAGGTGGGGATGAGGAGGAGACGGATTACACTGACGAGGGTGTAGAAGAGTTGGAAATTGGCGACGCGGGGCAGGTGGAAAGGTCGTCGAGGGGGCTTAGTGCACGACAGCGGCAGCGCGTGCAGCTCAACGCCTGCCCTTCCGGCAGCATCTTTGTCGGCTACATGGACCGCACCAAGATGGATGCCAGGGCTGCGGCGGTGCACGGCCTGTGGCCCGAGGCAGCGGCCCAGCTGGCGTGCGGCCAGAGCACGGAGGTGGAGGTGCACCCGGCAGTAGCTTGGGCTAGGGAAGAGGCGCTTGTCCCCTTCACCGTCACGCTCAGCTTGCACACGTGGCGGGGCAAGCCGACCGCCTGGCGGCTGACGGGTTGCGGGGCCCTGTTCCGGTCCCTGGGCGCACAGGACGGCAACGCGATCCACATGTGGCGGTCGCCTGGGGACGGGCGGTTGCTGGCAGGGGTGCAGCCGAGGGGCGGGGTGCAGGGGGGAGGCGGGTATGTGCAGGCGGGGCAGCGGGGTACTGGGCCTGCTCGGGCTGGGGGAAAGGTACGGCAGTTGTACGACGAGTACGACGTGCATGAGACCACGGATGAAGGGGAGGAGGAGCTGGAGGACGAGGAGGAAACCGAGGAGGGGCGTGGCGGGTATTGGGAGGAGGAGGAGGAGGAGGGAGGGCAGGAGGAGGTGGACGTGGAAGGGTCTGGCGGGGAGGCAAGCGTTGGGTCTGGGTGGGAAGGGGAGGTGAGGGCGAGGCGAGGCTGCGACGCCGTGGGTGGTGGTGGAGGGTGGGGCTGGGATAAGGAGGGGCTCGGGTGTGGTAGTGGCACTGAAGCTGGGGTCGGTGAGGAAGGGGAGGAGGGGGAGGAGGAACTAGGGGTAAACTGGTGGGCACGTGAGGCGGGAGGGGAGTTTGGGTTCTGCGAAGAGAGTGGGGGCGAGCGGGATGAGGAGCAGGTGTGACTGTGTGGTGTACCGGTAGGCTGCGAGTGCAGGTGGAGCTGTGTTCACGTGTGTAGCACGGATACCTAGGGGAGGCGCGGCGGCGTCTGCACGTGAGTTTGGGGCAAACGCGTACGTTTTGTGCCATGTGCCGCGCACAGTGACGTATTACAGTCTTCGTACAGCATTTTCGCATTGGCAGGAGGAGCGAAGTCCATGGCTGCTGGCTATGAGAATGGCGTGCCAATGAAAGGGCATCCGGACCAGTCAGGGCATCAGGGCGTTACGATCTGACCGGCATGTAGTTCGTGAGTGTGGTGGGAGGCTAAGCCACGGCAAGTGGTCGCTCTAGCTGGAAAGGAGTGACCCAGAATGCCGGTTGCATTTGGCAGTTGCTGTTGCTCCCCGTCTGTCTGAGAGCCAGCAAGGTCTGGTAGCCCAGCGGTACATCCTCGCCTATCCCATGCACGATTCAAGCGCAGTACGGTGTCGCTGTGTGCGGGGGTGAGGCTGTGCGCGTGGTTCAGTTACGGGGTGAGGGCTACGGTAGTCTCCGGGTTCAGTTTGGTACCCCATTACGTGGCCGTCGCTTACCGGTCGCTGGCTATGTAGCAGATGCGGTGAGAGATGTAGGCAGGATAGGACTGATACAGTTACAGGCATTAAGGAAAAACAGGCAGGTTGTGGCGAGGCCAGGCAGGGGAGTGGCAAGCAGGTCAATGGCTGTATGTGGTCGCTATTGCTGGCTGCGGGTTGCGTCTGACCGAATTGTGGGTCGTGTGCACCAGCCTTCACGCCCTGATCTTCTGCTGGTGCTGTGGCATGCATGCTTGGCCGCACTCAAGCAAGCATGTGGGGGACTAGGGTTTCCTGATACGGGCGCGCTACCGGTATCGGCATGCAGGGGAGGCCCGACGCTACTGTGTACTGTGGGGTTAACCTGCGGGTTCGCGCACGCACAGTCACGCAGTATTCTGCATCAAACCCGCTGCCTGCACGGAGTGTGCTTGCAAGTAAAGGTATGCACAGAACTGTTTGACAGTGTGGATTCTGTAATCCATAACACAGTGGTGTCCGCCCACATGTGCTTGCCAAGCACCGAATTCCGAGCCCCTGTAACCTTCTCACGAAGAAAAAAAACTGGTGGTGCTCTCACAGCGTGTAGGACCACACACGGGGCGCTCTGATCCGTCCACCCTGCAATCTGCACGGCCCGCTTTGGCCCGCCACAGGTTCTCAGCACTCAGCGAAAAGTTTTCCCCCGTGTACTGCTAGCCACCGTGAAGGCTGGCACTGGTGGTATGGCCCCTGGCTAACAGAGTGCCACCTACCCTGTGCAGTGTTTCGGAGCATCTGAAGGTAGTGTCCAGAAACGACACATGGCACTTGTTACCAGCGCTTATTGCCGAGCTCTTCATGTATGCTTCCCACGGAACTATTCTAGATGTAAGCATCATATCACATCGCTAGCTTCCTGACAAACAGACTGCAACAGTCGACTAGCAGGACCTGAGCAGGACGACAGCCGAACAACGTGCGGCGGTCGACCGACCCTTTCAGTGCATTGCGGCTACGGAAATTGAGCAGTTGCATGTCGACGAACGCTTGCGTGGCTCCTTCGCGTGGCTGTTGCAAAATTTGACTCCGTGTGAGTCTTGCCGCTCAGAGAGCCCGCAACAGCCCATACACGCGTGTTCATCCTCAATAATCACCTCCTGTTTATTGCAGGTTGGGCATGGTGGTCGGAGGCGTCGCAGTTCGCGTCACATCCGAAACGTTGTGCACCGGGAGCGTCCGGCTGAAGCACAGCACCGCAGAGCAGTTTCTTGGTCATGAAAGATTGCGACATGCCACGGAAGTTAGCTCCAATGACCCCAGAGGACTGTTCCTCCACCCTTGCCCGGCGAAAGGGTTTGCCCGCCCTGTGTATGCCCAGCTGCGCATCGTCCCAACCATGGCGCCCCAGAGCCATATCATGGACGGCTCACCCCCGCCCCCGCCCTCCCTGCACTGCGAGCTGTGCGGCATGGGCGCCTGGCTGCGTGGGCAGGGCGCGGTCCCGGGCGTGCACTGGGTGCAGCTGTGGCGCGGGGCCGGGGGCGCCCTGAGGCTGCGCCTGTGCGACGGCAAGCCCACGGCACTGCCGGGGGAGGAGGCGCAGGCGGCAGCGGAGAAGCAGCAGGTGATAGCAGTGGCCACCAATATTATCGCTGCCTCACAAGATACCGGGGCATTAGATGCTGCCGCGGCGCAGGGCGCAGCAGCAAAGGCAGCAGCGGCGGACGCCGCAGCCAAGTTGGTTGGGCCAGCAGCCCAGGCCGTGGCAGATGCAGCAGCGCCATGGAAGCTTCGTGCGCCAACGTGCAGAGCGCCGTGCGTGCCTGCTGGGGCGGCATTGCAAGTGCCTGCAAAGGGCTGCCAGCTGGGGGCGACGGGGGCGGGGGCGGACGGAGTGGGGTCTGCAGGGATGTTGCCCATGGGACAGTGGAGGGCAAGCGGGGGCAGCGGGCCGGTCGTGTCCCGGAGCGCAGCAGGCAGAGACTGCGGTGGCGCCGACCGTCACGGCTTGATGGACGCGGCCCCTCCGCATCCGCTCCGCGACCGCGACACGGGCGGCGCGAGCCACTGGCTGTTACTGCCTCAACCGCGCACGCTGGCGCCACAGCCGCTACCAGTGCCAGTTCCGCAGCCGTCACCAACATTGCTGTCTCCGCCGTCTGCACCGCCGAACATGCTCGCATCAGAGGCATCTAAGCCGGCTGCATGCGCCGAGGCCTCCGCAATCGTACGTGCGCATGGAGCTGAGCTGGAAACGGCGGCAGGTTCCGCAGTTGTAGTAGCAGAGGGCGAGGAGCAGCAGCCGGAAAAGCAGCAGCAGCAACAACAACAGCATCAGGTTGGAGGCAGCGGTGCAGATCCGGCGCACCTGCCCAGTGCGGGCATCCTGACGGGGCGTGTCAGCAATTATAACATCGCCTTGCGGGCTGAGGGAGCCCAGGGTCTGCTGGCAACGTCCTTATTCCAGGGACGAGGCCTGCAGTCAGGAACCGACTGGATCATGGTGCATGTGGAGGAGGCAGGCGGCAGCCACAGCAGGTACGGGGCAGCGCAGCAGCAGAGGAACGAGTTCGCTGTGCGGTTGTTGTGCACCCAGGAGGCTGGCCGTGTTACCCGGTGGTATCTCTCCAGCGTGGCCGCTCTCCTCAAGGCCCTAGGGGCAGTGGATGGGGACACCGTACAGCTGCAACACAAGTCGGACGGACGATTGATGATATGGCGTGCACGAAGGCAACTGCAGCAGCAGCAGCGGGTAACTGGAGCTGGGCCGCTCGCCGTGTGTCCCACTGACGGCATTTTTGTGGGCTGCAAGGACAGTAATCGCATCAATGTCCGGGCTACGGCGGTGCGCGCCCTGTGGCCCAAGTTAGTAACCCGACTGGCGTGCGGTCAGAGCGCGGTACTGGAGGTGCACGCGGCGCTGGCGGACGCTGGGGGCGGGGCGCTGGGTCCCTTCCGTGTAGTGCTGAAGCTGCACACATGGGAGAGCAAGCCTGCCGCATGGCGACTTTGGTCCTGCGGGCCGCTGTTTCGGGCCCTGGGGGCACAGGAGCGCGACGCAATCTATATGTGGCGGTCGCCTGGGGACGGGCGGTTGGTGGCGGGGTTGCAGCCGAGGGGCGGGGTGCATGGGGGCGGGGAGGAGCAGCAGCAGGGGAAGCGGCAGGGGCAGGAGCAGGATGCGGAGCAGCAGCAGGTGCAAGGGCGGCAGGGCGATGGGCGTCGTCAGCAGCCGCAGAGGTTGGCACGGCAAGGGGCTCTGCACCGACTGTACGGCGAGTACGATGTGCGGGAGCCCGCGGGCGGGGAGGGTGGGAAGGGTGAGCACTTGAGTGACGATGACGAGGGTGGCGATGAGGAGTGGGGCAGTGGGGAGAGCGAGGAGGAGGGGCAGGAGCAGGGGCCGCCGGGGCAGCCAGGTGATGGCCTCTTGCGGCCGTCCAAGCGTGCGAGGGTTATACAGGGCCCAGCTCAGCAGTACGGCGGGCCCAGCGCAGCACAGCAGCAGATGCAGGTGACCGCATGCCCTGCCGGCAGCGTTCTTGTCGGGTACAAGTACCGCACCCAAGTGGATGTCCGGGTGGGGGCGGTGAGCTCTCTGTGGCCCGAGCTAGCGAGCCAGCTGGCGTGCGGCCAGAGCACGGAGGTGGAGGTGCACCCGGCGGTGGCCGGCGCTGGGGGAGAGGCGCTGGGCCCCTTGACCGTAACCCTCAAGTGCAACTCGTGGCCGAGCAGGCCGATTGCTTGGCGCCTCAGCGGCTGCGGGCAGCTGTTCCAGGCCCTGGGGGCACAGGACGGCGATGCAATCCACATGTGGCGGTCGCCTGAGGACGGACGAGTGACAGCGGGGTTGCAGCCGAGGGGCGGGGTACGTAGGGAAGGGGAGGAGGTGCGGCTGGGACAGCAGCAGGGGCAGGAGCAGGGAGCGGAGCATCAGCAGGTGCAGGGGCGGCGGGGCGATGAGCGTCGTCAGCAGCCGCTGAGGAGGGCACGGCAGGGAGGGTTGCGCCGACTGTACGGCGACTACGTCGTGCAGGGGCCCGCGGGCGGGGAAGGTGGGGATGAGGAGGAGACGGATTACACTGACGAGGGTGTAGAAGAGTTGGAAATTGGCGACGCGGGGCAGGTGGAAAGGTCGTCGGGGGGGCTTAGTGCACGACAGCGGCAGCGCGTGCAGCTCAACGCCTGCCCTTCTGGCAGCATCTTTGTCGGCTACATGGACCGCACCAAGATGGATGCCAGGGCTGCGGCGGTGCACGGCCTGTGGCCCGAGGCAGCGGCCCAGCTGGCGTGCGGCCAGAGCACGGAGGTGGAGGTGCACCCGGCAGTGGCGGACGCTGGGGCCAGGCGCTGGGGCCCTTCCGCCTCATGCTCAAGCTGAATACGTGGCCCAGTAGGCCGGCCATTTGGCGGCTGACCGGCTGCGGGCCGCTGTTCCGGGCCCTGGGGGCACAGGACGGCGATGCAATCTACATGTGGAGCTCGCCTGCTGGGGACGGGCGGTTGATGGTCGGGGGGCACCGAAGGGATAGGGCACGCAGCCGCAGGGAGAAGGTGCGGCTGGGACAGGGGCAGGAGGGGGGGCAGGAGCATGGGCGGCAGGGTGATGTGCGTAGTTTGCAGCTGCAGAGGAGGGTGCCGTACGGGGCTGGGCACCGCCTGTACGGCGACAACGTTGTGCAGGAGGCCTTGGGCGGGGAGGGTGGGGTGGGGGATGAGGGGATTGACGATGATGAGGATGCGGAGGAACGGGGACGTGGGGACGAGGGGCGTGGGGGGATGTGGTCGGGGCCTCAAGGTGACGGCTTCTCGCGGCCGTCCAAGCGTGCAAGGGCTGCACAGGGCCCTGCTCAACAGTACGGCGGGGCCAGCGCAGCACAGCAGCAGCAGCAGCAGCCAATGGCTTGTCCGGCCGGCAGCATCCTTGTCGGCTGTAAGCATTGCACCCAGGTGGACGTCCGCGTTGCGGCGGTGCGCGCCCTGTGGCCCGACCTAGCGGGCCAGCTGGCTTGCGGCCAGGGCATGGAGTTGGAGGTGCACCCGGCAGTAGTGGAGGCTGGGGCCGAGGCGTCGGGCCCCTTCCGTGTAGTGCTGAAGCTGCACACGTGGAAGGGCAGGACACCCACTTGGCGTCTAAGCTCCTGCGGGCCGCTGTTCCGGGCCATGGGGGCACAGGAGCGCGATGCAGTCTTCATGTGGCGGTCGCCTGGGGACGGGCGGTTGATGGCGGGGGTGCAGCCGAGGGGCGGGGCGTGCGGGGGTGGCGGGTATGTGCAGATAGCTGGGCCTGGTCGGGCTGGGAGAAAGGTACGGCAAGTTTACGACGAGTACGACGTGCATGAGACCACGGATGAAGGGGAGGAGGAGCTGGAGGACGAGGAGGAAACAGAGGAGGGGTGTGGCGGGTATTGGGAGGAGGAGGAGGAGGAGGAGGGAGGGCAGGAGGAGGTGGACGAGGAAGGGTCTGGCGGGGAGGCAAGCGTTGGGTCTGGGTGGGAGGGGGTGGAGCAAGGCTGCGGCGTCCTGGGCGGTGGCGGAGAGTGGCGCCGGGAGGGTGCGGGGCTCGAGTGTGGTGGTGGCACAGAAGCTGGGGTTGGTGGGGAGGAGGAGGGGGAGGAGGAGGATGAGCCGGGGGTAAACTGGTGGGCACGAGAGGCGAGATGGGAGCTCGGGTTCGGGGAGGATGATGATGCGGGAGAGCAGGAAAAGGGGCAAGTGTGAGCGTGTCGCGTGCTGCTGTGGGTGCATGCGTGCATCCATGTGCAGCTTTTGAATGCGGATGCTTCTGGGAGGCGCAGCGCCTTTGACTTGGGACTTGGATTGGGGGCAAGTGAATGTTGACTATATTTGTGCCTGCACTGTGCACAGTGATGTATTGCAGTCGTCCTACAGCGTTTCCGCAGTGGTGGGTGGGATTTCGTTTATGGCTGACGACGGTAACTGGATTGCATGCGTAGGCAACTGTCAACGGCCGGGCATCCGGACCAGGCAGGGCAGCAGGGTGTTAGGGCCTGACAGGCATGTAGTGCATTAGCGTGGTAATGCCGATTGCCTCTGCTAGTTGCTGTTGCCCCCTGTCTGTTGGGACACAGCGTCTGATAGCCCAGCGGTGCATCCTCGCCTGTCCCGTGGCGCGCTGCATGTGTATTACGGTGTCGCTATGTGCAGGGGCCAGGCTGCGTGGTACTGGCGTCAGGACTGCGTTCCGGGTTTGGTACCCCGCTCCCCGTTAAGATGGCATGGCTGCCCGGGTCTCGTGTCTGACTGTTTGTTGCGTCGTGTGCATCAGCCTTCATTCCCTTTGCTGCTGGTGTTTTGGCATGCATGCTCGGCGGCACGCGAGCACCGGTATGCGGGAACCAGGGGGCTCCTCGTCGCCAGCCGCGGAGGGTGGCCCGGCAAGAGGCTGTGCACCGCCTGTACGGCGAGCACTTTGTGCAGGAGGTATCAGGCAGGGAGGGTGGGAAGGAGGACGAGTGTAGAAATGATGGCGACGGTGGAGTGGAGAACGGGGAGGTCGGGGAAAGCGAGGAGCAGGGGCAGGAGCAGGGGCCACCGGGGCTGTCGTGTGACGGCCGTCCATGCGTGCCAGGGCTGCAGATGGCGCAGCTCAGCAATACGACAGGCCCAGCGCAACGCAGCAGGGGCAGGGGCAGCAGATGCCGTTAATCGCGTGTCCTGCCGGCAGCATCCTTGTCGGCCACAAGTATGGCGCCCAATTGGATGTCCGGGCTGCGCCCTGTGGGCCGACCTTGCGTGCCAGCTGGCGTGCGGCCAGAGCACGGAGGTGGAGGGGCACCCCGCAGTGGCCGACTCTGGGAGCCAGGCTAGGGAAGAGGCGCTGGGCCCCTTCACCGTCACGCTCAGATTGCACACGTGGCGGGGCAAGCCGACCGCCTGGCGGCTGACCGGCTGCGGGGCCCTGTTCCGGGCCCTGGGCGCACAGGACGGCGATGCAATCTTCATGAGGCGATCGCATGGGGACGGGCGGATAAGGGCAGAGGTGCGGCAGAGGGGCGGGGTGCGTCGGAAGAGGGAGGCGCAGCAGCAGTGGCAGCATCTGCAGCCGACTGCTTGTCCTGCCGGCAGCATCCTTGTCGGCCACAAGTACTGCGCTCGGTTGAGTCCCCGGGCTACGGCGGTGGACGCCCTGTGGCCCCACCTAGCGTGCCAGCTGGCGCGCGGGCAGAGCACAGAGGTTGAGGTGCACCCGGCCGTGGCGGAGGGTGGAGTGGCGGAGGGTGGAGTGGCGGAGGGTGGATGGCGGAGGTGGGGTGGCGGAGGGTGAGTGGCGGAGGGTGGAGTGGCGGAGGGTGGGGTGGCGGAGGGTGGGGTGGCGGAGGGTGGGGTGGCGGAGGGTGGGGGGCCAGGCAGTGGCGGAGGGTGGGGGCCAGGCAGTGGCGGAGGGTGGGGGTCAGGCAGTGGCGGAGGTGGGGGGCCAGGCAGTGGCGGAGGGTGGGGAGCCAGGGCAGTGGCGGAGGTGGAGTGGCGGAGGGTGGGGGCCAGGCAGTGGCGGAGGGGGGAGCCAGGCAGTGAGGGTGGGGCCAGGCAGTGGCGGAGGGTGGGGGCCAGGCAGTGGCGGAGGTGGGGCCAGGCAGTGGCGGAGGGTGGGGCCAGGCAGTGGCGGAGGGTGGGGGCCAGGCAGTGGCGGAGGGTGGGGGCCAGGCGGAGGAGGAGTGGCGGAGGTGGGGGAAAATGGCGGCCAGCGCAGTGAGGGTGGGAGCCAGGCAGTGGCGGAGGGTGGGGAGCCAGGCAGTGCGGCGGAGGGTGCGGGCAGTGGCGGAGGGTAGGGTGGCGGTGGCGGCAGGAGTGGCGGATGGGGCGGGGCCGAGTGGCGGGGGTGGGGCAGCGGCGGAGTGGGTGGGGGCCAGGCAGTGGCGAAGGTGGTGGGGCCGAGGGCGGCGGAGTGGGGGTCAGGCAGTGGCGGAGGGTGGGGGCCAGGCAGTGGCGGAGTGGTGGGGGCCAGGCAGTGGCGGAGGGTGGGGGGCCAGGCAGTGGCGGAGGGTGGGGCCAGTAAGCAGTGGCGGAGGGTGGGGCCAGGCAGTGGCGGAGGGTGGGGGCCAGGCAGTGGCGGAGGGTGGGGGCCAGGCAGTGGCGGAGGGTGGGGCCAGGCAGCACGGAGGGTGGGGCCAGGCAGTGGCGGAGGTGGGGGCCAGGCAGTGGCGGAGGGTGGGGGCCAGGCAGTGGCGGAGGGTGGGGGGCCAGGCAGTGGCGGAGGGTGGGGGCCAGGGCAGTGGCGGAGGGTGGGGGCCAGGCAGTGGCCGGAGGTGGGGGCCAGGCAGTGGCGGAGGGGGGCAGTGGCGGAGGGTGGGGGCCAGGGCAGTGGCGGAGGGTGGGGGCCAGGCAGTGGCGGAGGTGGGGGCCAGGGCAGTGGCGGAGGGTGAGGCTGTGGCGCGGGTGGGGCCAGGGCAGTGGCGGAGGTGGGGGCCAGGCAGTGGCGGAGGGTGGGGAGTGGCAGTGGCGGAGGGTGGGGGCCAGGCAGCATGAGGCAAAGGGTACAGGGGCAGTGGCGGAGGGTGGGGGCGAGGCAGCCAGGCAGTGGCGAGTGGGGCCAGGCAGTGGCGGAGGGTGGGGGCCAGGCAGTGGCGGAGGGTGGGGGCCAGGCAGTGGCGGAGGGTGGGGAGCCAGGGCAGTGGCGGAGGGTGGGGGCCAGGCAGTGGCGGAGGGGGGGGGGCCAGGCAGTGGCGGAGGGTGGGGCCAGGGCAGTGGCGGAGGGTGGGGCCAGGCAGTGGCGGAGGGTGGGGGCCAGGCAGTGGCGGAGGGTGGGAGCCAGGGCAGTGGCGGAGGGTGGGGCCAGGGCAGTGGCGGAGGGTGGGGCCAGGCAGTGGCGGAGGGGTGGGGGCCAGGCAGTGGCGGAGGGTGGGGGGCCAGGGCAGTGGCGGAGGGTGGGGAGCCAGGGCAGTGGCGGAGGGTGGGGGCCAGGGCAGTGGCGGAGGGTGGGGGCCAGGGCAGTGGCGGAGGGTGGGGGCCAGGCAGTGGCGGAGGGTGGGGGGCCAGGGCAGTGGCGGAGGTGGGGCCAGGCAGTGGCGGAGGGTGGGGCCAGGGCAGTGGCGGAGGGTGGGGGCCAGGGCAGTGGCGGAGGGTGGGGGCCAGGCAGTGGCGGAGGGTGGGGCCAGGGCAGTGGCGGAGGGTGGGGCCAGGGCAGTGGCGGAGGGGGGGGCCAGGGCAGTGGCGAGTGGTGGGGCCAGGGCAGTGGCGGAGGGTGGGGCCAGGCAGTGGCGGAGGGTGGGGGCCAGGCAGTGGCGGAGGGTGGGGGCCAGGCAGTGGCGGAGGGTGGGGGCCAGGCAGTGGCGGAGGGTGGGGCCAGGGCAGTGGCGGAGGGGGCCAGGGCAGTGGCGGAGGGTGGGGGCCAGGCAGTGGCGGAGGGTGGGGCCAGGGCAGTGGCGGAGGGTGAGCCAGGCAGTGGCGGAGGGTGGGGCCAGGCAGTGGCGGAGGGTGGGGGCCAGGCAGTGGCGGAGGGTGGGGGGCCAGGGCAGTGGCGGAGGTGGGGGCCAGGGCAGTGGCGGAGGTGGGGGCCAGGCAGTGGCGGAGGTGGGGGCGCGGCAGTGGCGGAGGTGGGGGTCAGGCAGTGGCGGAGGGTGGGGCAGCCAGGCAGTGGCGGAGGGTGGGGAGCCAGGGCAGTGGAGGGTGGAGTGGCGGGAGGGTGGGGCCAGGCAGTGGCGGAGGGTGGGGGCCAGGCAGTGGCGGAGGGTGGGGGCCAGGCAGTGGCGGAGGGTGGGGGCCAGGCAGTGGCGGAGGGGGGGGGGCCAGGCAGTGGCGGAGGGTGGGGGCCAGGCAGTGGCGGAGGGTGGGGCCAGGCAGTGGCGGGAGGGTGGGGGCCAGGCAGTGGCGGAGGGTGGAGTGGCGGAGGGTGGGGGCCAGGCAGTGGCGGAGGGTGGGGCCAGGCAGGCGGAGGGTGGGGGCCAGGCAGTGGCGGAGGGTGGGGGGCCAGGCAGTGGCGGAGGGTGGGGGCCAGGCAGTGGCGGAGGGTGGGGCCAGGCAGTGGCGGAGGGTGGGGGCCAGGGCAGTGGCGGAGGGTGGGGGCCAGGCAGTGGCGAAGGGTGTGGGGCCAGGCAGTGGCGGAGGGTGGGGGTCAGGCAGTGGCGGATGGGGGGCCAGGCAGTGGCGGAGGGTGGGGAGCCAGGCAGTGGCGGAGGGTGGGGGCCAGGCAGTGGCGGAGGGTGGGGGCCAGGCAGTGGCGGAGGGTGGGCCAGGCAGTGGCGGAGGGGGGGGCCAGGCAGTGACGGAGGGTGGGGGCCAGGCAGTGGCGGAGGGTGGGGGGCCAGGCAGTGACGGAGGGTGGGGGCCAGGCAGTGGCGGAGGGTGGGGGCCAGGCAGTGGCGGAGGGGGGGGGCCAGGCGGTGGCGGAGGGTGGGGCCAGGCAGTGGCGGAGGGTGGGGGCCAGGCAGTGGCGGGGAGGGTGGGGCCAGGCAGTGGCGGAGGGTGGGGGGCCAGGCAGTGGCGGAGGTGGGGAGCCAGGGCAGTGGCGGAGGGTGGGGGCCAGGGCAGTGGCGGAGGTGGGGAGCCAGGGCAGTGGCGGAGGGTGGGGCCAGGGCAGTGGCGGAGGGTGGGGGGCCAGGCAGTGGCGGAGGGTGGGGGCCAGGGCAGTGGCGGAGGTGGGGGCCAGGCAGTGGCGGAGGGTGGGGGCCAGGGCAGTGGCGGAGGGTGGGGGCCAGGGCAGTGGCGGAGGGTGGGGAGCCAGGGCAGTGGCGGAGGGTGGTACAGGGCAGTGCAGCGGAGGGTGGGGCCAGGCAGTGGCGGAGGGTGGGGGCCAGGCAGTGGCGGAGGGTGGGGGCCAGGCAGTGGCGGAGGGTGGGGCCAGCAGTGGCGGAGGGGTGGGGCCAGGGCAGTGGCGGAGGGTGGGGGGCCAGGGCAGTGGCGGAGGGTGGGGGCCAGGCAGTGGCGGAGGGTGGGGCCAGGGCAGTGGCGGAGGTGGTGGGGCCAGGCAGTGGCGGAGGGTGGGGCCAGGCAGTGGCGGAGGGTGGGGAGCCAGGGCAGTGGCGGAGGTGGGGGCCAGGGCAGTGGCGGAGGGTGGGAGGCCAGGCAGTGGCGGAGGGTGGGGGCCAGGCAGTGGCGGAGGTGGGGGGCCAGGGCAGTGGCGGAGGGTGGGAGCCAGGGCAGTGGCGGAGGGTGGGGGCCAGGGCAGTGGCGGAGGGTGGGGGCCAGGGCAGTGGCGGAGGGTGGGGGCCAGGCAGTGGCGGAGGGTGGGGGCCAGGGCAGTGGCGGAGGGTGGGGCCAGGCAGTGGCGGAGGGTGGGGGCCAGGGCAGTGGCGGAGGGTGGGGGCCAGGGCAGTGGCGGAGGGTGGGGGCCAGGGCAGTGGCGGAGGGTGGGGGCCAGGGCAGTGGCGGAGGGTGGGGCCAGGCAGTGGCGGAGGGTGGGGGCCAGGCAGTGGCGGAGGGTGGGGGGCCAGGCAGTGGCGGAGGGTGGGGGCCAGGCAGTGGCGGAGGGTGGGGGCCAGGGCAGTGGCGGAGGGTGGGGGCCAGGGCAGTGGCGGAGGGTGGGGGCCAGGGCAGTGGCGGAGGGTGGGGGGCCAGGCAGTGGCGGAGGGGGGCCAGGGCAGTGGCGGAGGGTGGGGGTCAGGCAGTGGCGGAGGGTGGGGGCCAGGGCAGTGGCGGAGGGTGGGGGTCAGGCAGTGGCGGAGGTGGGGAGCCAGGGCAGTGGCGGGTGGGGGCCAGGCAGTGGCGGAGGGTGGGGCCAGGCAGTGGCGGAGGGTGGGCCAGGGCAGTGGCAGGGTGGGGCCAGGCAGTGGCGGAGGGTGGGGCCAGGGCAGTGGCGGAGGGTGGGGGTCAGGCAGTGGCGGAGGGTGGGGGCCAAGGCAGTGGCGGAGGGTGGGGGGCCAGGCAGTGGCGGAGGGTGGGGGCCAGGGCAGTGGCGGAGGGTGGGGCAGGGCAGTGGCGGAGGGTGGGGCCAGGGCAGTGGCGGAGGGTGGGGGCCAGGCAGTGGCGGAGGGTGGGGGCCAGGCAGTGGCGGAGGGTGGGGGCCAGGCAGTGGCGGAGGGTGGGGCCAGGCAGTGGCGGAGGGTGGGGAGCCAGGGCAGTGGCGGAGGGTGGGGGGCCAGGCAGTGGCGGAGGGTGGGGGCCAGGCAGTGGCGGAGGGTGGGGCCAGGGCAGTGGCGGAGGTGGGGGCCAGGCAGTGGCGGAGGGTGGGGCCAGGGCAGTGGCGGAGGGTGGGGGCCAGGCAGTGGCGGAGGGTGGGGCCAGGCAGTGGCGGAGGGTGGGGCCAGGGCAGTGGCGGAGGGTGGGGGCCAGGCAGTGGCGGAGGGTGGGGGCCAGGGCAGTGGCGGAGGGTGGGGGCCAGGGCAGTGGCGGAGGGTGGGGGCCAGGCAGTGGCGGAGGGTGGGGGCCAGGGCAGTGGCGGAGGGTGGGGCCAGGGCAGTGGCGGAGGTGGGGCCAGGCAGTGGCGGAGGGTGGGGGAGCAGTGGCGGAGGGTGGGGGCCAGGGCAGTGGCGGAGGTGGGGGGCCAGGCAGTGGCGGAGGGTGGGGGCCAGGCAGTGGCGGAGGGTGGGGGCCAGGCAGTGGTGGAGGGTGGGGCCAGGCAGTGGCGGAGGGTGGGGGCCAGGGCAGTGGCGGAGGTGGGGCCAGGCAGTGGCGGAGGGTGGGGCCAGGCAGTGGCGGAGGGTGGGGGCCAGGCAGTGGCGGAGGGTGGGGCCAGGCAGTGACGGAGGTGGGGGGCCAGGCAGTGGCGGAGGGTGGGGGCCAAGGCAGTGGCGGAGGGTGGGGGCCAGGCAGTGGCGGAGGGTGGGGCCAGGCAGTGGCGGAGGGTGGGGGCCAGGCAGTGGCGGAGGGTGGGGCCAGGCAGTGGCGGAGGGTGGGGCCAGGCAGTGGCGGAGGGTGGGGGCCAGGCAGTGGCGGAGGGTGGGGGCCAGGGCAGTGGCGGAGGGTGGGGGCCAGGCAGTGGCGGAGGGTGGGGGCCAGGGCAGTGGCGGAGGGTGGGGCCAGGCAGTGGCGGAGGGTGGGGGCCAGGCAGTGGCGGAGGGTGGGGGCCAGGCAGTGACGGAGGGTGGGGCCAGGCAGTGGGCGGTGGGGGGCCAAGGCAGTGGCGGAGGGTGGGGAGCCAGGCAGTGGCGGAGGGTGGGGGCCAGGCAGTGGCGGAGGGTGGGGGGCCAGGCAGTGGCGGAGGGTGGGGCCAGGCAGTGGCGGAAGCCAGGCAGTGGCGGAGGGTGGGGGCCAGGCAGTGGCGGAGGGTGGGGCCAGGCAGTGACGGAGGGTGGGGGCCAGGCAGTGGCGGAGGGTGGGGGCCAAGGCAGTGGCGGAGGTGGGGCAGGCAGTGGCGGAGGGTGGGGGCCAGGCAGTGGCGGAGGGTAGCCAGGGCAGTGGCGGAGGGTGGGGGCCAGGGCAGTGGCGGAGGGTGGGGGCCAGGCAGTGGCGGAGGGTGCCAGGCAGTGGCGGAGGGTGGGGGCCAGGCAGTGGCGGAGGGTGGGGGCCAGGCAGTGGCGGAGGGTGGGGCCAGGCAGTGGCGGAGGGTGGGGCCAGGCAGTGGCGGAGGGTGGGGGCCAGGCAGTGGCGGAGGGTGGGGGCCAGGCAGTGGCGGAGGGTGGGGGCCAGGGCAGTGGCGGAGGGTGGGGCCAGGCAGTGGCGGAGGGTGGGGCCAAGGCAGTGGCGGAGGGTGGGGGCCAGGCAGTGGCGGAGGGTGGGGGCCAGGCAGTGGCGGAGGGTGGGGCCAGGCAGTGGCGGAGGGTGGGGGCCAGGCAGTGGCGGAGGGTGGGGGCCAGGCAGTGGCGGAGGGTGGGGCCAGGCAGTGGCGGAGGGTGGGGGCCAGGCAGTGACGGAGGGTGGGGGCCAGGCAGTGGCGGAGGGTGGGGCCAAGGCAGTGGCGGAGGGTGGGGGCCAGGCAGTGGCGGAGGGTGGGGCCAGGCAGTGGCGGAGGGTGGGGGCCAGGCAGTGGCGGAGGGTGGGGGCCAGGCAGTGGCGGAGGGTGGGGGCCAGGCAGTGGCGGAGGGTGGGGGGCCAGGCAGTGGGGGAGGGTGGGGGCCAGGCAGTGACGGAGGGTGGGGGGCCAGGCAGTGGCGGAGGGTGGGGGTCAGGCAGTGGCGGAGGGTGGGGGTCAGGGCAGTGACGGAGGGTGGGGTCAGGCAGTGGCGGAGGGTGGGGGCCAGGGCAGTGGCGGAGGGTGGGGGTCAGGCAGTGGCGGAGGGTGGGGGCCAGGGCAGTGGCGGAGGGGGGGCCAGGCAGTGGCGGAGGGTGGGGCCAGGGCAGTGGCGGAGGGTGGGGGTCAGGCAGTGGCGGAGGGTGGGGGCCAGGCAGTGACGGAGGGTGGGGCCAGGGCAGTGGCGGAGGGTGGGGCCAGGCAGTGGCGGAGGGTGGGGGCCAGGCAGTGGCGGAGGGTGGGGGCCAGGCAGTGACGGAGGGTGGGGGCCAGGCAGTGGCGGAGGGTGGGGGCCAGGCAGTGGCGGAGGGTGGGGGCCAGGCAGTGGCGGAGGGTGGGGCCAGGCAGTGGCGGAGGGTGGGGCCAGGCAGTGGCGGAGGGTGGGGGCCAGGCAGTGGCGGAGGGTGGGGGCCAGGCAGTGGCGGAGGGTGGGGGCCAGGCAGTGGCGGAGGGTGGGGCCAGGCAGTGGCGGAGGGTGGGGGCCAGGCAGTGGCGGAGTGGGGGCCAGGCAGTGGCGGAGGGTGGGGGCCAGGCAGTGGCGGAGGGTGGGGGCCAGGCAGTGGCGGAGGGTGGGGGCCAGGCAGTGGCGGAGGGTGGGGGCCAGGCAGTGGCGGAGGGTGGGGCCAGGCAGAGGTGGAGGGGCCAGGCAGTGGCGGAGGGTGGGGGCAAGGCAGTGGCGGAGGGTGGGGGCCAGGCAGTGGCGGAGGGTGGGGGCCAGGCAGTGGCGGAGGGTGGGGGCCAGGCAGTGGCGGAGGGGGGGGGCCAGGCAGTGGCGGAGGGTGGGGCCAGGCAGTGGCGGAGGGTGGGGGCCAGGCAGTGGCGGAGGGTGGGGGCCAGGCAGAGGCCGGGGGGGGGGGCCAGGCAGTGCGGAGGGTGGGGGTCAGGCAGTGGCGGAGGGTGGGGGTCAGGGCAGTGACGGAGGGTGGGGTCAGGCAGTGGCGGAGGGTGGGGGCCAGGGCAGTGGCGGAGGGTGGGGGTCAGGCAGTGGCGGAGGGTGGGGGCCAGGGCAGTGGCGGAGGGTGGGGGCCAGGCAGTGGCGGAGGGTGGGGCCAGGCAGTGGCGGAGGGTGGGGCCAGGCAGTGGCGGAGGGTGGGGCCAGGCAGTGGCGGAGGGTGGGGGCGCAGTGACGGAGGGTGGGGGCCAGGCAGTGGCGGAGGGTGGGGCCAGGCAGTGGGGGCGGGTGGGGGCCAGGGCAGTGGCGGAGGGTGGGGCCAGGCAGTGGCGGAGGGTGGGGGCCAGGGCAGTGGCGGAGGGTGGGGGCCAGGCGCCAGGACCCTGCCGCCTCACGCTCAAGCTGCGCACGTGGAAGGGCAAGAAGCACTCCTGGCGGCTGAACGGTTGCGGGCCTCTGTTCCGGGCCCTGGGGGCACAAGAAGGTGATGCGGTCTTCATGTGGCGCTCACCTGGGGACGGGCGGCTGATGGCGGGGTTGCAGCCGAGGTGCGGGGCACGAGAGGGTCGCGGGTATGTGCAGGTGGGGCAGCGGGGCGCCGGGTTTGGTCGGGCTGGGAGGAAGGTACGGCAATTGCACGACGAGTACGACGTACATGAGACCACGGATAAAGGGGAGGAGGAGCTGGAGGACGGGCAGCACGAGGAGGAAACCGATGAGTGTAGTGGCGGGTATAAGGAGGAGGAGGGGGAGGAGGACGGGGTAGAGGAGGGGGAAGGGGAGGAGGAGGAGCTGGACGACGTACGTAGGGTTTGGTGGGGAGGCAAGCTACGGGGCTAGGTGGGAGGGGGAGGGGCGGGAGGTGGCGGGGCTTAGGTCGGGTGGTGGCGGGGATGATAACGACGCTGGGGTCGGTGAGGCCGAGGCGGAGCATGAGGGAAATGATGCGGAGGGCCTTTAGGGTAAAGTGGTGGGCACGTGAGGTGGGAGTGGAGTTCGGGTGTGGGGAGGGGAGGGAGGGGGTGGAGCAGGATGCGGAGCAGGTGTGAGGATTTGACGTGCTGCTGTGGGTGCGTCGATGCGTGCATCTTTGTGTACCTTGTTGATGCGGATGCTCAGAGGGTGCACGGCCGCGTTGGCGAGTGGATTGGGGGCAAGGATACGTTGAATGGTGGATACGTGTTGTACCACACGCTGTGCACGGTGGCGTACTACCGTCGTCCTGAGGCGTTTCCGCATAGGCAGGAGGAGCTCCGTCCATTGATGCTGCTTAACTGGATGACATGCGTAGCAGCGTAGGCAACTGCTAACGACCGGGCATCCGGACCAGGCAGGGGAGCAGGACCTGACAGGCATCTAGTGCACGAGTGTGACGAGAGGTTAAGCCACGGCAAGTGGTCTCTAGCTGGAGAAGCGAGACCCAGCATGCGGCTTGGCATCGCCATTTAATGTTGCTCCCTGTCTGTCTGTTGAAAGCCGACCTTGGAAGCCAGCAAGGAATGGTAGCTCAGCCGTACATCCGGTCCTCACTGCCCCGTGGCATGCTGCATGTGTATTCCCTGGTATTACGGTGTCGGTGGTGAGGCTGTGTGCGTGGTGAAGACGTCAGGAGTGTCTTCCGTGCTTGGTACCCGTTGATACACACCCCTTCACCATGCGGGCGTTGCTGGCCGGTCGCTGGCTGGGTGTTAGGTCTGATCTAGGGTCTGATTGAAGTGTAGGTCACGTGCACCACCTTTCCCTGACGGATTCTCGGCTGTTGTCGTGGCACGCATACTCGGCCACACACAAGAAAGCATGTGGGGGAACCAGGGTTCCCTGATAGGGGCGCGCTACCGGTATTGGCCTGCTTCCCCCCAATTCCCCCTGACTGGCAAGTAACTGGGCTCGCACTGTTCAATCACCGTATACCGCAGGAGGGTGGGGACCACGCCGGTTATCACGGCCCGATCGACACCCTCGCGGCTCAGTAACTACCGGTACAATAGCCTATCAGGCACAAGCGTCATGCGCTCATACTATACACTGCAGAGTGCTCGGCCTCAGGGGGACGGGGTGGTTCCGGGGCTGACCTTCACCGCTTCGTCTGCACACGGCCCCCTTCACACGGCACCCCGGGGCCAGTGCGCCAGAGACATCATACCGGTACCAACCGCAGAATCTCATGTATTTGACACGACCACCGTAGCAGTTGAGCGAAGCAGTTACACTGTATCAAAAGCAGCACGCTGATTTCCTCTTGCGTGTGCTGTTTGACTGCCTTTTGCAAAGTTGGCAGTTGACTTTCGTGTTAGCAACTTAGCATTGGGTACCGCGCAGGGAGGGCCTGCATGAATTTGCTATGCGTAATTGGTGTTAATATCCTACATCTTGTTCTTGTGTAGGTCAGACATGGTCATCGGAGGCGTCGCAGTGCGCGTCACATCCGAAGCGTTGTCCAGCGGGTTCGTGCGGCTCAAGCACACAACAGCAGAGCAGTTTTTTGGTCATAATGTACTGCAAGACTCAACGGGAGAGAGCCCTGATGGCCTCAAAGCTCTGTTCCTTGACCGTTGCCCCGTGCAAGTGAGTACCAGCCCGGTGCATGCCCAGCTACGCATCGTCCCAACCGCGGCGTGCCAGAGCCAGATCTCGCCCCCGCCCTCGCCCTCCCTGAACTGCGAGCTGTGCGGCCTGGGCGCCTGGCTGCGTGGGCAGGGCGCGGTCCCGGGCGTGCACTGGGTGCAGCTGTGGCGCGGGGCCGGGGGCGCCCTGAGGCTGCGCCTGTGCGACGGCAAGCCCGCGGCACTGCCGGGGGAGGAGGCGGCAGAGCAGCAGCAGATGGAAGCACGGGGGACAGTTCCCGCTGCTGCCGCGAATGACGCTGCATTGCTGTTGGCACCGGCGGGTGCAGCCGTGCCGCCCACAGGGGCTACCAGCAGGGCACCCGGTGCATCGGACGCTGCACCGGCGCAGACGGCATCAGTGAAGGCAGCAGCGGCCGAAGCGGCAGCCAAGCTGGTTGGACCAGCAGCACAGGCGGTGGCAGATGCAGCAGCGCCATGGCAGCTTCACGCTCCAATAGGCACAGCGCCCGGCGTACCTGCGCAAGTGCCCGAACAAGGCTGCCAGCTAGGAGCGGCGGCGGCGGGGGCGGACGGAGTGGGGTCTACAGCAAGGTGTGCCCCCAATGGCGATCACGGGCGGCCTCTGCCCACTGGACAGTGGAGTGGCAGCGCAGGCCACTGGCTCTCGCTGTCTCCGCTGCCCATGCCGCCGACCCCGCTGCTGACAGTTCCTGTACCGCCTATGCTGCCACTGCCATTACTGTCTCCGCCACCTCCACCACCAGAGTTGCCAGCACAGCGTGCTCCTCTCTCAGCTGCACTCGTAGGGACCCCTGCTTCCGTAAGCGCGCCTGGGGCACCTGAGGTGCGAACGGCCGCAGGTCCAGTAGCAGCAGCAGCAGCGGCGGCGGCAGCGGCAGCAGCAGCTAGCAAGATAGTTATCGTCCACATATCGGCGGTGGGCGGCAGCCACGTTGGGTGGCTTAACGCCAAGGCCCTGGCCCTGTGGAAGGAGGCCTGGCAGCTGCATCTCGGGCAGGCCGCTGTGGTCTCACTGCATCTGGTCCAGGTCCAACCTACCGGGCTCACCTGTCACACAGCGGTTAGCCGGGGAGTCGCCGCCACGCTCGCGCGGTACGACGCAACCAAGTTTGCCCTTTTCGGCCTGGGGCAGGCAGGTGACGTGTTCGGACTCTGGAGGGGCCACGCTGAGGTGGTGTGGGCGTCGCAGCAGCACTCGGTGTTTACGCAGGGCCTGCAGCAGCAGGATCAGCGGCAGCAGCAGCTGCAGCAGCAGGATCAGGGGCAGCAGCAGCAACAGGGGCAGGACGGAGGTGGTGCTGCGGCGTCGCGGCGCCCATGCAATGCGGGCATTCTAACAGGACGTGTTGGCATAGGTAAGGTTCGCCTGCGGACCGACGAGGTCCGCAGTCTGTTAACGCCGACCTTGTGCCAGGTGTACAGCATGCAGTCGATGCCCGACTGGATAACGGTGCACGCAGAAGGAGGCGTAGGGGGAAGCGACGGTGGGCGTGAGGGAGCGCAGCAAGGGCAGCAGCATGGAGGTGAGTTCGTCATACGGTTGAGGTCCTGCCAGGAGGCTAGCAGCCAACGCAGATGGTACCTTTCCAGCGTAAGTGCTCTCCTTAAGGCCCTAGGAGCACAGGAAGGGGACACCGTACACCTGCAGTACAGGTCGGACGGGCGGTTGGTCATCTGGCGTGCAGTAGGACAAGCGCGGAAGCAGCAGCAGCAGCAGCGTCCTATTCAGCAGCAGCAGCAGCAGCAGCAGCAGCGGTAGCGTCCTGATAAGCAGCAACACCAGGCGCAGGGACAGCAGGCCGCTGGAGCAGTGCAGCTCGCCGCCTGCCCCGCCGACAGTATCCTAGTCGGCTACGGTTACAAGGCGCGTTTGGTGGTGCGTGTGGGGCGGTGCATGCCCTGTGGCCTGAGGTGGTGCGCCAGCTGGCGTGCGGCCAGAGCGCTAAGGTGGAGGTGCACCCGGCAGTGGCGGACGCTTGGGGCCAGGCGCTGGGCGCATTCCGCCTCACGCTAAGGCAGCACACGTGGAAGGGCAAGCAGCACTCCTGGCGGCTGACTGGCTGCGGGCTCCTGTTCCGGACCCTGGGGGCACAGGACGGCCACGCGATACACATGTGGCGGTTACCTGGGGACGGGCGTGTAATGGCGGGAGCGCGGCCGTGGGGCGAGGTGCGAGGGAGGGGCAAAGGTTTGCAGGCGGGGCGGCAGCGGGGTGCGGGGCGCCGCCGGGCGGAAGGAAAGGTACGGAGGGCGTACGGCGAGTACCAGGTGCACGAGACTACGGATGAGGAGGACCTGTGCCTGAACGGGGACGAGGACGAGGAGGAGGAGGGGCATGGCGGGTATAGAAAGAAGGTGGAGGGCGAGGAGGGGCAGGGGGCCCTGGGTAGGGAGGCATATGCGGGGCCTCGACTGGAAGGGGAGGGGCTGGCGGGGCGAGCCTGCGGCGTTCTGGGCGGTGGTGGCGGAGCCGGGGCCTGGGAGGGTGCGGGGCTTCTGTCTCGGGGTGTCTACGAAGCTGGGGCTGTTGGGGAGGAGGAGGAGGAGACGGAGGAGGAGGTGGAACCAGGGGTGAACTGTTGGGCACGTCAGGTGAAAGAGGAGTTAAGGTTTCTGGAGGAGAGTGATGCGGGGGAGCAGGACGAGGAGCAGGTGTGAGCGTGTGGCGCACTAAAGGCTGAGGGTGCAGGTGCAGGCGTGTGCATGAGTGTAGCGGCGGATTGTGCAGGAGGCATGGCACCGTTGGCGATGGGGCTGGGGCCAAGGTGGATTCTGTACTATATCCAGTGCATGCACGATTACAGGGTCATATGTTTTGGAGGCTGCAACAGTTTGGCATCGGCAGGAGGACGCGTGTATGGTACACTTGCTGGCCAAAGAGATAGCGTGCATAGGTTGCCAATGGTAGGACAGCAGGACATGATGGGCATGAACTTGTGTTGCAATTTCAGTAAAGTTTTTACCGTAGGGCATAGGGTGCCCGAACAGGCTCGCTTAATTTGGTCAGACCGTGCCTTCCATACCTGCGCCAGTCGGGTGTTTGCTTGGGGCGTGTCTGCCGTCCTGAGTTGGCGCCGCCTTGCTGCGTGTGGCTCGGGCGCCTAGGACGGCTCTATTCCCGGCCCTTGTGCTCTGCCATGGTGTGCCCTTGTTGGTCTCTCTCCACCAGGGGATGGAAATCAGGGGAGATGGAATGGGCCAACCTGGTCAAGGCTAAGCATTCCGTTAGCATGTAGATATAATGCAACAGGGGCAGGGCGCAGGGGGCACAGCCCTCGCAAACAAAGGGCGCGCCTGGGTGCTACACACATGTGAATGGCTGCAATGGTCTACTTCTTGGCTTCTACACATGCGTTGCACGGTGTAGCTGAGCAGCATGCAACCGTGTGTGGGGTACCGCACAAGAGCACGAAATAGTGATTCGGTTCTGGAGCTGCTTCCCGCCCGCCCATACACTCCCGCCCCCCGTCCAGTTCTTTCATCGCCTGGACAGAAGCATCTTCCTCGGGACTCATAAAACGGGAATAAATGTACGCTGTGAAAGTTGCAGTTATTTCCTTTGCATCACTAGCGACAGTTGCACTTTTCCTTCTTGAAACGGGGAAATCGAGGCAAAGTGCACCTATAGCTTTCCGTGACTATCGCTTTAACTTCAACTATGTAGGATGCCCAGAAAACTGTGGGGCGGAGTTCCTGGACGGGCATTGCGTCGAGGATGCGCCAAGGATGCGTTGCGTATGCGCGCCTGGCCGCGGTGGCTTCGCATGCTTGTTTGGACCAGACCAGATCAGTCCTAACAGCACGCAGCAGAATGTCCTTGGGGCCGAAACCCGCCCGAAGCCCCCACCAGCGGTCATTCAGCGCATTTTCGACACCAAAGCCCCTCCACAACTGCTGCTGCTCGTGGGCGGCGCTGTCGCGACAGCTTCAGATTGGTCTAAGATGCTGAAAGCATCAGGGGGTGGCCTACTCATCGTGGCTCGTGGGGTCGAGCCTGGCGCAGGCCCCGGTGTCACCACCAGGGTTGAGGAGCTCTACGCCGAGCTAGAAGCGGAGGGTCTTGGCCAGTGGGCGGTTCCGCTGGCATCGCCTCTGGATGAGGCACCCGGCGCGCTGGCGTCCATGTCCGTAGCACCCGACGTAATACACCTGTCGTACAGCTGGCACACCGCCCCTGACGGGGGTGCCCCCAGCTCCGGCCAGCTCCTACGGCAGCTGCGCAGCTGGTGGGCGCTGCTTGCCCCAGGTGGAATCCTTCTGCTAGACCTGGACCCAGACTCGCATGCAGAGGACTGGTTCCAATCACCGGCTCATGGACACCGTCGGACAGCCCAGCGGAGACTGTTGTTGTCGTACGAAGACCCAGCAGGCGCTCCTCCGGGAGCGGACGACCCAGGTCAGGGAGCTCCTCTGACCCGATCGCCTGGGAAGGGGAGTCCACGGGCGGGTCCTCGGGTACGCATGAGATGCACGTGGCTCTGCTGGCCTTTGCGGAGGCGGTGGGCGTGCAGCCGCTGCGTGCGGGGCGCGGCTTGCTGCTGTTCATGAAGCAGGAGGCTGCGGGCGCCGGACTGCAGATGGTGCGAAATAAGTACGAGGAGGGGCTCAAGCCCGTGCTCCTGATGCACAAGAAGGTGCAAGCAGAAGGGCAGCAGCAGCAGCAGCGGCAGCGGCGGCGGCGGTGGAGGCAGTAGCACACGCGGGGAGCGGGGGCTGGGGCTGAGGTGGTTGTCGTTTTCTGGGAGTGGCTGGGGATACTGGCTGGTGCAGGCGCCTCCTAGCTCACAACCAGTCTGGAGGGATAGGGTGACTGCGGCAGGGATGCTTTTGAAGAGAAGAGGGGATTTTGGGATTTGAACGAGTGGGCTGATACGGGTATCCGCATCCTGGTACGCTGTCCTGTCATGGTTGCGCAGGTAATTGTGGTGTACACACAGAAGATAAGCAGGAGTCATAGATGTAGATGCACAGGACGGTTTTTCATACAGTGTCGTACTGTCACTGAGATCCTGGCGCATATGTGAGCTGATCCGCGCCGTCTTGGTGTACAACTGATCGCGCGCGCATGATGCTGCCATGCAAGGACTGCCGCGCGGCATGTTGCATGGAGCAGCGGTGTGCACGACATTACAGTCTTACGTGGCATTGCCGCACGCCACATGGCACGTGTCCTGACAGGGAGACAGACCGGGAGTTGGGGTTCGCTGCATCCCCGTTGGCATGTGGTTCCGTGCTGGGGACATTGCTGTAACCTGTTGCCACATGGAAAAGAGGGCGTCGTGGTTGGAGGTCATAGAGAAGAGTGTTACGAGAAGCATTGTCGGATGTGCCAGGTACCAACCATGCGCATCGTACTATCAAGATGTCATGGTGCCACGCTCCTGTGTAGCACACTTGCAGCCCGCCCAGTAAGTGCCGTACACGCGAACTGTTGCGCCGTGCGCAAGAGTGCAAGTGGTGCACCGTTTCCCGGCATCAGAGCCAAGCGCAGCTGCACGTTACCCCACATATTAACCCTGCTAAACACAAAGCCGTGACGTGGTAGTGCGGAACTTGGTCTTGACGTAGGGGTTGACATGTCCGGCTTCGGCTCCAGCGGCAGGGCAAGCAAAGCTCGTGCGACTGCGCCCCGTAGCTCACCTGATGAATACTCACCTTGGGAGTCCCATTGATAGAAGCGAATGGCTGACAAGCCTGGCCAGGCTGGCGGCTGAAAATGCTCCTAAATACTCCACATGCAACGTAGATGGTCGTGGAGGCGTGGGGCACGGAATCAACACCTAGTGTGTGGGGCAGACTAGGGTCGCTGCCGTTGCACGTTGGGTACAACACACCAACTGGACTTCGGCCACCGAGACTAGGATGAGACGCTGCTGGAGGGCATGTATCTACAGTTCTACACAACAGTAATACCAGAGCGGCAGGCGTGCGGTTGGAGAAACGACACTCCGCTTCGTTCAAAATGAGGTCTGCGTTCCGCATTTTTACATTTCAGCAAGGCTCTTGTGCAACAGAAGGGCACGCATGATCTCGAGCGCACGGTTGAGGAGCACAGGGGTTCATAAGGCCGCCCCGCATGGAGGGGAAAAACGGGGGCGGTTGCTTCTTGGAACCCACACTTCCTTCCGCAGCAACCCACGTCGTGCCCCAATGCTGCACGTGCAACAGCGTGCACAATGAATCTGCACTTAAAAAACGCCATGCCGCACATCGATTATTGCTGTTGCCGCCGCCGCGACAGGCTCTGGAAAGCCAAATCTGTCGTACAGAGGATGCCCTGCTATGATTGCCCCTTCAGCAAGAACCGGGTCCGTACTTGTCATGTCACACTCACTACCCCATGCCGTACCCTCTGTACGGCAACTCACCAAACTGCTCCCCGCTTCCAGTGCCAGCTGGTGCGCCACAGCGCGGCAGGGCACACCAATGCCACCTCCCGAAACACTACTCCTCCCCCCCACCACCATCGTAGTCCGTCAGCCCCAAGCACACCTTCAGGGGTCCTCCCCTGACCCCTTCAGCCGCACCCAACGCCCGTATCCGCCACTCCCATTATACACGCCAATGCGCACACGCTGCTGCTGCTCCAGCCGCAGTAATGCCTCAAGCTCCCGCCCTCAAACGCCCGGCACTGTCACGAACACCCTCGGCTTGCACGAGCTGTTTACTTCAGCAGCAGCTCGGCGATCTGCACGGCGTTGAGCGCGGCGCCCTTCTTGATCTGGTCGCCGCACACAAACAGGTCCAGGCCCTTGTTGTCGTCGCGAGAGATGTCGCGGCGCACGCGGCCCACGAACACGTTGTCCTTGGTGGTGGCGTCCAGGGGGGTGGGGAACCTGCGTGGAGGCAGGGGGAGAGTTGCGTTGACGTGACAGTGTCGCGGTGGGCTGCACACGGCCAGTGATGAACACTCGCGGCAGTGGTGAGCATGCAATTGAAGGGAGAGCGGCAGTTGGACTGTCAGAGCGCATTGTTGTGTGAGGAGGTGCAAGGCAACGCGGGCGCGGAGGATCGCTGGATAGCGTGCCTTGGGTGCAGCCGGCACGCTAACACCTCCCGTACAGCGCTGGGGCCTCCGCCACATGCCACCCGGCCAATTGTGCTTACCACACCGCCGGACGGGTGTCGGCCATTCCCGCTTGCTGTGCACGGCTGCAAGCAGCCTACGTCAGGAACGCCGCCCGTCTGTGCACCCGTTCCGCCATGCCAACGCCCGGCCGCACGCACCTGTTGTTCTGGCGGTCGTTGATGATGGACACGCCGGGGAAGGCGGCCAGGGCCTCCAGAGCCTGGGCCTCCGAGATGTCCTCCTCGAACTGCAGCGGCAGGGGTGGGCACGGCAGAAGGCGTGGTCGGTCATGTGACTGATGCTTGTCGCTTGCCAAGACCAGGGTGATGCATCGGCGATCCAGGCAGCACAACCCGGCCCAACAGGGTGCATCCCTGACGGAGCGTCCCAACAACCAGCCAGCCGCGCCCATGCTTGTGTGCTGCATGCAGCCACAAAACCCTTTCCTGCCATCGCCAAACACAGTCGCATCCCAGCCGCATGCCCACACCTCGATGTTGATGATCTCGGCCAGCAGCATCCTACCCCACCCTGCCGGCAGCCCTCACGCCCACAACCCACGCCTAGCCCACAACGCGATAGCGCACCCCAACACCCATCCTCCCACCTCCAGGTTGATGCTCTCGGCGTGGGCGCGCATCACGGGCACGCGCACGCACGTGCCGGTGATCTTGACGGCCGGGAAGTTCCAGATCTTGCGGGTCTCCTTGACCAGCTTCATCTCCTCCTCGTTGTAGCCCAGCTCAACGTCCATGGCGCTGTTGTGGCTGAACAGGTTGAACGCGTACTGCAGCGGCAAAAGATGACAGGGGACAGCAAAAACACTTCATCAGCACACCGACTAAGCTGCAAACACGGCTTCTGCCATGGTCATTGCACCTTCTTTACCGGTCAGCACCAGCATGGGTTTTGAGGAGTTGGCCCCCGGCGGCAGCGGCGCAGTAGTTCTCACTGGCATCCAATCATGACCGTGGTCGCACATGGACGCCGTTGCAGCCGCCTTACGACAGCCTCAACCTTCATACCGCCACCCATTACACGCGATGCACACCTAGCACCCCGTGACTTTTACTTCGTCCCTTTGCTGTCCGTGTTCACCCGGGTTTGACGTCATCCGGCGGCGCACCTGCTGGGGGAAGATCTTGGGCTGCGCGGGCTTGCCATCCAGCACGTCGCGCGTCTGCTGGCGCAGCTCCTCCATGGCGGCGGCACCGGCGCCCGAGGCGGCCTGGTAGGTGGACACGATCATGCGCTTGACGGTGGCCACGCGGTGCAGCGGGGTCACCGCCATCAGCGCAATGATGGTGGAGCAGTTGGGGTTGGCGATGATGGCGCCGCCCCCGCCGATCTTGATGTGCGACATGGCCTGGGGACCGGGGCGGGGGGCGTAGGATGTGGGTAGTCAGCGGCCCCGACATTGACGAATTTTGTAAAGTAGGAATCCAAGCTTTGCGGTTGCTGAACGGAAGAACGACGGAGAGTGTGGGGCGTGGGATGTTTGGTTGGAGGGCTCACTGAAGTGTGCAGGTGCCTGGGTGGCTGGGAGCTCGTGGCCACGGTTCAGCCTGCTTGCTTTTTTTACGCCCGGCCATGTCGCCTGCACAGTAGTACCATCGAAGGCTGCTGCATTTGCGCGCGCCGCGCAGCAGGACGTGCCATGGCTTTGATGGTGCCGGGTGGCGGGTGGCCCGGGTGGCCCGGGGCTGACAGAGCCGCTGCAATCCGCCTGCTTTCACTGCAGCACGCAACGCGACTGGCCTTACTGAGGTGCGCTGGCCCGTTCACCTCCGTCTGGTGCAAACACGAACACCGCCAGCGCCATCGCCTCAGACCCCAAAGATGGGGAACCTGCTGCTGCTGATGCTGCTGCTGCTTCGCCTGCGCAGCTGGCCCCGCTGAAAACTGCGCTGCTGCTCCTACTCCGTGTGCTGCTGCCAATCAGGTTAGGCATAACCCGCCGCCGCCACGGGTACCGAACGTTAGTCCTCCGCCGCCTCTGTCCTTGGCAGCGCGACACCCCAGGAGAACTGAACCGGCCTGCCTCGCGCGCTGCCGAAGGCCGCCCCGCACTTGGCCGCTGGGCGCCGGCTCAGCAGGTCCACTGCTCAAGCGAGACAGCAGCACGCAGCAGGCGTGGCTGCCCCGTGCGCCTTGCCACACATCGCGGCACCTTGCGATACACTGTAACTGCTGGTCACCCTGAGCGCCATGTGGGTCAAGCCGCCCCCCGCGCCCACACCCCTCTCCTCCCCCTGGCGCCCCATCCACTGACTGCACGGCTAGCCCAGCGTTGTGTGGGCTGCAGGTCGGAGTTGAGCTTCTGACTTCAACCATGCAATACAGCATTATTGCCTCATCTGTGGAGTTTTCATCCGCGACAACGGACGGAGCGACCATGGGGCCCACCGATTGCTTCTTGTGTGCTCACCTCGGGGTTCACCTCCGGGATGACCAGGGGCACGCCCTCAGTCATGCGGAAGGCAGAGCTGTTGTCCACAACCTGCGACAAGCAGCGAGCGGGGGGCGTCACGGCTGCCTTCCAAGCGTGCAATCGGTCCACACAATAGCGCAAAGCCCCTGCTGCAACTTGAGTCCCTGCTCAATGCTGGCGCATGGGCATTCTGCATGGGCCAAGGCACCGACCCATACGCTTCCAAGCAACAAGCAAACGGGGGGATATGCACCAACGCTGCAAGCAAAGGCAAGCCGAAACTGGTACGTGCTGCGCCTTTCCACTAAGTATACGGCGGCCCAACTCACGATGGCGCCGGCCTTGGCGGCCACGGGGCCCAGCTTCTTGCTGATGGAGCCACCAGCGCTGAACAGGGCGATGTCAACATCGTTGAAGCTGCAGGGAGGGGGTTGCAGAGCGCTCGCGTCAGCACCCCCCTGGCAACAAGATGCTGTGACTCCAGAGGACGCAGCCCCTTCAGACTCAAGTTGGACTCAAAGAGGGATTTGTTTTGAGGCGCTTCACGGAGGTTGGTTTGGAGCTGTGCTACTGGGCGACTACGCAGCGGCACGGGCAGCTTTAGAGGGGGAAGCCGCGCAGGGAGCACCCCACACCGACCTCCTGATGCCAACTCAGTCCACCCGCGATCTGCCCCTTATGCAATTCGTATCAGGCTGTATGGCAGCACCCATCATGCATTTGTGCTTTGAGAGTTGCAGCGGGACATGCGACCACATCTTCATCGCGCACCTGTTCTCCGTCAGCTCCTCAATAGTGTAGGTGTGCCCCTCAAACTCCTGCTTCTTGCCAGCAGACCTATTAGGGCGGTTGTTGCAGATAAATAGCTTTATTGCGCTTCCGTCAGCACCTGAGCCGCCGCAAGCACAGGCCAGCGCGCTGCACCAGCGCACCTGCCCGACGCAAGCATCTTGATGTTGCTGTACGGGAAGTTGCGCTCCTGCAGCACCTGCAATCGCGACAAGCACTTATGAGGAGCCTGAGTAGCAGCGACTGATTGGCAGCACGCACTTACTGTGAGGAACTCCTGGCCCACAGCGCCAGTGACACCAACGATAGCAATACGCGGGCCATCAGCAGTCTTAGCGGCCTTGACCACAGTGACGCGGGCGCGGGACACCCGGCGACACGCCGAGGCGCCGGCACGCAGCTGAGCACGGCTGCTGGCGACCTGCATGATTGTTTTGTTAAGCAAAGCTACTGCCGAGTAAAAACGTCGGAAAGGGGCGAATTTCGTTGTCGACTCGCACTAAGACCGGAATGAGAAGCCTAGGTGCGATTGGCAGACCCCAAAGTCGCTGACCGAAGCTGGCAATGTCAAACAATGTATGCATATACAAAGACAATTGATACAACGCGTATAGTTCGTTTTCTCCGGCACCTTAGTTATGTGAAATGTTGAACTAAAGAAGTTTGGTGTCCCACATTGTGCCTACGCGTGAGGCGAGGGTGCCACACGCTGCTGCTAGCTAAAAGATGGCTCTAGGACTTATGTCATGGGGCCCCGCGTGAACTTGACCAGCGGGCATGGCTCAGCAGGCGAAACGTCCGAACCCCAGCACAGCGTGAAGCGCGATGGCGTCCCCTGCTCCTGACGAGAAGTTCTTAAAGCTTCGTGAAGAGAATGAGAGGCGACGCAAGTGAGGACGGTTGACAACTAGGCTTGCCACACGACGCACAGGGGGCCCACACGGGTGCATTGCATTTCTGCGATTGCAGGAAGAAAGAGGAGGAGGAGAGGAGGCGCAAGCAAGAGGAGGAAGCGAAGGTACAACCAGGCCGGTTGGGGCCAAATTGGGAGCCACCTGGGGTTGCGGGCAAACACAACCCCGTGTGCGCCTGCTTTCACGCCACAACCAACCATGCAGCCCTGGGCTACGCTTCACCACTTGCGAAGCTCAACAGGAACGCAGTGCCTATCCACCAATACCATACAGACAAGTCATGACGCCCCGTCCCGTACCCCTTACAGGGCATGTTGTCCTTGTGTTGGTCCTAGGCAACCTATGTTTGGGTATGCCCTATGCCCCATGCTTACCAATACTAACAGCGCAGCTGCAGAGCTCCCACTCCCACACATGCACTTACAGTGCATCTGTTTCCCGTCGCCCCATGCTGCGTACCCCAGGCCAAGGAGGCCCTGGAGCGGCGCCGGCTGGAGCGGCTGGAGCAGGACGAGCGTATGCGCAAGCCTTGGCAGCAGCCGCCCGCGCCCAAGAAGCCCATCCTGAAGAAGGGCTCCAAGCAGAAGCCTGTGACCGTGGTGGGTGCGGACGGCGGAGGGACGCTTCCAACGGTCAGCAGGCCTTTCGGTGCACTGGTCACCAGCTGGTAGCCAGTGCCAGTTGCCGTTCCATAGGGCTTCTTTGAGGTGCACGGTGCGTTAGCTGGGCAGCCCGGAACCCGAACTCGTGGTCGCTGTCAACTCCTCCGAGAGCATATAGCACCACGTAAAGCCCTCCCTTCCTCCTGTGCGCTCCATTCCATGGCCCCTGCAGCCCCCCAGCCCCAGCACCACCGACCCGGTGCGGCAGTCGCAGGTAGCGGAGAAGCGCAAGGAGTGGCGGCAAGGGCTGCAGGACTTCATAAAGCAGCAGCGCCAGGCCAAGGTACGGGCAGACTGGATTGTGGGTTGCTTGTGGCCGTGGTGATCGTCATATGACAATACGTGAGAGCTGGACACCCGGAGGTGGCGGCGTCCTGTTCTTTGGCGACAGAAGTGCACATTGGACGCACAATGCAAGGCGCTGCGAGTATATGCCATGCTGCTTGTTGCCAAGTACCCACGCCGCACGGCCCGTGCGGTGCAGCAGGCGCCTGACGGGCCGGCCGCGGGCGCTGCGGGAGGGGCCGGGGCTGCTGCCGGGGGCGCCGGCGGCCCCGTGGTGCCCCTGACGTGGGAGGAGCTGCGGATGGCGGCGGAGGCAGGGTTCGACGAGCTGCTGCGCCAGCAGGAGCTGCAGGTAAGCTAGCGGGTGTGCATGCATGTCAGCATGTGCCGTAGCGGTGGGATACTGCCATCAGGGTGTGGTTGTTTGGGCGCACGGGGGGTGGGAGTGGGCACATGGGGGTCGAAGGCGTGCAGGGATCTTGCGAGTGGGGGGGAATCTATCTCCTGTTGCGCTGTGGCATTGTGTGGTAAGACCTTGTGCTCAATGCCCAACGCCACACGCATCGAACACAGGCGGAGCAGCGGGCCAACGAGGAGCCGGCGTCCCGCGCAGCCCGCCACCGCTCGCCGTACAAGAGTCCCTTCAAGGGAGCACCGGGTAAGCAGTGGCATGACTTAATGAGCGCGCAAGGCGCCTGCGCAAGCATCTGCGGCAACCTGGAAGGGCGGCCTTCACGCTTGAGACTCTAGACCACGACTGCTATACAGTGCCGCACGTAGGGGCTTGCAGGGGCCCATATGTTGTGGTTGCACAGCACGGCTGTCGTGACCCCGACTGCAAGGCTCTGTGCTCCTGCCGCCTCGCCTGTCCTCGCAGCCCCGCCGCAAGAGACGGTTCAGGTGGCCATCGTGCCCACCCCCAACTACTCCAGCCCCTCAGCTGGCGGCGCCCCGCCCCCGGCCCCGCCTCAGTCAGTGCTGACAGAGCCATCCGGTCCCGGCGCCGTGCGCAGCAGCTACAAGTTCACGGACGAACAGTGGGCGCCCCCGCCGGCATTCGCAGCGCAGCAGCAGCAGCAGCAACCGTATCAGCATGCGTCTCCTGCCTCATATGAAACTGGGTTGCCCACGCATGCACCAGGAGCACCCCCAGAGGTGCTGTACCCCCCAGAGCACGCATCGGCTTCTACTGGCGTTGGGGTGGGCACCAGCGTGGGCGTTGGCGGCAGCGTAGGCGACGGCGGCGTGGGGTCCAGCGACGGCGGTGTCGCGGAGTCAAACGGCCTCCGTCGCGGCGTCACCGCCGCCGCCAGGTACCGCCCGTTGCCGCTGGACGCCGCCTCCGTCGACAGCGTCGACGGCGACGCTGCCGGCCGAGGCGGCCACGGGCCAGGGCCGGGGAATCGTGGCAGCAGCGGCGGCGGCGGCTCGCCACGGCAGCTGCCGGGACCGTACGACGTGCCCTCGCAGCAGCAGTGGCCGCCGCTGGAGCAGCCGGCGGCTGTGCTGTCCCCGCGGCAGCAGCAGTACCTGTACCAGCAGCAACAGCCGCAGGGGGCGAGCACGGGCACGGGCACGGCCATGGACGTGGGCTCCCCTGGTGGGAGGAGCAGCGGCGGCAGCACGCGGGCCGCCGGCGTGTCTGTGTCCGTGGGGTCGGGCGGGAACGACCCACTGGAGGCAGCGCTCGCTCAGGGGGGCGCCCTGGAGGCCCTGCAGCAGCAGGACGGCTTCAGAATGGCTTCTCCCCGCGCCGCAGGGTCGCGGGCGCAGCCGCAGCAGGATGCGACCGGCGCCTCGCAGGAGGAGGCCGCACTCCCGCAGCCGCAGCCGCACCCGACATCCAAGCGGAAAGGGTGGGGCGTGCCGCCGACTGCGCTCGCAGCCGCTGGGCAACACCCGCATTCCTCGGCGGACGCGGCAGCAGAGCCGCAGCCGCAGCCGTGGGCGCTGCAGACGCTTCCGGGGGAACAGCGGGCCTCGTATCCGCAGCTTCAAACCCATTCTGGAGGGGAGCAACAGTGGCCGCAGGGCCTGCCACCGCAGCTGGGCAGCCCCGTAGCTGCTGTCCGACACAGCATGGCGGTTGGGGACAGCGGCGGGCCGGACATGTGGGCGCGCGCATCGGTCGCGCAGCAGTCGCCCCCGTGGCAACAGCCACCACCACCTCAGCATCAGGAACAGCAGGACGAACACACCGCAACACCGTTCCCAGACTCCCCAATGCAAGCCGCTGATGCCGGTGCCACGTACCCCAACGCGGCAGGGTACGGCACGCCACTGCCCGCCGTACCCAGCGACATGGTGTGCTACGCCTCACCGCCTCCGCCAAGCAGCCCCCCGCCTCCTGAGGCCTCGCCCGAGCAATCAGCCCAGTCTCCACCTCCGCCTCCACCCCCCGCCTCCGCCTCCGTCTCCACTGCGCCCTCAACCCCCAGCCCGTCCCTGCAAGCCGCACCTCCACCGGGGCCCGCCACCACGGCCGCCCCCCGTCGCATCAGCAGCGCCGGCGCATCCGCCTCCCTCCCACAAGCCACTCAGCCGCCCGTACCCGCAGATGCAGTTGCCACCATTGCCGACGCTCCAAGCAGCACTCCCGCACCTCCGCAGCCCGCTCCCCAGCACGCACCCCCCGACTCCAGCGCACCTGCCGCCTGCAGGGCCTCAGAGGCAGGGCTAGCCCCCACCGCCTCCCCCGCCCGCCCCCTGTCCGGCAGCGCGAAGCTCCCTCCCTTGCCCAGCGGCTTCCACGCTGCACTCTCCACAGTCAACAGTGCCACCAACCTGTCCTCCTTGTCCACCTTAGGGCTCGGCTCGCCACATGCCGTCTCTTCTACTGCACCCCCCAACCAAGGACAGACCCAGCTGCAGCCGCAGCCCCAGCCTCCAGTGCGGGCGCCTTCCCCTCCACACTCCCCGAGGCGCAGCACCACGCCCCAGCGGTACCACAGGCAGCTGTCCGCATCCGGCACTCCGCCGCCAGCAGCCGTCCTTGCAGGCGGGGCAGTCGGTGGGACCGCCCCTGCGCCAGGGGCCGCGCCGCCTGCCCCCGCGCCAACAGCAGGCATCACCAGTACAGACACGGGGCTATCAAGCGGCCCTCAGCAGGCTCAGCTCCCTGATGGGCCTCCGCCGTCTCCGCCCCTGCCGCCCCTGCACCTGCACATCCAGCCAGACGCGCAGCACCCCTCCTCACTCACCGCCCACCCCCCTGCCCTCGCCAGCCCCCGCATGCCAGGCATCGTATCCACCACCCTGGCGTCACCCAGCAGGTACCACACCTCCCCATCCTCCACTCCTCGACCACCTGCTGCACCCGCACCAGCTGCTGCCGGCGAGGTGGGCCTTCCTGCACCGCAGGTACCTGCGGCCCCGCAGTCCTCTCACGCTGCAGTCGTCCGCGGGGCTCCTGTGGCCTCCTTTCCGCTGCACTTGCTGCCACCCGAGTTGCAACAGGCCCAGCAGGCGGCCATATTGGCCGCGGCGGCCAGGCCGCCCAGCGCTACCTCCCCGCCCCCCCACAGCCCGCCGCCTCACGCGGTCAGCTCGCTACCGCAGCAGCAGATGCCGCGCCCGCACTCAGCGCAAGGCCAGGATCAGCCACAGCGGCAGCAGGGCAGCAAGCAGGGCAGCGGCGACGCCAGCGGGGGCATCGGGGCTGAGGAGAGCCTGCCGTACGACCCGTACGACGCGGGATTCGACTCGCTTGGCAAACCGCCGGGTACGGCAGGCAGCATCATGTCGGGCAGCCACATCAGCGCACGGCCGGGCTCGGGGCCGGGCGGGGCGGGCGCTGCGGGCTTCGGCTCCTCCGGCCGAGACGGCTGGAGGTCCGGCTCCGGACTTGACGACTCCGCCAACAGCTTTGACTTCCGCACCAAAGCTAGCTCCCGCCCGGAGACAGCCGTTGCTGGTTCGCCTCCCGCAGCCTCAGCTTCTGCCCTGGCTCCTGCCATCTCCGCACCGTTACCTTCCTCCGGGCCTGGTCTTGGCAAGGCAGCGTTGGCGGTTGCACCGGCGGGGTTGAGCCTGCTGCATGGGCCTGTGGGCTCGCACCCACCCGGCACGGGCAGGGCGGGGGCCGGTGCTGGCGCAGGTCACGCGGCAGCAGCAGCAGGTGCTACCAAAGCAGGGGAGCCCAACAGCTTCCATGTGTTGCAGCCAGCAACGGGGGGCAAGGCGGCGTTCGGCGCCGGGGATGAGGAGGGCGAGGAGGAGGATTGGGGTGGTGAGGGATGGAGGCCGTTTGAGGAAGAGCCCCTGGAAGATGAAGAGGACGAGGAGCGGATACAATTGCTGCGGAGAGATGGCGCTGGCGAGGCCGTAGTGCAGCAGCAGCAGCAGCAGGGAGCTGTGGCGCTGCCGAGTGTCCCTCAAGCCGCTCCCCATCAAGTGCCTTTCACACCTGCACCGGGACCGCCCGTTTCCGCTGGCATGCCGCTACAGGGGATGCAGCCTGCTGCTCCACCTGACCCCTCCTCCCCTCCGCTGCAGCAAGCGCCGCAACCCAACGCAAACCCATCCCACCCGCCTGCATCCCTCCCTCACCAGCACCACCCGTCAGCACCTGCCCAGCAGCCTGTCGGCGCCACAGTCGCACTCCTTCCCACGATTTCCCCTGCCCCTACACCAGCACCGGCACCAGCGCCAGCGCCTGCTCCCGCACCCGTCGCAGCTGCTACCGCTCCCTCGGACATCGACGACCTGATGCGAGAGATCCAGCAGCTGTCGGCGCTCCGCAAGGCGCTCAAGGCGGAGTTTGAGAGCATGGGCCACGGGGAGGTTGTGGCGGGCATGCAGACCCTCCCGGGGCCCGCTGCGGCCTTGATGCTGGCACAGGCGGGCTCAGCTGCGACGGGAGCGCCGGCAGCTGCCATGGGGGCAGGTCCAGGAACTGAGGCTGTTGCATATGCTGCTGCTCCGGTGGGCATGCCAGGGCCGCCTCACGCACAAGTAAACGCGCTACCGGCGCAGCCGCACCCCCTGCCGCAACAGCAGCCCCAGCTGCAACTTCAGCAGCCGCATGTGGTGTACCAGCCGCATGCCATGGATGCCCAAGCTCCAGAGTCCGGACAGTGGTCGGGCATGCCCGCTGCGGGCCAGCCAGCTCCACAGCCGCTGCCAACGCAGCCGGCAGCCCAGCAGCCGCAGACGTCCCCACTGGCCCCATCACACATACAGCCGCAACAAGCACAGCCGCTGCTGCAGTGGAACTTTCCGGGGCAGTCGGCGGCCGCGCCTCAAACCCTGACCCATCCTGCGTACCAGCAGCAACAGCAAGTCCAGCAACAGCCATGGGTCGCGCCGGTGTCCGACGCCGCTTATTACCCGGACCCGGCCAGCCCGGATCCGCACAACCGCTCCTTCGCTTTCCTACCTCCGTCCGGCCCTCAGGACCTAACGTCCCCGCCCGTTACCATGGTTGCGCCAGTGCTCCAACCCCAAAGCGGCACCCCAGCTGCCCCGAACCTCGCCGCTCCGCTGCAGCCCTTGCCCATTGCTGCACCCGTCATTCCACCTCCGCCTGCCTCACACGGCCCCCAGTCCCCCACCTCCCAACACGCCCCACAGCCCGCGCTGCAGTGGGTCATCCCCGCTGCCCCCGTTCCCGCCGCCTCCGCCCCAGCCCCCGCCCCCACCTCAACCCGCGGCGTCAGCCCCCCGCCTCAACGACCCAGCCGCACGCCATCCGCCTCCTCCTCCCCCAAGCCAAAACACGATCCCGCCCCAGCCAAGTCCCTAACAGCCCAGGGTGCAGGCTCCTACGCCCGTGGCGCTCTGGACAGCCCCGGAGCCACAAGCACCCGGACGACCAAGGGAGCCCCCCCCCGGCCCACCCCCGCCAGCCCTGCTGCGCACAGGGCCGCTGCAGAGCCCGAGAGGCCACAGGTCAACGAGGGCAGCTACCTGCAGGCCGCACTGGAGGCCAGGCAGAGGGCCGAGCGTGAGCGGGCTGCCAAGGAGGCCCTTAAGGCGGAGTCTGCAGCAGCGAAGGCCGCAGCTCTGCAGCGGTCGAAGTCGGACAGGGCCGCAGGCGCCGGCGCGGGGGCGGGTGCAGGGGCGGGTTCGCCGCCGGGTGCAGGGGCGGCGGGGGGCAAGGAGGGGAGTCCCCTGGGTCCCAAGGCGCCGTCGACGATAGGGTCGTACGTGAAGCCGGCGGGGCCGGCAAGAGCGCTGTCCACGGGCCGGGAGAGGCCGGGGGCGTGGGGGGCAGGAGGGGTTTCGGAGCCTCAGTCGCTGGCGAGCACGCCGGGCAGCGTGGCGACGCAGCGGGCGGCGAGCGGTTGGGTTACACCGGTGGGTCCGGATCCGGGCAGAGGGGCCAAGACAGCAAGGCTGTCTTCTAAGCCCCTATTGCCCTTGCGTCATGAGTAACGTTCGCTGCCTGGCCATTGATATTGTGTACGCATGTGATATTGTGGCCTCTTTGAGTCAAACGCACGCACGGCTTTGCTGTCCCTGTGTACGAATGCAGTCCCTGTGTGTTAACCCTTTGCAGGACGCACAGCCGCCCGGGCCTTCCAAGGCTGCGTGGGGCACACCCACCGCCGGCCAGCAGCAGCAGAAGCCGCACCGGCTAGCCGGCAGCTCAACGCCCCCCGCCTCGCGCATCCCCACACCACCCAAGGCCCGCCCGCAGGACCCCACGCCCTCCCGCCAGCCCGCCCAGGCCTCCTCCGCAAAGCCCGCCGCAGTCTCCGACTCGTTCGACTCCGATTTTGACTTCCTCGAACGCGCTTCGGATGACTCGGACACAGCCAGCGGCATCGACTCGTCCCCTGAAGTCCCTAGACAGGCAGCGCAGCGCACCCTGTCCGGCCGGCGGGAGGCGTTCGCATCCCCTGGAGGTGCCAGTGCAGCCGCGGCGCTGTACCGGGAGCGTCTGGCAGAGGCACGCCCGCGGCCGCTGCGGATCCCCACCTCTGGTGCTGCCACCCCCGTGGGCGGGGCCAGCACGGCGAGCACCGTGGCATCGCACGCGGTGCCCACGGGCAAGCGCTGCGGCCGGCAGGGGCGGCGGGACCGGGGGCGCCTCCAAGCCGGCGACGCCCTTCACGGCTGCCATCCGGGAGCTGATGGGGCTGCCAGGTGGGGCGCGCGTATGCCTGAGGGCTTCGGATTCCAGGAATACATGGTTGCAGTTGCTTGACGTTGCCAGCCCGGGTTGACTCGTACAACACAATGATGGCATGTCTCGCGGTTAAGCTGCCATCCAATACTCATGCCCGCTCCCCCCTAGGCTCCGCACCGCTGGAGCAGGCCCGGTTCGTGGGCCGTCTTCTGGACGCGCAGGTGAGCGTTCAAGGGCATTCGTGCGCCTTGCCAGTCTATCGCATCCGCTATGCACAGTATGGAGGTCCCACGCAAATGCCGCTGGACTTACAGGCACAGGGGCGTGACGCCTTGTTTGCCAGTCCGCGGCATATGTGCGTCACCCAGCACGACTGCTGCTGCACGCGCAGGGCCACCCCACGCGGCTGAGCGACGAGGAGGACAAGCTGCTGCAGTCGCTCAAGCGCCTGGACGCCGACATACTCAAGAGGGTGAGCGGAGGGGGACACGTGCGGGGATGCGCTTTAAATGCGAGGAAACTGTGTAAATAGTCAGGGAGCGGATGGGGACAAGTCCTGTGCCGGCAAGAAACATTCCGGACATCGGTAGACCATTCAACGGGGTGCACCCAAGGCCATTGTCATTCAGCCACACGTCCACTCCGCGTTGCAAGGAGCGTCAATGCGGTCCATCCTCTTTGCATGGTCGTAAACCGCCCGCACGTACTCCGGTCACTCCAAGTCCTGCTTACCACCTGCACGCACGAGGCGGACCCAGCCCATTGTTTGTTCTTTGCTTCACACACAGGGGCTGACAGCGGCTGGCCTTGTTGGCGATCAAGCCGGTCCGGCGGCGGCGGGCGGCAAGGCGGGCGCGGGTGGCAAGGGAGGGCCCAAGGGCGGCGCCAAGGGAGGGCCGGGGCGCCCGGTGAACCTGACCAACAGCATGCAGCAGGAGCAGCTGCGGGACAGCCTGGAGCGCCTGGACGTGCAGCTGGGGGCATTGAGGAGGAAGATGGAGGGTAAGCCTGGGCTTCATGCTCCCGGGGTGGCGCTGTACGGCACTGGTGCACCTGCCAGCTGGTTTCCTTGTGCCGCTCCAGCTATGCACGTGAAACTGTTTGTCCTTGACCTTCCTTCGGCGACCCCACTTACCGTACCTCCCTGTTCCGACAGACCGCGCCTGCATGCTGGGTGTGCCGCCGTCGGCGGCACCCACCCCCACCTCCACGAAACCCGGCGGTGGGTACGCGACCGGCGGCGCCAGCCCAGCCCCCGGCGGCCGGCGAGACGCCACGCCCCCGCCCAAGGAGCGGGATGAGCGCCGCGGGCCCCCTGCCACCCTCGCCAAGTCCCGCACCCCGACCCCCAACAAGGCCAAGGCCATTCGCGACCAGCGGCAGCAGCAGCTGCGGGATGTCGGTGGGGGCGCGGCGGCGACACCGCCGGCGGCGCGGCCAGGGGGCCCGTCGTCCGCGCCTGCAAAGCCGGCTTCGGCGCCTGTGGGCGGGGTAGCAGCCGCCGCTGCAGCGGCAGCTGCTGGAAGCCTAGCGACCGGCATTCCGGGACCGCATGACGTCCTGCCGGGCACAGCCATATACGGCATGCCTGGGGCCGGCGGCGGTGGTGGTGGCGCTGGTGGGGCGCAAGGCTTTGGGGTGCTGCCTGGTATGGCGCCGGGCGCTGCGGGGCAGCCGCACGGCATGCCGCCGAGGCCCCCGGGCGGGCGCGCGCCGGGGAGCGCCCCCGCGGGGCCCGGGCCTGCTGCCAACGCAGCGGCCCAGCAGCAGCAGCTGCAGCAGCACATGGGCATGATGGGGCACCACGTGGTGATGCCTCCCACCGGCGGCCAGGGCGGCGTGGCCATGGGGGCCGCGCAGATGTTTGCGCCAATGCAGCAGCAGCAGCAGCAGGTGGCGTACGTGCCCGTCATGCTGCCCACGGGGCAGATGGCCTACGTGCCGCAGTACGTACCCGCCCCCGGAGGCATGCCAGCGGGCGGTGTTGGTGTTGGGGCTGGCGGCATGCCGTACATGCAGCAGCCACAGGGTGCGGGCACGGGTGGTGGCACGGGGATGGTGGGTGTGCCGGTCAGCATGAACGGGGCGCAACCGGTCATGATGGCGTGGGGCGGCGATGGGTCAGGGCTGCAGCAACCCACTGCTGTGGGTGTGGGTTACGGCATGCAACATGGAACCCAGCAGCAGCAGCCGCAGGGTGGACCCGGGCTGGGCATGTTCCAACAAGCCATGACTGGAGGCCAGGGCCAAGCCCGCTCAAGCACCAGCGGCAGCGGCAACAGCTTCACGGGTCCTAGCTTGTACTCCTTTGACCGGTCGGGCTCGGGTCACTACCAACAGCACCAGCAGCCGCAAGCTGCATACCCTGGAGGTGGTGTGACAGAGCAGCACCACGGCCAGCAGCAGCAGCAGCAGGGACAGGGTGGTGTGTTGCCGTACGGCATGGGCCCGCCGCCCACCGGCCCCATTCCGCACTACCACTCGTCCGTCATGCGGAGTCGCAGCATCGGCAGCCGTGATGGGGATGCAGCTGCAGCTGTGGTGTCAGCCGGTATGGCTGCCCAGCAGCACTCAGGAGCCCACATCATGCAGCAACAGCAGCAACACGCCCAGCAGCTGCTGCAGCAACAGCAGCAGCCATATGGCTTCATGCAGCCCCAGGGGCACCACCCCAGCACCGCGCCTCTGCAGCACCCGCAGCAGTACGGCGCAGGCGTGGGGCAGCACCCCAACACGGCGCCACAGCAGCAGCAGCAGCAGCACGGCGGCCCGCCGCAGCGGGCGGTGCAGGTGCAGTCGTTCTCGCCCAACGGGGCGGGCAGGACGGTGGGGCCGGCGGCGCCGTGGGCTGCGGGCGCGGGGCCCGCTGGTGGCTCAGGCGACGGGGGTGTCATCAAGGCAGTGAACCTGGGGCTGCTGCTCTCATAGCTGGGACAGTTGTATTCGTAGCGAAGTGCACATGTACATACCGTTGGGGGCTGCCATTCTTAGCGAGCGAGGATAAGGAAGTATGCGTGCGAGCAACAGTCAAGGAGCACATGTGTGTTCATGGCAAGGAGACACGGTGGACCATTGCTGCAAAGCGAGCCCGTGCTCATGTGCATGACATAGGGCGTGCTGCACAAGTGCGCTATCCTGTGTGCATTGTGCTTACCGGTATTCGTGTATAATGCGAACATGCTTTCGTGAATCGTATTGACGTGACTGGTGCGCAATAGGTTGTCCGGAGGAGGGTCAGCGACGCCATGACTGGGCCGTCGGCCGACGGTGTCTTATGGTCGTGTCGCTCCTGGCAATGGAGCTGTGGACAGCTGTGAGCTGGCAGTGACGTTCTTGCTAGCGGGCGTAGGCGTGCTCTGGTCAAGAACTGAAACATGCGTCCTGGCACAGGTAGCACAGCTTCCAAGGGCGCAAAGGGACCTCCCTCAATGCATCGTACCGGTATGTAATCCCTCACGTCCAGACTCTTGTGCAACTCAAGAGACCCAGCAACGCAGGAAAGCACCACAAGACCGCCCAGAGCTCATGCGTTACAACACGGGGAATCGGGGATTCTCTGGAAGTGCTTGAATTCCTATCAATTTGTATGGTCTGATGAAGGGCGTCCCAGAATCACACGATATACGGTACTGATGCAACAGCCGGGTTACTGCGTGAGTCAGCACGGTAGCCCGTGCCAGCCATGTTTGCACCATTTGCACATACTGTATACCCAATCCACAATACAACCGCAGGATTTTAGGACTGCTTGAGCCTACGCTAACGTAAACGGCTTGGCGGGTTGACCCATGTTGGCCTGGCAAGGTTGGGCCCATGTCCACATCCATGCGTACGGCAACTCCTTGCCTACGTTCCGGCACTGCCCGTCAACCTGCCCTTCCCCTTGCACGTGCGCTGCCGACGGCATAGGCTACGGCTAGGAGTATAGCGTTTGAGGCTTTCCAGCGGCCCACTGTCTGGGCCGGAACTCCAGGGTCAAGCACCTGGACTGATAAGAGCAGCGCTTCACAAGTAGCGACATTCAATTTGATTAATACAGTTAGTTGTTCACGACAAGGCATACGTATACGTCCTTGTCGGGACCGCAGTAACAGGAGGTCGCAACCATGGCTACCCGCGGTATTGCTCAGCTGAAGGCGCAGTACAATCGTGTTCGCACGAGGTAAGAAGACAACCCCAATTCTCCAGGGTACCAGGATGTGTTTGGTGTTAGACCAGATTCCCCAGCATTCGCGAAGACCACGCTCGGCCCTTACCTTACCGTTGTATGTCTTGTGTTGCAGTACTGCTCTTCAGGGCAACTCTATGTGGCAGAACACGATTGGTATCGAGAGCGAGCAGAAGGGCAGCAACGCAGCCATCGAGGCCACCCTCCATGCACCCTCCTTCGGTGGTGCCCACAAGGCCGCCCGTATCGAACGAGCACAGCAACTCATCGAGTCAGGTATGTCTGAAGGTCCCACCACGCGCCTCGAGCTCCAGCCCTCGTCCTACCGTCCACCACGTACCAGTGCGCACAGCTGCCTGCACCTGCCTGTGACACCGATCCCGCTGCACACCCCTTCACCACACAAGCGCTCCCACACACCCCACCCCCCAATCCACGCGCTGTCCTGAACCTCACTCCTCCTCATTCTTCCCCTTGTCCCGCTCCTCTTCCCTGCCCGCCGCAGCCGGCTACCAGCAGAAGGTGACGGACATGCAGGGCCTGATCGCGCTGGCCCGGTCGCAAGGCGCCACCGGCAACGCCACTCGCGGCGCCTGCAAGATCTGCGGCGGCCTGGGCCATCTCACCAAAAAGTGCAAGAACGGCGTGTCGGGGCACACGGGCGACATCGGGGACCTGGACGCGGCGGCAGCGGGTGGGTGTGTACTCGGGGGAAGGGGAAGGCACCACGGGGTGTAACTATGAGCAGACCGTGTCAACCAGTGGCCCTAGCTGTAAAAGCAGGGAAATTGTCAACACGTGGAGCCCTTCCCTCCACTGGGTGACGCTGCAGTTGCCGGCCGCCGCCACAGCAATAGTCATTTGCTGGATAACGGGTGCAGGTGGCACAAGCGCCCAACAGCCCTCGCCCTGCTAGTTTGGAGCCCTGGACGTGCCTTGACTAGTGTGTCCCCAAATCTGTCTTTCCCTTGTGCAATGCTGCAGCTGCAAGCATGCGGGCGCTGCTGCCCGATCCGGACGAGGTGTCGTCTCTGGGCTCATCGGACCTCGACGGCAGCGACAGCGACGGCGGCAGCAGCAGCACCGGGTCGGAGTCGGACAGCAAGAAGCGCAAGCGCAGCAAGAGCAAAAAGTCCAAAAAGAGCAAGAAGAGCAAAAAGGCGAAGGACGGGAAGAAGGAGAAGCGGTCGAAGGACAAGAGCAGCAAGCATAAGAAGAAGAGGCGGAGGACGGAGCGGGACAGCGATGATAGCAGCAGCAGCAGCAGTGAGGATGAGGAGGGGCGGCGGGAGCGGCGGGGTGGCAGCAGGGACAGGGAGTGGGAGCGGGGCAGGGAGGACCGGGCGCGGGAGGAGCGGCGGAGGGAGGAGCTGGGGCGCGATGGGCGCGACAAGGAGGGTGACAGGGAGGACCGCCGGCGGGAGGAGCGGGACGGGCGGGAGCGGGGGAGGGAGGGGCGGGGAGACGGCGGCAGGGAGGAGCGGGACAGGGGCGGAGATGGGGGTCGGCGGCGGGAGGACAGGGAGGGGGACAGGGACCGCGATTACGACCGGAGACGGGACAGTGGGCGGGACAGGGACAGGGAGGAGCGGCAGCGGGACGGTGGGGCGGAGCGGCGTGGGGGCAGGGAGCGGGAGGAGCGGGAGCGGGAGGGGCGGGACAGGGATGGGCGTGATCGGCGGCGCGACTGAGTTGACGGCAGGCTACTGCGCAGCACCCTGCCCTGGGGTGCCGCCGCGGGGGGGCCGCCTGCAGCACTTGTCATGGTACTGAACCTCCTGGCCCGGCGGGGGTGGTGGTGGCTTACAGACCATGCAGACCTGTTGAGACAGATAGGACGGACTGAGGCGCGGTGCTCTAGGGGGCCGTGCATTTAGTTGAGGTGTATTACTGCTTTTGAACTACCACCATTTTTGCATGCAGCATCCTGCGCAGTTGTGGTCGTGGGACCAGGACGGGTTGTGGAACGGAGTGAGGCTCCGTGTTGCTGCTTAGAGGCGCCTGCTGGTTGGCAGAGGGGATGGTGGCCTAGCGTATGTCGGGCACCGCCGGACGTACGGTATCATTTGTCGGTTTTCTGCCGAGGGCCATTCCGTGACCAGGGGAGATGGTCAATGAAAGGTGACGTGACGTTGAGAACTGGAACGTTGGGCAACCAGTATGGAAGCAAGGTGTTACGTGTGTCTGCTTGCCCTTTTTGCGCATGCGTTGATGTAACCGCCGGGACGTGGCAGGCGTGTGACCTCTGCACTTGAGGGTCTGACTCCACGCCAGTTGCAGACGGGTTGGTCCTTAAGGTAGCGGACCCCAACTCGTCATGAACACGTACCTGGTTGCGCTGCCTGCTGTGCAGCGATGCAGTTGCGGGGACGTAATAGCATATTATTCCAAGGGGTAGGGGCGCTGCCTGGTGTGCGATACCGGCTGTTATGTGGTGGGAGTTCGGTAAGCTTGTGCTGTCCCCCTGTGTGCTCCCCTTTGCTCCATCATCAAGAAGACTGTGCGGCTAGCCTGGCAAGTGTACATGGGGTGCATGCAAATTCACTTACGCTGGCCGATTTTGCCTTCGTTGCTGTGCAGTACTGACTGAAGACCGACTGGCATGGCCGTCCTTGTAACTGCAGTGCTGTGTCGGCTGCTGCTTTTCGCTGTCGGCACGGGAGACCCCGCCGCCTCTCCCCTGGCTGTCGGTACGTGGCAAGGAGGGCACGCATGGAAACGCGGATCCCGTACAGCACATACGCAGTGCCACAGGGTTTACACTTTGCTGTGGCTTCCATGCATCGGTAAGGCACCGGTGTCAGCACAACTCAATCAAAGCACGGTGGAAAACTCGGCAACCACGCACCACATGACGATTTCGTGACCAGCGCGTGGCACGTGTACGCTTGTGCTCCAGTCAAGCGCCTTCCATAGCACACAGCGCTGTGCAGTCCTCAGCTAACACCTTGCAGGGCCAGCATGCACGCAGTCCAAGTCAGAAGAGTGTGAAGGACTCTGCCGACGCGCGCAGTGCCGCGCCATCCTCCGCCCACCGCGCCTCGGGGCACTGCGCGTTGAATGTGTACAGCTGGTCGCGCCTGCACGGTGGGGAGGGTAGGGGCACGGGATAGGGGGGCCTTCAGGGTAATGCCGAGTTCGGTACGGTTCGACGCAGATGTGCAGGGCCGTGCCAGTCCGGTGGTGGCCTTGTTACAGGCGTTCAATGTGGGTGCTTCTGGGACTTGCATGCCACCTTGACCTTGTGTCTCCTCCGAATCCGTCACACCGTAGTGCACACGGAAACGTACCGGCAATGCCCATGGCGCCAAGCACCCAAAGGCCTCCACGCATGCACGCGAACGTGGCCCGTGCACACGCAACACGTGTGGGCGGCTTGCCCACAAATGCGAGCTTGCCAGGGGAGCTCACTGTCAAACCAGAAATCACCACGCAGGAAACGTACCCCAGGAGAGGCGATCCCTCACGTGGCTGGTTGGCTCCCTTATCCCACCGTGAACACGTGCCCAACACACCCGTACGCCCTGAGATAGTTGCCCCCACACAGGCGGTTAACTCGCCCACCTTGCCGTGTATACAGACACGTTGTGCCGGAAGAACTTTGGCCCCTGCACCGTGTACTCGAGTGTGTAGTACAGCTGCTGCTGCTGCTGCTGCTGCCCGGGCTGCTGCTGGGGTGCGGGCATGGTCCTGGCTGATGCGGATATGAGCGTGGCGGTGAGGCCGCTGCCCTCGGGGGCCAGCGTGGCCAGGAACTGGCGGGCGGCGGACTGCGGGTCGCCCAGGGACGCCAGCTCGAACCCGGGCAGGATGGGCGCCACGATGACAGACACGTTCTCCTCGCCGCTGGGGTTTGACAACGGGGCATGATCAAGTAGTGAGCGTGGGGCGATGTGCGTCACTGTGAGCAGCAGTGGAGCTTTTCGTATGGCGTGGCTCAGTGATTGCAGCGCCAACTGTACGCGTATTGCCTGCATACCGTGCAACGGCGACAGGCGACACGTGGCACCGCGTGGCTCACGCCGCACGTTGTTCCCGCAAACCCGATGGCAGCAACAGGTCTGCAAGGGCCAATCCCAGGGCTGGTAGGGTAGCGGCAAATGAACGCACGGCACACTACTCACGTCGTCCCCGCCGGCCCGAACGCAGCCACAGGCTCCACCACGGAAGGCCGTGAGGACCGCCGCCCGCTCGCCGCCCTGCTGCTGCTGCCGGCCGGCGGGTAGTTATCCAGGGGGTCCCCCGGCAGGCCCCCGCGCTCCGCCTCCGCACGCTGCGCCGCACGGTACAGCAGCGTCTGGTCCCCCAGCCAGGAGGAGGGGTACGTGAACTCTACAGAGAAGGGCAGCACGTTGGGTAAGAGTAATACCAGGTGCGGGGATGCTGGCGGCGTAAGTTGGATAACTGCGGCAGCCTCGATCACACCCCTGGAGACTCCCAGCTGGACTTCCGCCAACACCCTTACGAAAAGCGGTCTATGCAGCATGGCCTCCTGGCTACTGCTGAATGCTACACAGCCGCTTGAACCCACATCGCTGCATCCATGGCGCTGGTGGCGTGCGTGCACGCACGCACCTCCAGCACCCGCTGTCCCCTGCACGTTTCCCGCGGCCACCCACCGAAGCCGTAGTTGTAGTCCACGCAGCGCCGCGCCCCCCGCACGGGCACCAGCACGTCTGCCCGCAGCGCCGCCGCTGTGCGCCCCCCGTCCAGCCCCAACAGCCAGCTGGTGCAGCCGCCCAGGTTGCCGCCCAGGGCTGAGCAGGGGGGCATGGCAACGCAGGCAGGGGGTACCGGTATTAGCACCCTCAATTGATGACAGACATGGGCCCGCAAGGCCAGCGCTCAGTGATAGTAGGTGCCCGCATGCCGAAGGTGCTGCCCATGGCTGGCCAGGGGAACATGGCAATACGGTGCAGGGTGGCAACTGCCAGGCAGGTCGTGTGGCATACGTGCGGCACAGTGCAGTGCAGAGAAGGGTTGCAGCGAGGCCTTTACAGTGCGGGCATTCGGAGCCGTGTCAAAGTGAGGTGCTGTACGGTGAACGGCATGCGGAAGTGCAACCTGTGGGCGGTGGGGCTGCTGCGATAGGGCCGGAGCGGCCCCTGCAGGTGGCGGTGCAGCCACGGCGCTGGGCAGCTGCATGGCAAGCGGGTGCCGCACGGCGTCTGTCTGTATAGCGGAGTTGGTTCCGGGAGTGCACGAACCACTACTTTTGCTGCTGCTACCGCTAACCCACGCTCCCTGCACAGCGTGCCCTGCGCGCCGGCACCCTACCTATGGCCAGTCCCGACAGGCCGCCCAGCACTGCTCTCCGGGGGCTGGGCAAGGTGCCTCCCCACGCAATGGTCTGCACGGGGTCGGTCAGGCTGGGCTGGGGGCCGGACCCGGAGGTGGAGGGCTGAGGTGCGGAGGCGTCGCGGCCTGGTAGGTAGTGGTAGGTGGCAGATGGGGCACGGTTATGTACGGGGCTGCGGCCGTCTTTTGGGCACCACATACGTGCACGGCCTCCACAGCTGTAAGCCCATTCCTGCTCATACAAGCGAGGTCTGATGACTGATTCAGGTACGGGGTGGAGCCTCGGCCCTCCTACCCTGCGCATCTGGAGGACTGGGGCCAGAGGCGCAAGGCTGTGGTCCCCGTCGAGCAACACGTGGCCGGCCTCTCCTTGCCAAGTGCGTGCTACAGCATGTCCCGCGACCAAGTGTTAGTTGTGCCATCAACGGCAACTAGTAGTAGACTAATAGGAGTTGCTAGTAGGAGCCAGGACTGTCGTCACGGCGCACCGGGACACTTGTTGCGATACTGTACACTGTGCGGTTGTAATGACGTAAAAAATAATAATTGTCAAATAAGCGTTGCTGGGTATGGAACTGGCTCGAAACCAGCTTGTTTTCAATGTCCCGTCCGTACCCTTTTCCGATCTTTCCTTGCACGTTGCCCAGCTAGGAACACAGCACTGGTCACTTTACCAGCTTTAGTTCCTATCAAACTCAACAGACGACAGTGTCGCGTGTAACGACCTCCGTGCAAGGATGCGCGCACCAGATTGTCAAGTGCTGAATGGATACTTTTGTGGAACAGGCTCTGCTATGTTTTAAACTTTTCAGACGCAAGATCCGGATAGCGGCCTAGTCAGCGATATGCATTGCTCGGGGTTGGGGGCGTCGTCAGCCCGGGGAGCAGCCCATACCCTACCCCGTGCAGCTCATGTTGTATCTACAAGCTATCATACACGTTGTAGTCGCATCTTAGGCAGCGATGCTAGTCCGGTTGGTCGCGCCCTGGCTGCTGATGGAGACGTGAACCTATCAGCGCGACCGCTCCATGTCGCTCATGCAACAAGAGCACACACTTCGGCTTCAATATCACCGACGACACCCGCGGGGATATCCTCGTGGAGTTTACGGAGCTTACCACGGAGGCCGGCAACCGGGTGTGCCGGGTGTGCAGCAGCGTCCATAGGGGTAAGCGTCCAACAGGAAGAGGGCCAGCAACAGCAGCAGGTGCAACAGCAGCTTCGGCCAGACATGGGATCGTTGGAACAAGCCCAGGACCAGCTGGGATACTGGCGCACCGGTGACCAGACGAGTACAGCAGAGGCCTCCACCTCCGCGCCGTCCGAATCCGCCTCTAACCCACAGCGCTTGCTGCGCCCCAAACGCAGCCGCCGCACAACACCTCCTACACCACCACCCCAGCCACAAGCCGAGCCACTCCAACCACCCTCACTCCCTACACCCCCTTCCTCCTTAGACGCCCTCTCCACCCAGCCTCCAGCCACCCACCCCGCACCCCACAGCGCCCCCTCCCGCTCGCCGTTCACCGACCCATCCCACACCTCCTCCATTCCCCCCGGGCCCCTTTCCGAAACCCAAGTACGACAGCTCCAATCCCACATCAAGCGCCTCCGCCGATCCGGCCTCATGGCATCCGCCCTGCGCGCATGCTATCAGGGCATACAGCGGGCACCCAAGGTGCGCAGCTTCTGGGCAGCTGCCGCCTCTCTGGAGGCCAAGATGGGTCGTACGGGGCGCGCGCTGGCGCTGGCACGTGCCGCCCTGGCGCGCTGGCCCGGCAACGGCGCCATGCTGCTGACGGCAGCGCAGGTGCTGCTGACCCTGGGGCGGCTGGATAGGGCGCGGGAGGCGCTACGGAGGGCCAACAGGGCGGAGCCGCGGAACGCAGTGGTGCTGCAGGTGGGGCCGCACGAGTGTGTTTTATGATGAGGAGGTCTTGTACGGGACTGAAGTTGAAGGGGCGGCCTATTTTGGGCGTGAAGCAGGGTCCTAAAGGAGCAGCAGTGGTGCCTTTCGGATGCTACCCGGAACCACGTAAGCTGCAGAATCTGCACGTAATGCTGTCGTGACCTCTGCTCCCCGCCGTAACGGCCTCGCATTGCTGCCAACTGGAAGCGGTGTTTCTCCCACGGCACGGCGTCATTTGTGATACTGGTATGTACGTGCTTGCACCGGTGTCGCTTGCAGACGTGGGGCATGGTGGAGTCCGCCGCGGGCAACTGGGACGCAGCGCGCGAGCGCTTCCGCGCCGCCTCCCGCGCCGACCCCGACATGGCCGCCACCTACACCGCGTGGGCGGCCATGGAGGAGCGGGCGGCGGCGGCGGCGGTGGCAGCAGCCTCTGCAGCCGCAAGGGCGACGGCAGCGGCAGCGACAGCGGCGGCAGCGACGGCAGCTGCGACGGGGGCGGGTGCGGGGACAGGGGCAGCGCTGGCCGGGGCGAGGTTAGAGACAGGGACAGGGGCGGAGGCCAGACAGCAGGACATGGCCCTGTCCGTGCCCGCGGAGCTGCACGGGCCGGTGGGGCCAGTGCACCAGCAGCAGCAGGGGCAGCAGGGGCAGGGGCCTGTCCACGTGCACACGCCGGCGGCCATGGCGGGCGCGGCGGAGGCGGCGGTGCGGCGTGTGTTTGAGGAGGGACACGCGGCGGACCCCATGCACGTGCCGCTGCTGCACGTGAGTGGCTTGCGGGCGACGTCGTGCGCCTTGCGTGTGTGTGGAGGTTCGCATGGTGGTGTCAGGGTGTCAGGGTGCTGCCGGATGCACTTGTGTGCCAAGCGCCCTGTGTCAAAGCAGTTGGCAGCAGCGGACCGTGCCACGGGGCGTGTTGCCACATGCGACATATGTGCTGGAGGACGCGTGGAGCGCATGGTTTGACGGAAAGCGGCAAGCGCAGCAAGGTATGGTCGTTTGCCTTGAAAGCTTGACCTGCTTATGTCTGTTTCCTTGATCTGCGTACCCAACCCCAGGCGTGGGCGACATTTGAGCTGCAGCACGACAGGCAGTCCGCCGCGCGACGGCTTCTGGGTCGCGCGCTGGAGTTGGACCCCCACCACGTGCCCAGCTGGATGGTGGGTGCGGGTGGTGTGGGGTGTGCCGGGAATGGATGGTGGGTGCGCATGGGGAACAACGAACTAGTTACACGAGGAGGTAGTAGTGGTGACGGGTGGGGTGGGGTCCAGGGCGGGTGCTTCAGCCTGTCCTGCCGCGCGTGCCGGCAACGAAGCGATGGGAGAAGATCGAAGGGGCCGAGTAGTCGTATGTCCGACGAGAAGGCGGGGCGAAGGGCCGAGGTGCCTGTGCAGCCCTGAAGCGGGCCCCATGCCACGTGCCCAGCTGAATGGGTGGTGGATGGGAGACGGGGCGGACGGTGCCAGTGGGTGAAAGGCCTCTGGCACTGGGGGCGCCGCTTGCGGTCCAGAGACCCTACCTGCCCAGCTGTTTCATGAGGCGGGCGCAATCAGGGACGGGTCCTAAGCCTTCCGGTGGCGGCGGCAGGTCTTGGGCTAAAGAAGGCATACATGGCAACCCTGCACGCCGCATGTCACGAACCAACTGGTATCAGGGCTTTGAACTCCAGCCGCGGCTGCTCCTCCTCTGGTTCCCTCCAGGCCATGGGTCAGCTGGAGTGGCGGCAGGGCAACGTGCCCCGCGCGCGGGAGGTGTTCGAGCTGGGCCTGGGCGTACTGGGGCCGTGTGCACCGCTGATGGCGGCCCTGGCACAGCTGGAGCTGCAGGGCAAAAACACGCGGAGGGCAAGGTGGGACACCGGTAGCTCGGGGCGGGTCGAGGAGAGTGTTGAGACACACAGTGCATTGGGAAGTGAAAAATGCCTGCTGCTGAGAGCGAAGCTGCCCTTTCAGAAGCTCACGATGGGCGCGTTCCGGCTAAGGTGCAGCTGGTGTCGGTTGCTGGCGACCTTGTCGGCGTGGCCCCATGCAGGGAGTTGTACGACAGGCTTCGTGCCACCGCTCCCCGTCACGTGCCCGCCCTTGTGGCGGCGGCACAGATGGAGGATCGCGCCGGCAACGCCGCACGCGCGACCCGGCTGTACGACAGGGCTGCGGCGGCCGTACAGGCGGGCGTCGTTCGGGGCAGCGAGGGCGAAGGGGAGGATGACCTGCCGCCGCTAGAGGAGCTGGTTGGGTGGCTGCAGGAGTACGTGGACAGGAAGCAGGGCGGCGGCGGGGTGCAGCAGGAGCAGCAGGGCCAGGGACTGGGGCAACAGGGGCGGCCTTCACCAGAGCAGCAGCAGCAAGCAAGCCAGGAACAGGACGGTGTGCAGGTATCAGGGGCTGTGGGTGACTTGGAGGCGCTGCTGGAGCTCGTGGGCGGGGCGGGGCAGCCCTCCTCATCCTCCCGAGCGCCACCGCCTGCAACGTCAGCAGCAGCACACGGCGCCCCTTCAATACCCTCGACTTGCAGCAGCCCTTCCGCCACCGACGCGCTAGCGTCACCGCCATCCTCAGCACCACCCCCGGTGTTGCTGCCGGGCGGCGGCGCGGCGGCTGTGCTGCACTCCCGGGCCCTGGCGCTGCTGCGGTCGGGGGATGCCGCGGGGGCGGAGGCGGCGCTGCGGCAGCTGGAGGCGGAGGACCCTGGCAACGGCCACCTGTGCCACACGCGGGGGCTGCTGCGGCAGCGCGAGGGCGACATGGAGGCAGCGGAGGCGTGGTTCCGGAGGGGGCTGGGCTGCAGGGAGGCGCGGGGCGAGGGGGCGCTGAGGTGCTACGAGGCGCTGGCGGAGCTGCTGGCGTTCAGGGTGGGTCAGGACGGTGCTGGAGCTGTGTACGCTATGCCGACGGTCGTAGATGGTCTGCAGAATGCAGGGGTGTTTGGCTGTAAGGCGGGGCTGCCGGAGCTGCTGGCGCTCAGGGTGGGTCGCGACTGTGCGCAAGCTGTGTACTCTAGCTAGGCGGTAGCAGACGGACTGCAGAATGCGGGGGTGTTTGGCTGTAAGGCGGGGCTGCCGGGGCTGCTAGCCTGCAGGGTACGATTGCCATAGCTAAATGCACATACGCGTGTAGGGCCGTGTGTTCGTGACTGTGGCGTTCGGCCGTGGCGCTTGGCAAGCCCAGCCCTTTGCGTGCTCACCTGGGCCATGATTACTAGCAGCTAGTTGATGCCTTTGCCGCGCTTTGCGTGTGCAGGGCCACAAGGACGAGGCGCGGGCGGTGTGGCGCGCCGGGGCGTGCGCCGGCGTGCCGCTGACGGGGCGCTTCCTGCGGCAGGCGGCGCTGTTCGAGAAGAAGGAGCGCAACTGGGCGGCGGCGGCGGCGCTGTTCGCTGACGCAGTGCGGCGGGACCCGCAGGTGTGGGGCCTGGGAGTTGCAGCATAGTCTTGACAACATTCCATCGTGTGTGTGCTTGACTGCTTTGTATCAAAGAAGGCCGGGTGGGGGTTGGTGCTGGTGCATGACACGTTGTGAGCCGTCCAGGAGAGATGAACCGTTCTGTCGGCAGAGTTGAACATTGCTCACAGGTAGGATCAACCGTGCTTTTGGGAGAGTCCTGCCGTGCCATCGCCGGCTTGTGCTAACCGCTTACGCCTCCCACCTCGTCGTTCGTTGCCTACGCCCTTGCCCCCGCAGGACTACCGCAGCTGGCTGCAGTGGGCCGTGTTTGAGCGGCGGCAGCGCAACTACGAGGCGGCGGAGCGCTGCTTCCAGCAGGGCACTGCCGTGGCGCCTGGGAACCCGTACCTGTGGTGAGAGGAGGGGCCGCGGGGGGCGGGGAATAGGATGTAGTCGGGAGCGTTGTCCTGGACCGCCCAACGGCTTCTGCCACTTGCCGCTTGCCCTGGGCCGGTTGGTGCCCAGCTCATCCACTGTGGCCTAAGTGAGGAGGCTACGTCGTGCACGGGTCTGACGGTGGCGTTGGGCTGTTCGCAAAGACCAGTAGCCACCACTCTCGCTCTCTCCTCCGGGCGCCTGTGCCATGTACGTATATACCCACTGCTCAGTCACACCCGCACCCTTTACACCCCCGCCCGCAGGTATGCCTACGCCAGCATGTTGGTGACGCTGCGGCGGTGGGACGCCGCGCAGGACGTGCTGCGCCAGGGCACGTCGCTGTGCCCCCGGTCCGCACCGCTGTGGATGGAGTGGGCGCTGATGGAGGCGGCGCAGGGCCATGCGGAGGAGGCGAGGCGCCTGTTCCAGAAGGTGTGTTGGTGGGGATGCGAAGTGACGTGGGCGGTCGGAAGAAAAAGAAGGAATCCGACCAAGACAGACAGCCTCTGTAGGTTGGGAACAGCACGTGATAGCGGCGCTTGTTCCAGCGGGTGTGGGGTGGGGCGAGCGGCGGGCGGGTGCTGTGGGCAGGGGGTCCTGGTGGAAGGGACAGAGGGGTAGACGGCCGTATGCGGTGCAGGTTTATGGGCACTTCCAAATCACCTCGCGGTCCGGGTCTCACTCCCTATGCAGCTGAAGGTTGGTTCCAAGGTGGGACTGCACCATAGGCCTTGTCGCTGTTCGTTTTTAGAGGTCCTGTCCAACGCCCCATTGCTAACGCCCCGTGCTGAACATCCGCTGCCCCTCCTGGCCTTGGCGTCCCCCCAGGGCTCCGAGGTTCCTCCCTCCTACCAGCACGCGCCGCTGTACGAGGCGTGGGCCGCCTTCGAGCGGGCGCAGGGCGACGGAGAGGCGGCTGCGGCGCTGGTGCAGCGGGCGGCGGCGCTGCGACCGCCTGTGGCGGACGGCAGTGCGGCAGCGGCAGGCGGCAGCAGCAGCAACAGTGGTGGTGCGGCATGCATGGGAGCGGTGCCTTGGCGAGCGTCTGAGAGGGAGCATACTGCCGAGGCGGGGGCTGTGTTGCATGGACGCATAAGAGGTGGTTGTACCGAAAAGGCGGTGGAGTAGGCATGAAGATATAAAAGGGGAGCAGGCAGCTGGCTGCGTACGGAATGAGGGAGCGTGAGTCTGAGCGCTGTGGAGGGCTGATGGGGCTGAGGGGCGTCAACAGCGGCTTGGGTAGCGTGTGCGCGGCAGGTGTCAACTCTGAGGGTGATGGCAGTGCTGGCGGAACTCTGCATGTGAAGGTACAGCCGGTGAGGCAGCTGACCGGGTGAGCTGTCAGGTCGCATTGAGTCGTGCTTGGTCGCGTTGACCCCAACCTTACCTCAGGACGTCAGCAGGGTGGTGTCGTCCAAGCTTACCGTATGCGCAGGGACATGACGGCGGTCTTGGACTTGCATGGAGTCGCAGTCCAGTAAATGCATCAGCAGGCGACAGGTGGGCCGAGAGACACGACCCGGCTAGGCACGGTGCAGCAGCTGCGAAGGGCAAGTGGTGGTGTGGGAGCTCTGACGCGCCCGGTCCTGCCTTACCCCGCCAGTCACACCGATCTCATCTGATGCATAGTTGGGGGCCCGCTAGCAGCCAGGTTTGGGGTACAGGAGCTACCAACATAGCGGAGCTCACGGAACGCTTTGCGGCCCCTTTGCGTCTTGCACCCTGCACTTGCCCGCAGCACCGTGATCCTGTCGTGGAGTGCACATGCGGCGCTCGTACCGTAAATGGTCAACAGAAAGTCATCAGGGTACTAAGCCATTGTTCATCGCATGATGGTCACTGAGGGTGTTTGCTGCATGAAAAGCCCTGCGACGCACGTGGCTGTCCCCATCGGACCTTCAGTAACATATATATCTCTGCATATCATATAGTCTGTTTACATTCGTCTGAAAAGAGCCGGAGAGATGCCGGCACTAGTCCTTTGCCTCCCGGAACCCTGTCATGCACCAGCGTCGGCTCCCGAAGCGCCCAGCCTGCCTCCAGCAGAGCTCTGCTGCAGCCCCTACGCTCGTGCAGTTGTGCAACGAAAGTCGGCTGCGTCAACGGCAGCGCCCTCGCCCGCTACGTCGGCGTCCCAGACCCCTGCACCAGGTGCAGAGTGCCCTTGGGACCTCATCAACTGCCGTGTGCTAGACGCGGATGCGGGAGCCTACCTACCAGACTTACAGCGTGTAGTGCTGTACGCCGGAAAGATTGTGGCGGTTTAGGCTGAGGGCGGCGAGGCGGAGCAGGAGTGGCTAGCGGGCTTGGGGTTGCCGCCGGCTGCTGCTATGGTGGACTGTGGTCATGCCAGGTGCGACAGCGGGGATTGGGGTTGGGTCCCAGCGTGGCTATGGGTGCAAGCGTGATCAGGAGGGGAACGCCTGCACATAACAGCGGGTTGGGATGCGGTCAGGGCTTAGCCGAGGCGCTCCGTATAAGTGGACTGTTCCTGCCCGTGGAGGGTGGAAGGTTAAGGATCGGTCGGTCGGGGGTATTGACGTCTTTCCGTTAAGGCAAGTCCGGGACTCATGCTTAGGGCTGTCCCCTCCTCCGCGGGTCCAAGATCGTCACAAACAACGCCACTGCCCCCCCTGGTGCGTCCCCTCACCGCCCGGGCGCAGGGCTGTGCGACGCACACGTGCACTGTACGGCGTGTACGGCAGACCTGGCCCCGCTAATGTCGTACTCGGAGTCGTACGTCACGGCACGTGCCGCTGCCATCCTGGGCGGCATGCTGGCACGTGGCTTCACCACCGTGCGGGATGCAGGTAAGCCGGCGGTGGGCGCCTGGGGGCCTCCCCGCAATGCCACGTGGGAACACCTGGTATCATCAAGGCGGGCTCTCGCTACTGTCAATCCCACGAAGCAAATTGAGCAGCCTTGCTGAAGCGTCGTCGTGCGACCAGTACGTGCCTGCGTGCCGGACATGTTGCGGCAGGTGTGTCGCACAATACTTGCACATGCTGTCCTTAATGCAGGGACTTCGGTATGGCCCCTGTCGGTGGCCGAGGGGACGATCCTGGGGCCGCGAGTGATGTTCACAGGTGGGTGGTCGCCGGAAGCACAGCATACACGAGGGGCAACGTATGGGACTGCCGGTGCCGGCACGCCTGGGGTTGTGTACCGTAGTGCAATGCCCGTGCATGGCTGTACAGGGCATGTGCGCTTCTTGCGCATCGCCATGATGCGGCGTGCCGTAACGCTGGTCTGAGGCCCGAGCATCAGTGCCACGGAGTATCAAGCCATGAGTAGCGGCGGGGCGGGGCGGGACACAGCAGTGACCGTACATGAGCTGCGGCGCCGGGGTACCACAGGCCGAGCGCTGAGCCACACGGCAGGCATCGCGGCGTCCATATGCCCCCTTGCCACGTGCCGTGCCGACACTGCCCTATGCCACGTGCCGTGCCGACACCACCCTATGCCACGTGCCGTGCCGACACCACCCTATGCCACGTGCCGCCGTTCCTACGCGTCGCTGCAGGCCACGCGCTGAGCCAGACGGGCGGCTACGGGGACTTCCGTGGGAAGGGGGAGGAGCTGTGTGCGTGCGGGGCGGCGCTGCGGGGCGTTGGGCACGCGTGCGGTGGAGACGCAGAGGTGCGCGGCGGGGTCGTGTGGTGCAGGGATCGTGTTGGTGCTTGCGCCAGCGTGGACATGCGGGCCCCTTGCTGCTGCCACGGCCGCTGTCTCAACCCCCCTGCAGCACCGTGGTGCCCTTTATTAATCCAACTCCAAGCTGCTGTCAGCTGGGCCCCTGTCCATGAATCGCCCCGCTCGCTCCTGCGCCTTCCCGCACTTTCCTGCCCAGGTCCGCCGTGCCGCCCGCGGTGAGGTCATGGCCAGCGGGGGAGTGGCATCACCAACAGACAGGTGTGGACTTGAAGGGACGAGAAGCCCGATGTACGTGAAGGGCGGCTACGCTGCTCGCAGGGCATGCGGGAGCTGCTTCGGGCTCTGTTGTGCAACAGCATCAAAGTGCACACCGTTTCTGCTGCTGCCTACACCTCCTCCCGCCCCAAGCTGACCAACACGCACCGCTAATACACATTCTCGGCGGCGGAGGCGGAGCTGCGTGCGATCGTTGAGGAGGCAGAGGCAGCGGGTAGGTGGAGGGCTGGCGCGGGCGGATACGGCTTAGGCCTGGGTGGGGGTTGCATCACTGGTGCGGGCGGGTGCGACTTGAGACGGTATGGGAGCCTGAGTTGTGCGCGGCGTGTGGGGCGTTGCCCACGGGGCTGGTGGGCGGTCATACTGAGGCTGACACACTAGGCTACCTCCACAGCCTCCTATCAGTGCTAACGGTCTGTCAATTCCGCCCCCGCTCCCCCGCGTATTGGCCGCAGGCACCTACGTGTCCGCGCACGCCTACACGCCACGTGCCATCGAGCGCGCCGTGCGCTGCGGCGTGCGGTCCATCGAGCACGGCAACTACATTAACCCGCCCACGGCACAGGCAAATGAACAATAGACCACGGTCCCTGGGGGCCCTCGCACCCTTGCACAGTGTTAACGAGTTCCGCCCTACCACCGGCTTTGTGTTTAGCAGGGCCGAATTGTAATCGACGTGTACGTAACGTGTCAAAGGCGTACACCACCGTCCGGGCTCCCGGGGGCTCTAGCTTTGCCAGCAGGGGCTGGCCACGTGCCCCTCCTGTCCCGGTCGCTCCACGCCATGTCGCACATGGGGTTGGGTTCCTTGTTCGGGCGCCATCGTCATTAGCGTCGTGACTGCGCCCCACGGTACGGTATCACTCCACGGTCGTCCACAACCGTGTAGATAGCACCTAATGCTTTGCGCGATGCGGGCAAACACCGCCCTTCTGCTGTCCTCCCCACCGCCAGGGCGTGTTTCTGGTGCCCACCATCGTGACCTACAGGGAGCTGGCCAGGGGAGGGGCGGCGGCGGGCATGCCACCGGTGGGTGTGGGGTTGCGGGGTGTGGGGTGCAGGATGCGGCAGGGCAGGGCCGGGCGACCTGACGGGTGTTTGGCGGAGAGTGAGCTGTGCTTTGTAAAGTCGCCTCTGTGTGCCCTTCTAGTTGGTGCGGGGATTTGCGAAATTGGGGTGCGGCAGAGGTACCGGGCGATCTGGCTTTTGCATTGTTGAGCGAGGTAGGAGCGGGGAGAGTGGAGGGTAAGGAATGCGGCGGACGGTCGGCAGTGTGTACCCTTACAGCGGTACGGAGGGCTGCATTGGTGCATAGGTGCCTCCAGCCACTGTACACGGGCAAGCAGACTACGGTACTCCTTACCGTGCCGCCTACACATATCTTTGCAATCGGCTAGGTCAGCCTTGCACTTGCCTGACCTGTAACTGTCGCCTGGCCTCACTGACCGCGTCTCCTATGGCCGCAGGAGCTGGTGGCGAGTGTTGGAGACGCAGTGGAGGCGGTGAGTGGGAGGCCCGGGCAGTGCGGCCTCGGTTGGCGAAGTGATGTTTGGCGATGCAGTAGCGTGTAGCGTCACAGATGACTGTGCCATGTGTGCAGTGACACCTCTTCGGCATGCTTGGAGCTGTTGGAGCGCAAGGCAGCAGACCGCTCCACTACCCTGGTTATGCACGCAGCTGCCTTCGCAGGCGTTTCAAACGTACCGGTATCAGGCTACAGCCCGACGTGCACACTGCCATGTCTTGATCCCCACCTGCCACGTGCTTACTGCCTAGCGCAACGGCTGCATGGCCGTGCCGCATGCTACTGTAGGTACACGGAGGTACACAAAACTTCTCACTTTTGCGTGTGCACGTGCTCCCGGTGCGTGTTGCCGGTCACGCACACGCTCGCAGGGCCTCAAGTCGCTGGAGGTGGCCCACGCGGCGGGGGTGGTCGTGTGCTACGGGAGCGACCTGCTGGGGACCTGCACCCCGCACAGGTACGGCGGCGGTGGGGGCGGGAGGGCTGTGCAGAAGTACGGTCTTACTGTACGTAAACACTTGGGGACCTGAACCTTGCGTCGGTAGTGAGCGTCAGACCGTGGGACCTGTACTACCTAAAGGGCCGTGGGAGGTAAGGTTTTCTTAGGTGTGTTTTGGGCGCAGGGTCCCCAGCGCGCCAGCGTGACTTGTGCCCTCAGGGAGGAAGTTAGTCACACATATGCTTCGGATGTATACTTGTGCTTGTGGCTTGTGCGTGGATGCGCGCAGGGCGGCGAGTTTTGAGCTGCGAGGGAGCGTGCTGCCCGCCTGCCACGTGCTGCAGGCCGCAACCGTCAACTGCGCCAGGCTCTTCGGCATGGAGGTGCGGCATGGGCGTGCGGTGTGCGGCGCAGGGATAGCACGACGGACAGTGAACTAAATGCCTTGGGCAGTAGGCCTGCCCTGACTGCCGACCGCGGAGCGGTACCTATCATGCACATGTCCTTAGGTGATGCCAAGAGACCTGATGCCAATGGGTCTTCGACGTCTGCAAGATGCAGGTATGGTGAACGCTGTACAGTGACCCCTCGCGGTCTCGTGCCTGGTTGTGCCTTGCCCTCGCAGTACACCCTGGGCCGCGTTAC
>BQMZ01000230.1:0-212490 GCA_036984285.1 Chlamydomonas sp. KOR1
TTTCAGGAAACGACGTCAACTGAAATGGCCATCTTGACCGGTTAGTATATTGCTTCTGCTCCTCATGCAGATGTGGACACGCCTGGCGCCGTTTGCAGCACGTTGACCAGACTTTCATCTCGTCATCTGTTCACTGACAACGCCGGTTACCAGCATGCAATTCAACGGCCACGATCAGGCGATCTATTTGGGGAGGAAGGCTTGGTCTTTCTGGTCTCAGCCGGTCACAGGTCAGCCCAATGAACACCCTACGGTGAGCGGAAGCAGCATACGCTCAGAGAAATGCGCTACCTTTGGCCTGCGTTGCAGCAGCATCTACGGGTGCCCGATGGAAGCCGTGCATCATAATCCTGCGATTACTGACAGCTGACATTCCTCCACCAGGGCCGTCCACTGGGGCGTACGGCGCAACGGCTGACTTTTTGAGGCAATCAACCGGCCTGGCCTCCGCCCCACTTGCCCACGGCCCGCCCAGGGTGAGTGCACTGCGTCGGCTTTCAATATACTTCAGTGTGATGTGCTATAACATACGGTGGCCTGCCTTGCTTTTGCGGAGCATGCCTGCTGTAACCCCAGGACTTCGCATGCTTAGGTCCTGGTCCGCGCCCGGACCAGTCGCTGGTCCCTGAACTGTGCACGGTGTGCGAACCCCCGGTTAATACATGACTTGCCCTGCCCCTTGAACCCTAGTGCAGATGTGTGGCGCGGCCGTGGTAGGGTGGGCCAGGACCTTCAAACAAGCGCCCGCGTTTGCTGGTAAGGAGGGCTTGGGGCTCCTTGGCACGTGGCCCACCTGTCCGCTACCCATACCCACGCTGCTTGAGCCATTTGCCCTTTCAAGCAACTGTACTGAGCAGTAATTAATACCTTCTGCATACTTTGACACTGCTGCACTTCTTGCAGGTGGCGCAGCGTGAGTGCCTACAGCGAGGAGGCCCGGCAGCCAAGGACTCGTGTGGCGAAGCTGGAGATGAAGCTCGGCGTGGCGTGGCATGGAGCTGGCACGGCGTGCCTGGAGATGGAGCTAGCAGCTATTGTGGATCATTAACTGGGGACTTTGAGGTGGCAATCTAGCGTAGCAGAATGCAGTACGTGTTGGACAATGCATGTACTCTGGAGTAGCTGGTGGCATGCAGTTTTAAGTCGCGGCGCCGTGTGCCAGGCTGGAGTAGGGCTAGGAAGTTAGGATCATTGTGATGGGTATGGATAGGGACTGTAGGTGGCAAAGGCGTGCTGTGGTGGATTCAAGGCAGCCAAATATGGCAGCAGTACTGAGTTGGACGTCACCCTTAGAAAGCATAGTGCACTAAACTATGCAATGGTATGGACGCAGTGCGTCACTGGGGACTCCAGTACCCCTGGACGGACGTTTACTAGGGCCTAACGGGGCGGGTAACCCTCTGGGGGTTACGGGCCTGTAACGAGGATGGTTACCCTGGGGGCACTTTGGGGGGCGGGGTTACCAGTGACGAACGAAGGGGACCGTAACCGGGGGTCGGCCGGTGGGTAACCGCTGACCGAGGGGTAACCCCGGCCGGGAGTGCCATAGGGAATGTTGGTAGGGTGCGGTGCCTTTCAGGGGCCCAGGTGAGGCACGGAGCAGCATGACGATGGATGTTGGGCCTACCTCACACCACTGGTATTGGCCATGTCCAATATGCGTTATTGGGTACAGAAAAGGTATGGGTGCAGTGGGTCAGGCTGGAGAACCCTCAGCAAGGCTCACTGTCTTGTCAATCCTGGTATGGGGAGGTGCCTCACTGAGGCACAGGTAGGACACATGGCAGCGTGAGGATGCATTGTGGGCCTCACACCACAGGCCCTGGCCGTGCATACGGTGCTTGATTGATTACAGCAAAGGTATGGGTGCAGTGGGGTAGGCTGGTAACGCTCCAGCAACGTGCTCCAGCTCAAGTTTATAGGGAGGGGTGCCTCACTGGGGCCCAGGTGGGGCACGGAGCAGCATGTGGATGGATGGTGGGCCGACACCACAGGTCCTGGCCATGTCAAAGATAAGTTTTGGGTACAGCCTAGGTATGGGTGTAGTTGGGCAGGCTGGAGAACCCTGAGCAAGGCTCTCTGTCTGGTCAATCCTGGTCGCGGGAGGTGCCTAACTTGGGCCCAGGTGGGGCAAGGGGCAGCGTGAGGATGGATGTTGGGCCTCATACCACAGGCCCTGGCCGTGTCCAAGATGCGATATTGGGTCCAGCAAAGGTGTGAGTGCAGTAGGGGAAGCTGCCAAAGCTCCAGCAAGGCTCTCTGTCCGGTCAATCCTGGTAGGGGGAGGTGCCTCACTGGGGCCAAAGTGGGGCACAGAGCAGCATGAGCATGGATGGTGGGCCTGACACCACAGGTCTTGGCCATGTTTAAGATTCTTGATTGATTACAGCAAAGTTATGGGTGCAGTGGGGTAGGCTGGAGAACCCTCAGCAAGGCTCTCTGTCTGGTCAATCCTGTTAGGGGGAGGTGCCTCACCGGGGCCCAAGTGGGGCACGGAGCAGCGTGAGGATGGATGGTGAACCTGACACCACAGGTATTGGCCGGGTATGGGTGCAGTAGGGCAGGCTGGAGAACCCTCAACAAGGCTCTCTGTACGGTCAATTCTGGTAGGGGGAGGTGCCTAAATTGGGCCCAGGAGGGGCAAGGGGCAGCGTGAGGATGGATGTTGGGCCTCACACTACAGGTCCTGGCCATGTCCAAGATGCGCTATAGGGTACAGCAAAGGTGTGGGTTTAGTTGGGCAGGCCGGAGAACCCTCAGTAAAGCTCTCCGTCTGGTCAATCCCGGTAGGGGGAGGTGCCTAACTTGTGCCCAGGTGGGCACGAAGCAGCGTGAGGATGGATGGTAGGCCTGACACCACACGTCCTGGCCATGTCTCAGATGCATGATTGAGTACAGCAAATGTATGGGTGCAGTGGGGTAGGCTGGCAAAGCCCCAGCAAGGCGCTTCAGCTAATGTTGGTAGGGTGCGGTGCCTTTCAGGGGCCCAGGTGAGGCCGCGAGCAGCATGGCGATGGATGTTGGGCCTACCTCACACCACTGGTATTGGCCATGTCCAATATGCGTTATTGGGTACAGAAAAGGTATGGGTGCAGTGGGTCAGGCTGGAGAACCCTCAGCAAGGCTCACTGTCTTGTCAATCCTGGTATGGGGAGGTGCCTCACTGAGGCACAGGTAGGACACATGGCAGCGTGAGGATGCATTGTGGGCCTCACACCACAGGCCCTGGCCGTGCATACGGTGCTTGATTGATTACAGCAAAGGTATGGGTGCAGTGGGGTAGGCTGGTAACGCTCCAGCAACGTGCTCCAGCTCAAGTTTATAGGGAGGGGTGCCTCACTGGGGCCCAGGTGGGGCACGGAGCAGCATGTGGATGGATGGTGGGCCGACACCACAGGTCCTGGCCATGTCAAAGATAAGTTTTTGGGTACAGCCTAGGTATGGGTGTAGTTGGGCAGGCTGGAGAACCCTGAGCAAGGCTCTCTGTCTGGTCAATCCTGGTGGCGGGGAGGTGCCTAACTTGGGCCCAGGTGGGGCAAGGGGCAGCGTGAGGATGGATGTTGGGCCTCATACCACAGGCCCTGGCCGTGTCCAAGATGCGATATTGGGTCCAGCAAAGGTGTGAGTGCAGTGGGGGAAGCTGCCAAAGCTCCAGCAAGGCTCTCTGTCCGGTCAATCCTGGTAGGGGGAGGTGCCTCACTGGGGCCAAAGTGGGGCACAGAGCAGCATGAGCATGGATGGTGGGCCTGACACCACAGGTCTTGGCCATGTTTAAGATTCTTGATTGATTACAGCAAAGTTATGGGTGCAGTGGGGTAGGCTGGAGAACCCTCAGCAAGGCTCTCTGTCTGGTCAATCCTGTTAGGGGGAGGTGCCTCACCGGGGCCCAAGTGGGGCACGGAGCAGCGTGAGGATGGATGGTGAACCTGACACCACAGGTATTGGCCGGGTATGGGTGCAGTAGGGCAGGCTGGAGAACCCTCAGCAAGGCTCTCTGTACGGTCAATTCTGGTAGGGGGAGGTGCCTAAATTGGGCCCAGGAGGGGCAAGGGGCAGCGTGAGGATGGATGTTGGGCCTCACACTACAGGTCCTGGCCATGTCCAAGATGCGCTATAGGGTACAGCAAAGGTGTGGGTTTAGTTGGGCAGGCCGGAGAACCCTCAGTAAAGCTCTCCGTCTGGTCAATCCCGGTAGGGGGACCCTACCAACCGATGGCCCAGCCAACAGGCTCTAACGAGCACCTGGCGGGCCTCTAACAGGCCTTGCTTGAACGCTGCACCAATCTGCTGATCTGTCCAAACTGGCTGTTGGGCAGCCGTTAGGGTCTGTCTGGGGTTGTCAGGCCCTGTCAGGCCGCCTTGGTGTCAGGGCCAACATGCACGCCTTGTTAGGGGCTGTCCGCAGTTAGGGCTTGTCAGCTGTCGTTGACTCTTGCCAACGTCAGGTGCAGGGGCTGTTATGGTGGACGCCTGTCAAGTAATTGCACCCCAGCTGATGATGTCAACGGCTGTCAATGCCTGTGTACTGAAGACCGTGCCCCTGGAACCTACCGTTGATTCTGCTGATTCATTTTGACTCCTAGCTTTGACACGCTGGTTGGTGGGGCTGCCTGCCAATCAATGCATAATGCGCTTGATGTCTTTCATTCAGGAGATTCCAATCAAATCTGCTGTATCCTCATCTTGTTACATGGTGGTTCCCATCCCAGTAGACCCATAGTCCAAGAGGATGTGTGCGTGTAGGGACGGGCAGTACCATGCCAACTCAGCACTCAGCAGCCAGAACATTACCTAGAGCTTGCCATGCACCACGTTCATACCCAGCTTGTACCCCACATCCCTGCATGCCTAATCCATGTAGAAAACTAGTGCAACCCTGAGCTCTTGTAAGAGTTTTCAACCAGCGTTGGTACAGTCAGCCCATTCTGCCACCTACAATATTGCCGTACGGCTGCCTCTTCACTGCTTCAACACTCTGTAACAACCAAGAAGCTGGGGACTATGGTGCTTGCTCCTGATGCCCATCTACTGCTTGCCATCTTGTTGTTCGCGCACCCAACCTGCATGGAACGCAAGGGCAGGGTAGACACAGCATATCAGTACTCATGCCCATGGTGGATGCTGGCACATGCATAGACGTGCGTAACACACTTGTGAGCACGCAGAAGGTATGAAGGATAGAAAAGAAGCAGAGTACAGAGCTTCAATAGTTAAGATGGTGTTTGGCAGAAACTGTGCTATACGTTGCACAGTATCATGCATGCACCATGAGCCCAGGGCTTATGGAAAGCAAGCTGTGACATCCGTAGCAGCTTCAAACCCACCTGTAGGGACAGAAAACTCCACAGCCTGGCGCCACAGCAATAGTTCCCTGTTCTCCGCTGAAACCGGTTAGCCTGTCATTGTGTTAGACCTCAAAGGAGGCGACAGCATCCTGCACATGACATTACATAGGTGTGTGAGGTCAAGGTGTGAAACAGGAATAGGGGTTGAACAGGTGCAGGCACTAGGCCAGGGCATTGCAAACCACATGCTGTCACATCCAGGCACACTCACTGTCTGAAGGCCGTAGCTTTGTCCACCTCAGAACTCACCGGTTAAGCAGCGGCCAGATGCTCGCGGTCTTGTGCGAGGGTACTTCACACGCAGCCCTCGGTGCCAAATACCAGCGACCTTGACGCGCTCAGAGTGGACTGCAGCATGATACTTTGGAAATTCATGGCCTTAAACACTGGTGTTGTCGTTATCTGCATCATAACAGCATTGTAAGGGCGGCGTTAGCAGCATGACAACTTCAACCGTAGTATTTGAATGCTGCTGCTGTTGTGCTTACCCACAGACCACTGACCTTAATTCATACAGAACATTCACCTTGCTTGGTATAGGAGGATGCTGCTCCCGCAGGCAGTCACGAGCTCCATCGGGCGCGGGGGATTCCTGTATTGCCGCAAGTTCACCAAAGGCTGTCAGTTCCAACCTTCTTACGAGTTGGGTTAGGTATCCAATTGAAGGTTAGCGGGGCGCCAGGCTTTCAAGAACCGCACCTCTGCGGTTCAATTCCTGTTGAAGAACGGGGCGAGCCAGCAGTACTATTTGTAGTTATCATACTGTCTATCTATATATGTGTACTTGAACATAATGACAGTGATCTGAGTGCGGTTCCAGGTGAAGAAACAATGGTCGTAGCATAGGGATGAGGGCGACTGGGCAGTCGCCCTGCCAGGGGAGGTCCCCTGCGCCCCGCCGGCTGGGCAGAATGAGCTCCTGAACGTGCAAGTAGTACAAGCTAAGCTAGTTTAAGCAAATGTTAGCTCGCTTTATATATTCTTGAACTGCAATATGAGCGAGGCCTCAAATGCAAGTTGTTGGGACGGTCTCCCCTGATACGGTATGCAGTTCCCGTCCTCGTGCGCCGCCACAATGCGAAATCCGCTGTCATGCCGCGTCATTGCAGACGATGAATGCTAGGATGAAGCAAAAATTTGCGCAGGAGCAGGGTTCACGTGGCCTCAGAAGGGTGTAAATGTAAGGCATGGGTAGTGCAGGGCAGGACATCAGCTGCCAGCTTCCCCCTGTGCGCCCGTCAGCTGTAACGCTGCCTCACCACCATTGATACATACGAGTACCACACATCATATGGCGTGAGAGTGGCAGTAAAGCGCTTATGGGTGGAAGCAGTGTGTGTAACGTAAGGCATGGACGGTGCAGCGCAGGTCACATCCTGGGCTAACAGCTACCATATACCAGCCACCCTGGGCGTGGTGCGCGATGCATGTGCGGTTGCCGTCACGGCTGCCCCTGCCTTCGCGCTCATGGAATTAGATGTGTATTGCGCATCTACAGTACTGGACGGGGTCTGGCGGCTTGCCACGTCCAGGTGCGGGCGTGGCGGGCCCCAATCTGTCCGTGCCCTGGCCCCATTGGACTCAGCTACCCCAGGCATGGTGTGCAATGCATGTGCGGTTGCCGCCACGGCTGTCCCTGCCTTCGCGCTCATGGCAATAGATGTATTGTATACAGTTGCAGTGCTGGACGGGGTCTGGCGGCTTGCCACGTCCAGGTGCGGCGTGGCGGGCCCCAATCTGTCCCTGGCCCCCTTGGACTCAGCTACCCCAGGCATGGTGTGCAATGCATGTGCGGTTGCCGCCACGGCTGTCCCTGCCTTCGCGCTCATGGCAATAGATGTATTGTATACAGTTGCAGTGCTGGACGGGGTCTGGCGGCTTGCCACGTCCAGGTGCGGGCGTGGCGGGCCCCAATCTGTCCGTGCCCTGGCCCCATTGGACTCATCAGCTATCCCAGGCATGGTGTGCAATGCATGTGCGGTTGCCGCCACGGCTGTCCCTGCCTTCGCGCTCATGGCAATAGATGTATTGTATACAGTTGCAGTGCTGGACGGGGTCTGGCGGCTTGCCACGTCCAGGTGCGGTGGCGGCGAATCTGTCCGTGCCCTGGCCCCATTGGACTCATCAGCTATCCCAGGCATGGTGTGCAATGCATGTGCGGTTGCCGCCACGGCTGTCCCTGCCTTCGCGCTCATGGCAATAGATGTATTGTATACAGTTGCAGTGCTGGACGGGGTCTGGCGGCTTGCCACGTCCAGGTGCGGGCGTGGCGGGCCCCAACCTGTCCGTGCCCTGGCCCCATTGGACTCAGCTACCCCAGGCATGGTGTGCAATGCATGTGCGGTTGCCGCCACGGCTGTCCCTGCCTTCGCGCTCATGGCAATAGATGTATTGTATACAGTTGCAGTGCTGGACGGGGTCTGGCGGCTTGCCACGTCCAGGTGCGGGCGTGGCGGGCCCCAATCTGTCCGTGCCCTGGCCCCATTGGACTCATCAGCTATCCCAGGCATGGTGTGCAATGCATGTGCGGTTGCCGCCACGGCTGTCCCTGCCTTCGCGCTCATGGCAATAGATGTATTGTATACAGTTGCAGTGCTGGACGGGGTCTGGCGGCTTGCCACGTCCAGGTGCTGGCGGGCCCCAATCTGTCCGTGCCCTGGCCCCATTGGACTCATCAGCTATCCCAGGCATGGTGTGCAATGCATGTGCGGTTGCCGCCACGGCTGTCCCTGCCTTCGCGCTCATGGCAATAGATGTATTGTATACAGTTGCAGTGCTGGACGGGGTCTGGCGGCTTGCCACGTCCAGGTGCGGGCGTGGCGGGCCCCAACCTGTCCGTGCCCTGGCCCCATTGGACTCAGCTACCCCAGGCATGGTGTGCAATGCATGTGCGGTTGCCGCCACGGCTGTCCCTGCCTTCGCGCTCATGGCAATAGATGTATTGTATACAGTTGCAGTGCTGGACGGGGTCTGGCGGCTTGCCACGTCCAGGTGCGGGCGTGGCGGGCCCCAACCTGTCCGTGCCCTGCCCCACTTGGACTCAGCTACCCCCAGGCGTGCACATACCGCCCCGGTGATCCAGGCTCGCCGGGACAGTCTCGTCCCGTTGTACTGTACGACGCAAGTAAGCCTGAAGCAAACACGGTATAAACCTTTTAACGCTTTGACCTATCGCTGCTGGCCTTCATACCGGACACTGAATCGCGCCATCCTTCAACGCAATGTTTTGTGGTATGCTTGTGATAAAGCAGCGGCACTACTAGTACACGCTACTAGTAACAGCACAAGCAATGGCTTTCTTTTGAGGGCTGCTGCTTAAGGCCTAGCCACGCTCTGGCCCAAGGCGCTTATCCCGACCCCCGCCACTATGACGCCGACGGCCCACGCCCAGCTCCGTCATGGCCACTGCACCCTCATGCCCTGAGGCTCTACATCCCCATCCCCGCTGCACCTGTATCCCTGCCTGCCCCCTCGCCCCTTGCCCCTACCCATCCCCCAAGCCCTGGCCCCTGCCCGCCCCAAGCCCTGGCCCCTGCCCGCCCCAAGCCCTGGGACCCTGCCCGCCCCCAAGCCCTGGCCCCTGCCCGCCCCCAAGCCCTGGCCCCCTGCCCGCCCCCAAGCCCTGGGACCCTGCCCGCCCCCAAGCCCTGGCCCCCTGCCCGCCCCCAAGCCCTGGCCCCCTGCCCGCCCCAAGCCCTGGCCCCTGCCCGCCCCAAGCCCTGGGACCCTGCCCGCCCCCAAGCCCTGGGACCCTGCCCGCCCCAAGCCCTGGCCCCTGCCCGCCCCCAAGCCCTGGCCCCTGCCCGCCCCCAAGCCCTGGCCCCTGCCCGCCCCAAGCCCTGGGACCCTGCCCGCCCCCAAGCCCTGGCCCCTGCCCGCCCCCAAGCCCTGGCCCCTGCCCGCCCCCAAGCCCTGGCCCCTGCCCGCCCCCAAGCCCTGGGACCCTGCCCGCCCCAAGCCCTGGCCCCTGCCTGCCCCCAAGCCCTGGCCCCTGCCCGCCCCAAGCCCTGGCCCCTGCCTGCCCTAAGCCCTGGCGTCCTGCCTGCCCAAGGCCCTGGGACCCTGCCCGCCCCCAAGCCCAGCCTGGCCCCCTGCCTGCACCCAAGCCCTGGCGTCCTGCCTGCTCCCAAGGCCCTGGGACCCTGCCCACCCCAAGGCCCTGGGACCCTGCCCGCCCCTAAGCCCTGGCGCCCTGCCCCCTCAATGCACCTCCCTCTTACCCCTGCCCCCCAACCCCCGCCCCCGCAAGACCCCTGCATACAACTCCTCTACCTTTCGCATGGTCCCTTCGTTCCCAACTCACCCATGGAGTTCCCCAATGCCAGTATCCTGCCCATCATCAAGCCCCCCTGTCATCCCTACCCCTGCCCGCCAGAAACCCTCAACTCTCCCCACCCCCAAAGACCCTTACCCTGCACGCTCTCAAGGTACTTGCTTAATACTGATCTAGTCCCTTGCCTCCCCCCTAAGTAAGGCTCGCCCCCTGTGGACCGTGTGGGTGGGTGGGATAGAGGCAAAGTATGGAGAGAAAGCAACAACCCCACCCATTACTCCCAATCATCAGCTGTCACAATGCACTCACGCTGAAGTACATGTGGTTGCAGAGTGGGCCGTAGGATGCCCTGGGTTTTCTGCTGAGGGGGGCAGTGTGGCGCCTTCCGTTCATATTACACGTGTTGCAGTGGGCTAAGTTGTTGACCGCCACATATCATATGCAGGAATCCATGCATCCTTTCCACAGAAAACAAAATGCAACAACATCAGACCCGTGTTGACTACTATCCGTGCAGTCCTGCTCTTGTTGAGTCTGACCAACTGGAGCCAACAGCCACTGTGACAGCAGTTGACACCTGTTCGCGTATGCACATGGGCGGACAGCCCCGGGCAAGATCCGCGCATGCTCCAAAGCCTGTTAGACCAACAATGCCTAACAGACACGCCTGTTAGGGCTTGTTGGCTGGGCCATCGGTTGGTAGGGGGAGGTGCCTAACTTGGGCCCAGGTGGGCACGGAGCAGCGTGAGGATGGATGGTAGGCCTGACACCACACGTCCTGGCCATGTCTCAGATGCATGATTGAGTACAGCAAATGTATGGGTGCAGTGGGGTAGGCTGGCAAAGCCCCAGCAAGGCGCTTCAGCTAATGTTGGTAGGGTGCGGTGCCTTTCAGGGGCCCAGGTGAGGCACGGAGCAGCATGACGATGGATGTTGGGCCTACCTCACACCACTGGTATTGGCCATGTCCAATATGCGTTATTGGGTACAGAAAAGGTATGGGTGCAGTGGGTCAGGCTGGAGAACCCTCAGCAAGGCTCACTGTCTTGTCAATCCTGGTATGGGGAGGTGCCTCACTGAGGCACAGGTAGGACACATGGCAGCGTGAGGATGCATTGTGGGCCTCACACCACAGGCCCTGGCCGTGCATACGGTGCTTAATTGATTACAGCAAAGGTATGGGTGCAGTGGGGTAGGCTGGTAACGCTCCAGCAACGTGCTCCAGCTCAAGTTTATAGGGAGGGGTGCCTCACTGGGGCCCAGGTGGGGCACGGAGCAGCATGTGGATGGATGGTGGGCGACACCACAGGTCCTGGCCATGTCAAAGATAAGTTTTTGGGTACAGCCTAGGTATGGGTGTAGTTGGGCAGGCTGGAGAACCCTGAGCAAGGCTCTCTGTCTGGTCAATCCTGGTGGCGGGGAGGTGCCTAACTTGGGCCCAGGTGGGGCAAGGGGCAGCGTGAGGATGGATGTTGGGCCTCATACCACAGGCCCTGGCCGTGTCCAAGATGCGATATTGGGTCCAGCAAGGTGTGTGAGTGCAGTGGGGAAGCTGCCAAAGCTCCAGCAAGGCTCTCTGTCGGTCAATCCTGGTAGGGGAGGTGCCTCACTGGGGCCAAAGTGGGGCACAGAGCAGCATGAGCATGGATGGTGGGCCTGACACCACAGGTCTTGGCCATGTTTAAGATTCTTGATTGATTACAGCAAAGTTATGGGTGCAGTGGGGTAGGCTGGAGAACCCTCAGCAAGGCTCTCTGTCTGGTCAATCCTGTTAGGGGGAGGTGCCTCACCGGGGCCCAAGTGGGGCGCGAACAGCGTGAGGATGGATGGTGAACCTGACACCACAGGTATTGGCCGGGTATGGGTGCAGTAGGGCAGGCTGGAGAACCCTCAGCAAGGCTCTCTGTACGGTCAATTCTGGTAGGGGGAGGTGCCTAAATTGGGCCCAGGAGGGGCAAGGGGCAGCGTGAGGATGGATGTTGGGCCTCACACAACAGGACCTGGCCATGTCCAAGATGCGCTATAGGGTACAGCAAAGGTGTGGGTTCAGTTGGGCAGGCCGGAGAACCCTCAGTAAAGCTCTCCGTCTGGTCAATCCCGGTAGGGGGAGGTGCCTAACTTGGGCCCAGGTGGGCACGGAGCAGCGTGAGGATGGATGGTAGGCCTGACACCACACGTCCTGGCCATGTCTCAGATGCATGATTGAGTACAGCAAGGTATGGGTGCAGTGGGGTAGGCTGGCAAAGCCCCAGCAAGGCGCTTCAGCTAATGTTGGTAGGGTGCGGTGCCTTTCAGGGGCCCAGGTGAGGCACGGAGCAGCATGACGATGGATGTTGGGCCTACCTCACACCACTGGTATTGGCCATGTCCAATATGCGTTATTGGGTACAGAAAAGGTATGGGTGCAGTGGGTCAGGCTGGAGAACCCTCAGCAAGGCTCACTGTCTTGTCAATCCTGGTATGGGGAGGTGCCTCACTGAGGCACAGGTAGGACACATGGCAGCGTGAGGATGCATTGTGGGCCTCACACCACAGGCCCTGGCCGTGCATACGGTGCTTGATTGATTACAGCAAAGGTATGGGTGCAGTGGGGTAGGCTGGTAACGCTCCAGCAACGTGCTCCAGCTCAAGTTTATAGGGAGGGGTGCCTCACTACTGGGGCCCAGGTGGGGCACGGAGCAGCATGTGGATGGATGGTGGGCCGACACCACAGGTCCTGGCCATGTCAAAGATAAGCTTTTGGGTACAGCAAAGTTATGGGTGCAGTGGGGTACGCTGGAGAACCCTCAGCAAGGCTCTCTGTCCGGTCAATCCTTGTAGGGGGAGGTGCCTCACTGGGGCCAAAGTGGGGCACAGAGCAGCATGAGCATGGATGGTGGGCCTGACACCACAGGTCTTGGCCATGTTTAACATTCTTGATTGATTACAGCAAAGTTATGGGTGCAGTGGGGTAGGCTGGAGAATCCTCAGCAAGGCTCTCTGTCTGGTCAATCCTGTTAGGGGGAGGTGCCTCACCGGGGCCCAAGTGGGGCACGGAGCAGCGTGAGGATGGATGGTGAACCTGACACCACAGGCATTGGCCGGGTATGGGTGCAGTAGGGCAGGCTGGAGAACCCTCAGCAAGGCTCTCTGTACGGTCAATTCTGGTAGGGGGAGGTGCCTAAATTGGGCCCAGGAGGGGCAAGGGGCAGCGTGAGGATGGATGTTGGGCCTCACACAACAGGTCCTGGCCATGTCCAAGATGCGCTATAGGGTACAGCAAAGGTGTGGGTTCAGTTGGGCAGGCCGGAGAACCCTCAGTAAAGCTCTCCGTCTGGTCAATCCCGGTTGGGGAGGTGCCTAACTTGTGCCCAGGTGGGCACGAAGCAGCGTGAGGATGGATGGTAGGCCTGACACCACACGTCCTGGCCATGTCTCAGATGCATGATTGAGTACAGCAAATGTATGGGTGCAGTGGGGTAGGCTGGCAAAGCCCCAGCAAGGCGCTTCAGCTAATGTTGGTAGGGTGCGGTGCCTTTCAGGGGCCCAGGTGAGGCACGGAGCAGCATGACATTGGATGTTGGGCCTACCTCACACCACTGGTATTGGCCATGTCCAATATGCGTTATTGGGTACAGAAAAGGTATGGGTGCAGTGGGTCAGGCTGGGGAACCTTCAGCAAGGCTCACTGTCTTGTCAATCCTGGGATGGGGAGGTGCCTCACTGAGGCACAGGTAGGACACATGGCAGCGTGAGGATGCATTGTGGGCCTCACACCACAGGCCCTGGCCGTGCATACGGTGCTTGATTGATTACAGCAAAGGTATGGGTGCAGTGGGGTAGGCTGGCAAAGCCCCAGCAAGGCGCTTCAGCTAACGTTGGTAGGGAGAGGTGCCTCACTGGGGCCCAGTAGGGGCATGGAGCAGAGTGAGGATAGATGGTGGGCCTGACACCACTGGTACCGTAGTGATCTTAAGTTTTTGCGATATAATATTCGCCAGTATGCATCGAGTTTAGAGCACGAAATAATTGTTGCAGCCATTTTGCAGCATGCAGGCGTCGAATATTTGTACAGCAAAATTTTGTATTGGGAGGTTCGTGGAGGCTTGCAGACCTAACCATACAGTCCATAGGTGCCGAAATCCCTCAGTAGCATAGTCAAAGCTGCAAGGTGCTAGACTGCACCAAGTGCAGCACGCTACTTCTGAGAGTTGACTATCCTTGACATGCTTACCGGGAATTTTGCCCCGGGGATGCCAACAACTGCGTTGAATATTTGTAGAAAAAGTGGCTGAAGACCACGGCAGAGAGTCAAATATAGGGAGCGATGGAAAACTATCCAACAGTTTGGGGTGTACCAGCGAACCCCTAAATCGCGAAAGATTATGATCACTACGGCATTGGCCATGTCAATATGCGTTATTGGGCACAGCAAAGGTGTAGGTGCAGTGGGGGTGGCTGGAGAACCCTCAGCAAGGCTCTCTGTCCGGTCAATCCTGGCAGGGAGAGGTGCCTCACTTGGGGCACAGGTGGGGCATGGAGCAGCAGCGTGAGGATGGATGGTGAACCTGACACCACAGGCATTGGCCGTGCCTAAGATGCATGATTGGGTACAGCAAAGGTATGGGTGCAGTGGGGGAGGCTGGAGAACCCTCAGCAAGGCGCTCTGTCCAGTCAATCCTGATAGGGGGAGGTGCCTCATTGGGTCACAGGTGGGGAACGGAGCAGCGTGAGCATGCATTGTGGGCCTCACACCACACGTCCTGGTCATGCGTAAGATGATTGATTGAGTACAGCAAAGGTGTGGGTGCAATTAGGCAGGCTGGAGAAACCTCAGCAAGGCTCTCTGTTCGGTATATCCTGGTAGGGGGAGGAGCCTCACTGGGGCCCAGGTGGGGCACGGGGCAGCGTGAGGATGCATTGTGGGCCTCACACCACACGTCCTGGCCATGCATAAAATGATTGATTGAGTACAGCAAAGGTATGGGTGCAATTAGGCAGGCTGGAGAACCCTCAGCAAAGCTCTCTGTCCGGTATATCCTGGTAGGGGGAGGTGCCTCACTGGGGCACAGGTGGGGCACGGGGCAGCGTGAGGATGCATTGTGGGCCTCACACCACACATCCTGGCCATGCGTAAGATGATTGATTGAGTACAGCAAAGGTACGGGTGCAATTAGGCAGGCTGGAGAACCCTCAGCAAAGCTCTCTGTCCGGTATATCCTGGTAGGGGGAGGTGCCTCACTGGGGCACAGGTGGGGCACGGGGCAGCGTGAGGATGCATTGTGGGCCTCACACCACACGTCCTGGCCATGCGTAAGATGATTGATGAAGTACAGCAAAAGTATGGGTGTAATGAGGCAGGCTGGAGAACCCTCAGCAAGGCTCTCTGTCCAGTATATCCCGGTAGGGGGAGGTGCCTCACCGGGGCCCAAGTGGGGCACGGAGCAGCGTGAGGATGGATGGTGAACCTGACACCACAGGTATTGGCCGGGTATGGGTGCAGTAGGGCAGGCTGGAGAACCCTCAGCAAGGCTCTCTGTACGGTCAATTCTGGTAGGGGGAGGTGCCTAAATTGGGCCCAGGAGGGGCAAGGGGCAGCGTGAGGATGGATGTTGGTCCTCACACTACAGGTCCTGGCCATGTCCAAGATGCGCTATAGGGTACAGCAAAGGTGTGGGTTTAGTTGGGCAGGCCGGAGAACCCTCAGTAAAGCTCTCCGTCTGGTCAATCCCGGTAGGGGGAGGTGCCTAACTTGGGCCCAGGTGGGCACGGAGCAGCGTGAGGATGGATGGTAGGCCTGACACCACACGTCCTGGCCATGTCTCAGATGCATGATTGAGTACAGCAAAGGTATGGGTGCAGTGGGGTAGGCTGGCAAAGCCCCAGCAAGGCGCTTCAGCTAATGTTGGTAGGGTGCGGTGCCTTTCAGGGGCCCAGGTGAGGCACGGAGCAGCATGACGATGGATGTTGGGCCTACCTCACACCACTGGTATTGGCCATGTCCAATATGCGTTATTGGGTACAGAAAAGGTATGGGTGCAGTGGGTCAGGCTGGAGAACCCTCAGCAAGGCTCACTGTCTTGTCAATCCTGGTATGGGGAGGTGCCTCACTGAGGCACAGGTAGGACACATGGCAGCGTGAGGATGCATTGTGGGCCTCACACCACAGGCCCTGGCCGTGCATACGGTGCTTGATTGATTACAGCAAAGGTATGGGTGCAGTGGGGTAGGCTGGTAACGCTCCAGCAACGTGCTCCAGCTCAAGTTTATAGGGAGGGGTGCCTCACTGGGGCCCAGGTGGGGCACGGAGCAGCATGTGGATGGATGGTGGGCCGACACCACAGGTCCTGGCCATGTCAAAGATAAGTTTTTGGGTACAGCCTAGGTATGGGTGTAGTTGGGCAGGCTGGAGAACCCTGAGCAAGGCTCTCTGTCTGGTCAATCCTGGTGGCGGGGAGGTGCCTAACTTGGGCCCAGGTGGGGCAAGGGGCAGCGTGAGGATGGATGTTGGGCCTCATACCACAGGCCCTGGCCGTGTCCAAGATGCGATATTGGGTCCAGCAAGGTGTGAGTGCAGTGGGGGAAGCTGCCAAAGCTCCAGCAAGGCTCTCTGTCCGGTCAATCCTGGTAGGGGGAGGTGCCTCACTGGGGCCAAAGTGGGGCACAGAGCAGCATGAGCATGGATGGTGGGCCTGACACCACAGGTCTTGGCCATGTTTAACATTCTTGATTGATTACAGCAAAGTTATGGGTGCAGTGGGGTAGGCTGGAGAACCCTCAGCAAGGCTCTCTGTCTGGTCAATCCTGTTAGGGGGAGGTGCCTCACCGGGGCCCAAGTGGGGCACGGAGCAGCGTGAGGATGGATGGTGAACCTGACACCACAGGTATTGGCCGGGTATGGGTGCAGTAGGGCAGGCTGGAGAACCCTCAGCAAGGCTCTCTGTACGGTCAATTCTGGTAGGGGGAGGTGCCTAAATTGGGCCCAGGAGGGGCAAGGGGCAGCGTGAGGATGGATGTTGGGCCTCACACAACAGGACCTGGCCATGTCCAAGATGCGCTATAGGGTACAGCAAAGGTGTGGGTTCAGTTGGGCAGGCCGGAGAACCCTCAGTAAAGCTCTCCGTCTGGTCAATCCCGGTTGGGGAGGTGCCTAACTTGTGCCCAGGTGGGCACGAAGCAGCGTGAGGATGGATGGTAGGCCTGACACCACACGTCCTGGCCATGTCTCAGATGCATGATTGAGTACAGCAAATGTATGGGTGCAGTGGGGTAGGCTGGCAAAGCCCCAGCAAGGCGCTTCAGCTAATGTTGGTAGGGTGCGGTGCCTTTCAGGGGCCCAGGTGAGGCACGGAGCAGCATGACATTGGATGTTGGGCCTACCTCACACCACTGGTATTGGCCATGTCCAATATGCGTTATTGGGTACAGAAAAGGTATGGGTGCAGTGGGTCAGGCTGGGGAACCTTCAGCAAGGCTCACTGTCTTGTCAATCCTGGTATGGGGAGGTGCCTCACTGAGGCACAGGTAGGACACATGGCAGCGTGAGGATGCATTGTGGGCCTCACACCACAGGCCCTGGCCGTGCATACGGTGCTTGATTGATTACAGCAAAGGTATGGGTGCAGTGGGGTAGGCTGGCAAAGCCCCAGCAAGGCGCTTCAGCTAACGTTGGTAGGGAGAGGTGCCTCACTGGGGCCCAGTAGGGGCATGGAGCAGAGTGAGGATAGATGGTGGGCCTGACACCACTGGTACCGTAGTGATCTTAAGTTTTTGCGATATAATATTCGCCAGTATGCATCGAATTTAGAGCACGAAATAATTGTTGCAGCCATTTTGCAGCATGCAGGCGTCGAGTATTTGTACAGCAAAATTTTGTATTGGGAGGTTCGTGGAGGCTTGCAGACCTAACCATACAGTCCATAGGTGCCGAAATCCCTCAGTAGCATAGTCAAAGCTGCAAGGTGCTAGACTGCACCAAGTGCAGCACGCTACTTCTGAGAGTTGACTATCCTTGACATGCTTACGGGATTTTTGCCCCGGGGATGCCAACAACTGCGTTGAATATTTGTAGAAAAAGTGGCTGAAGACCACGGCAGAGAGTCAAATATAGGGAGCGATGGAAAACTATCCAACAGTTTGGGGTGTACCAGCGAACCCCTAAATCGCGAAAGATTATGATCACTACGGCATTGGCCATGTCCAATATGCGTTATTGGGCACAGCAAAGGTGTAGGTGCAGTGGGGGTGGCTGGAGAACCCTCAGCAAGGCTCTCTGTCCGGTCAATCCTGGCAGGGAGAGGTGCCTCACTTGGGGCACAGGTGGGGCATGGAGCAGCAGCGTGAGGATGGATGGTGAACCTGACACCACAGGCATTGGCCGTGCCTAAGATGCATGATTGGGTACAGCAATGGTATGGGTGCAGTGGGGGAGGCTGGAGAACCCTCAGCAAGGCGCTCTGTCCAGTCAATCCTGATAGGGGGAGGTGCCTCATTGGGTCACAGGTGGGGAACGGAGCAGCGTGAGCATGCATTGTGGGCCTCACACCACACGTCCTGGCCATGCATAAAATGATTGATTGAGTACAGCAAAGGTATGGGTGCAGTGGGGTAGGTTGGCAATGCCCAAGCAAGGTGCTCCAGCTAATATTGATAGGGAGAGGTGCCTCACTAAGGCCCAGGAGGGGCATGCAGCAGCATGTGGATGGATAATGGGCCTTACACCACAGTTCCTGGCCATGTCCAACATGCGTCATTGGGCACACAAAAGGTATGGGTGCAGTGGGTCATGCTGGAGAACCCTCAGCAAGGCTCTCTGTCTGGTCAATCCTGGTAGCTAGGGGGAGGTGCCTCACTTGGGCACAGGTGGGGCATGGGGCAGCGTGAGGATGCATTGTGGGCCTCGCACCACACGTCCTGGCCATACATAAAATAATTGATTGAGTACAGCAAAGGTACGGGTGCAATTAAGCAGGCTGGAGAACCCTCAGCAAAGCTCTCTGTCCGGTATATCCTGGTAGGGGGAGGTGCCTCACTGGGGCACAGGTGGGGCACGGGGCAGCGTGAGGATGCATTGTGGGCCTCACACCACACGTCCTGGCCATGCGTAAGATGATTGATTGAGTACAGCAAAGGTATGGGTGCAATTAGGCAGGCTGGAGAACCCTCAGCAAGGCTCTCTGTCCGGTATATCCTGGTAGGGGGAGGTGCCTCACTGGGGCCCAGGTGGGGCACGGGGCAGCGTGAGGATGCATTGTGGGCCTTACACCACACATCCTGGCCATGCGTAAGATGATTGATTGAGTACAGCAAAGGTACGGGTGCAATTAGGCAGGCTGGAGAACCCTCAGCAAAGGTCTCTGTCGGTATATCCTGGTAGGGGGAGGTGCCTCACTGGGGCACAAGTGGGGCACGGGGCAGCGTGAGGATGCATTGTGGGCCTCACACCACACGTCCTGGCCATGCGTAAGATGATTGATTGAGTACAGCAAAGGTACGGGTGCAATTAGGCAGGCTGGAGAACCCTCAGCAAAGGTCTCTGTCCGGTATATCCTGGTAGGGGGAGGTGCCTCACTGGGGCACAAGTGGGGCACGGGGCAGCGTGAGGATGCATTGTGGGCCTCACACCACACGTCCTGGCCATGCGTAAGATGATTGATTGAGTACAGCAAAGGTACGGGTGCAATTAGGCAGGCTGGAGAACCCTCAGCAAAGCTCTCTGTCCGGTATATCCTGGTAGGGGAGGTGCCTCACTGGGGCACAGGTGGGGCCGCGGGGCAGCGTGAGGATGCATTGTGGGCCTCACACCACACGTCCTGGCCATGCGTAAGATGATTGATTGAGTACAGCAAAAGTATGGGTGTAATGAGGCAGGCTGGAGAACCCTCAGCAAGGCTCTCTGTCCGGTATATCCTGGTAGGGGGAGGTGCCTCACTGGGGCCCAGGTGGGGCACGGGGCAGCGTGAGGATGCATTGTGGGCCTCACACCACACGTCCTGGCCATGCGTAAGATGATTGATTGAGTACAGCAAAGGTACGGGTGCAATTAGGCAGGCTGGAGAACCCTCAGCAAAGCTCTCTGTCCGGTATATCCTGGTAGGGGGAGGTGCCTCACTGGGGCCCAGGTGGGGCACGGGGCAGCGTGAGGATGCATTGTGGGCCTCACACCACACGTCCTGGCCATGCGTAAGATGAATTATTAAGTACAGCAGAAGTATGGGTGTAATGAGGCAGGCTGGAGAACCCTCAGCAAGGCTCTCTGTCTGGTCAATCCTGGTAGGGGGAGGTGCCTCACTGGGGCACAGGTGGGGCACGGGGCAGCGTGAGGATGCATTGTGGGCCTCACACCACACGTCCTGGCCATGCGTAAGATGATTGATTGAGTACAGCAAAGGTACGGGTGCAATTAGGCAGGCTGGAGAACCCTCAGCAAAGGTCTCTGTCCGGTATATCCTGGTAGGGGGAGGTGCCTCACTGGGGCACAAGTGGGGCACGAGGGCAGCGTGAGGATGCATTGTGGGCCTCACACCACACGTCCTGGCCATGCGTAAGATGATTGATTGAGTACAGCAAAGGTACGGGTGCAATTAGGCAGGCTGTAGAACCCTCAGCAAAGGTCTCTGTCCGGTATATCCTGGTAGGGGGAGGTGCCTCACTGGGGCACAAGTGGGGCACGGGGCAGCGTGAGGATGCATTGTGGGCCTCACACCACACGTCCTGGCCATGCGTAAGATGATTTATTAAACACAGCAAAAGTATGGGTGTAATGAGGCAGGCTGGAGAACCCTCAGCAAAGCTCTCTGTCCGGTATATCCTGGTAGGGGGAGGTGCCTCACTGGGGCACAGGTGGGGCACGGGGCAGCGTGAGGATGCATTGTGGGCCTCACACCACACGTCCTGGCCATGCGTAAGATGATTGATTGAGTACAGCAAAGGTACGGGTGCAATTAGGCAGGCTGGAGAACCCTCAGCAAGGCTCTCTGTCCGGTATATCCTGGAAGGGGGAGGTGCTTCACTGGGGCCCAGGTGGGGCACGGGGCAGCGTGAGGATGCATTGTGGGCCTCACACCACCTGTGCCATGCGTAAGATGATTGATTAAACACAGCAGAAGTATGAGTGCAATTAGGCAGGCTGGAGAACCCTTAGCAAAGCTCTCTGTCCGGTATATCCTGGTAGGGGGAGGTGCTTCACTGGGGCCCAGGTGGGGCACGGGGCAGCGTGAGGATGCATTGTGGGCCTCACACCACACGTCCTGGCCATGCGTAAGATGATTGATTAAACACAGCAGAAGTATGAGTGTAATGAGGCAGGCTGGAGAACCCTCAGCAAGGCTCTCTGTCCGGTATATCCTGGTAGGGGGAGGTGCTTCACTGGGGCCCAGGTGGGGCGCGGGCAGCGTGAGGATGCATTGTGGGCCTCACACCACACGTCCTGGCCATGCGTAAGATGATTGATTGAGTACAGCAAAGGTACGGGTGCAATTAGGCAGGCTGGAGAACCCTCAGCAAAGCTCTCTGTCCGGTATATCCTGGTAGGGGGAGGTGCCTCGCTGGGGCACAGGTGGGGCACGGGGCAGCGTGAGGATGCATTGTGGGCCTCACACCACACGTCCTGGCCATGCGTAAGATGAATTATTAAGTACAGCAAAAGTATGGGTGTAAAGAGGCAGGCTGGAGCACCCTCAGCAAGGCTCTCTGTCCAGTATATCCTGGTAGGGGGAGGTGCCTCGCTGGGGCACAGGTGGGGCACAGAGCAGCATTAGGATGGATGGTGGGCCTCACACCACACGTCCTGGCCATGCGTAAGATGATTGATTAAACACAGCAGAAGTATGGGTGTAATGAGGCAGGCTGGAGAACCCTCAGCAAGGCTCTCTGTCCGGTATATCCTGGTAGGGGGAGGTGCCTCACTGGGGCACAGGTGGGGCACGGGGCAGCGTGAGGATGCATTGCGGGCCTCACACCACACGTCCTGGCCATGCGTAAGATGAATTATTAAGTACAGCAAAAGGGGGAGGTGCCTCACTGATTGATTAAACACAGCAAAGGTATGGGTGCAAGTAGGCAGGCTGGAGAACCCTCAGCAAAGCTCTCTGTCCGGTATATCCTGGTAGGGGGAGGTGCCTCACTGGGGCCCAGGTGGGGCACGGGGCAGCGTGAGGATGCATTGTGGGCCTCACACCACACGTCCTGGCCATGCGTAAGATGAATTATTAAGTACAGCAAAAGTATGGGTGTAAAGAGGCAGGCTGGAGCACCCTCAGCAAGGCTCTCTGTCCAGTATATCCTGGTAGGGGGAGGTGCCTCACTGGGGCACAGGTGGGGCACGGGGCAGCGTGAGGATGGATGGTGGGCCTCACACCACACGTCCTGGCCATGCGTAAGATGATTGATTAAACACAGCAAAGGTATGGGTGCAATTAGGCAGGCTGGAGAACCCTCAGCAAAGCTCTCTGTCCGGTATATCCTGGTAGGGGGAGGTGCCTCACTGGGGCACAGGTGGGGCACAGAGCAGCATTAGGATGGATGGTGGGCCTCACACCACACGTCCTGGCCATGCGTAAGATGATTGATTAAACACAGCAGAAGTATGGGTGTAATGAGGCAGGCTGGAGAACCCTCAGCAAAGCTCTCTGTCCGGTATATCCAGGTAGGGGGAGGTGCTTCACTGGGGCCCAGGTGGGGCACAGAGCAGCGTGAGGATGCATTGTGGGCCTCACACCACACGTCCTGGCCATGTCTATAATGCACGATTGAGTACAGCAAATGTATGGGTGTAATGAGGCAGGCTGGAGAACCCTCAGCAAGGCTCTCTGTCCGGTACATCCTGGTAGGGGGAGGTGCTTCACTGGGGCCCAGGTGGGGCACGGGGCAGCGTGAGGATGCATTGTGGGCCTCACACCACACGTCCTGGCCATGCGTAAGATGATTGATTGAGTTCAGGAAAGGTACGGGTGCAATTAGGCAGGCTGGAGAACCCTCAGCAAAGCTCTCTGTCCGGTATATCCTGGTAGGGGGAGGTGCCTCACTGGGGCACAGGTGGGGCACGGGGCAGCGTGAGGATGCATTGTGGGCCTCACACCACACGTCCTGGCCATGCGTAAGATGATTGATTAAACACAGCAAAGGTATGGGTGCAATTAGGCAGGCTGGAGAACCCTCAGCAAAGCTCTCTGTCCGGTATATCCTGGTAGGGGGAGGTGCCTCACTGGGACCCAAGTGGGGCACGGGGCAGCGTGAGGATGCATTGTGGGCCTCACACCACAGGTCATGGCCATGCGTAAGATGATTGATTAAACACAGCAAAGGTATGGGTGTAATGAGGCAGGCTGGAGAACCCTCAGCAAGGCTCTCTGTCCGGTATATCCTGGTAGGGGGAGGTGCTTCACTGGGGCCCAGGTGGGGCACGGGGCAGCGTGAGGATGCATTGTGGGCCTCACACCACACGTCCTGGCCATGCGTAAGATGATTGATTAAACACAGCAGGAGTATGGGTGTAATGAGGCGGGCTGGAGAACCCTCAGCAAAGCTCTCTGTCCGGTATATCCAGGTAGGGGGAGGTGCTTCACTGGGGCCCAGGTGGGGCACAGAGCAGCGTGAGGATGTGTTGTGGGCCTCACACCACACATCCTGGCCATGTCTATAATGCACGATTGAGTACAGCAAAAGTATGGGTGTAATGAGGCAGGCTGGAGAACCCTCAGCAAGGCTCTCTGTCCGGTATATCCTGGTAGGGGGAGGTGCTTCACTGGGGCCCAGGTGGGGCACGGGGCAGCGTGAGGATGCATTGTGGGCCTCACACCACACGTCCTGGCCATGCGTAAGATGATTGATTGAGTACAGCAAAGGTACGGGTGCAATTAGGCAGGCTGGAGAACCCTCAGCAAGGCTCTCTGTCCGGTATATCCTGGTAGGGGGAGGTGCCTCGCTGGGGCACAGGTGGGGCACGGGGCAGCGTGAGGATGCATTGTGGGCCTCACACCACACGTCCTGGCCATGCATAAGATGATTGATTGAGTACAGCAAAGGTACGGGTGCAATTAGGCAGGCTGGAGAACCCTCAGCAAAGCTCTCTGTCCAGTATATCCTGGTAGGGGGAGGTGCCTCACTGGGGCACAGGTGGGGCACGGGGCAGCTTGAGGATGCATTGCAGGCCTCACACCACACGTCCTGGCCATGCGTAAGATGAATTATTAAGTACAGCAAAAGGGGGAGGTGCCTCACTGACTGATTAAACACAGCAAAGGTATGGGTGCAAGTAGGCAGGCTGGAGAACCCTCAGCAAAGCTCTCTGTCCGGTATATCCTGGTAGGGGGAGGTGCCTCACTGGGGCCCAGGTGGGGCACGGGGCAGCGTGAGGATGCATTGTGGGCCTCACACCACACGTCCTGGCCATGCGTAAGATGAATTATTAAGTACAGCAAAAGTATGGGTGTAAAGAGGCAGGCTGGAGCACCCTCAGCAAGGCTCTCTGTCCAGTATATCCTGGTAGGGGGAGGTGCCTCACTGGGGCACAGGTGGGGCACGGGGCAGCGTGAGGATGGATGGTGGGCCTCACACCACACGTCCTGGCCATGCGTAAGATGATTGATTAAACACAGCAAAGGTATGGGTGCAATTAGGCAGGCTGGAGAACCCTCAGCAAAGCTCTCTGTCCAGTATATCCTGGTAGGGGGAGGTGCCTCACTGGGGCACAGGTGGGGCACAGAGCAGCGTGAGGATGCATTGTGGGCCTCACACCACACGTCCTGGCCATGTCTATAATGCACGATTGAGTACAGCAAAGTTATAGATGCAATGAGGCAGGCTGGCAAATCCCCAGCAATACACTTCAGCTAACATTGGCAGGGAGAGGTGCCTCACTGGGGCCAAAGAGGGGCATGAAACAGCATGAGGATGGATGGTGAACCTGACACTTAAGATGCTTTATTGGGTACAGAAAAGGTATGGGTGCAATGGGTCATGCTGGAGAACCCTCAGCAAGGCTCTCTGTCCGGTATATCCTGGTAGGGGGAGGTGCCTCACTGGGGCACAGGTGGGGCACGGGGCAGCGTGAGGATGCATTGCGGGCCTCACACCACACGTCCTGGCCATGCGTAAGATGATTTATTAAGTACAGCAAAAGTATGGGTGTAATGAGGCAGGCTGGAGCACCCTCAGCAAGGCTCTCTGTCCAGTATATCCTGGTAGGGGGAGGTGCTTCACTGGGGCACAAGTGGGGCACGGAGCAGCGTGAGGATGCATTGTGGGCCTCACACCACACGTCCTGGCCATGCGTAAGATGATTGATTAAACACAGCAAAGGTATGGGTGCAAGTAGGCAGGCTGGAGAACCCTCAGCAAAGCTCTCTGTCCGGTATATCCTGGTAGGGGGAGGTGCCTCACTGGGGCACAGGTGGGGCATGGGGCAGCGTGGGGATGCATTGTGGGCCTCACACCACACGTCCTGGCCATGCGTAAGATGGTTGATTGAGTACAGCAAAGGTATGGGTGCAATTAGGCAGGCTGGAGAACCCTCAGCAAAGCTCTCTGTCCGGTATATCCTGGTAGGGGGAGGTGCCTCACTGGGGCACAGGTGGGGCACGGGGCAGCATGAGGATGCATTGTGGGCCTCACACCACACGTCCTGGCCATGCGTAAGATGATTGATTGAGTTCAGGAAAGGTACGGGTGCAATTAGGCAGGCTGAAGAACCCTCAGCAAAGGTCTCTGTCCGGTATATCCTGGTAGGGGGAGGTGCCTCACTGGGGCACAGGTGGGGCACGAGGCAGCGTGAGGATGCATTGTGGGCCTCACACCACACGTCCTGGCCATGCGTAAGATGATTGATTGAGTACAGCAAAAGTATGGGTGTAATGAGGCAGGCTGGAGAACCCTCAGCAAGGCTCTCTGTCCGGTATTTCCTGGTAGGGGGAGGTGCTTCACTGGGGCCCAGGTGGGGCACGGGGCAGCGTGAGGATGCATTGTGGGCCTCACACCACACGTCCTGGCCATACGTAAGATGATTGATTGAGTACAGCAAAGGTACGGGTGCAGTTAGGCAGGCTGGAGAACCCTCAGCAAAGCTCTCTGTCTGGTATATCCTGGTAGGGGGAGGTGCCTCACTGGGGCACAGGTGGGGCACGGGGCAGCGTGAGGATGCATTGTGGGCCTCACACCACACGTCCTGGCCCTGCGTAAGATGATTGATTGAGTACAGCAAAGGTACGGGTGCAATTAGGCAGGCTGGAGAACCCTAAGCAAAGCTCTCTGTCCGGTATATCCTGGTAGGGGGAGGTGCCTTACTGGGGCACAGGTGGGGCATGGGGCAGCGTGAGGATGCATTGTGGGCCTCACACCACACGTCCTGGCCATGCGTAAGATGATTGATTGAGTACAGCAAAGGTATGGGTGCAATTAGGCAGGCTGGAGAACCCTCAGCAAAGCTCTCTGTCCGGTATATCCTGGTAGGGGGAGGTGCCTCACTGGGGCACAGGTGGGGCACGGGGCAGCATGAGGATGCATTGTGGGCCTCACACCACACGTCCTGGCCCTGCGTAAGATGATTGATTGAGTTCAGGAAAGGTACGGGTGCAATTAGGCAGGCTGGAGAACCCTCAGCAAAGCTCTCTGTCCGGTATATCCTGGTAGGGGAGGTGCCTCACTGGGGCACAGGTGGGGACGCGGGGCAGCGTGAGGATGCATTGTGGGCCTCACACCACACGTCCTGGCCATGCGTAAGATGATTGATTGAGTACAGCAAAGGTATGGGTGCAATGAGGCAGGCTGGAGAACCCTCAGCAAGGCTCTCTGTCCGGTATATCCTGGTAGGGGGAGGTGCCTCACTGGGGCACAGGTGGAGCCGCGGGGCAGCGTGAGGATGCATTGTGGGCCTCACACACGTCCTGGCCATGTGTAAGATGATTGATTGAGTACAGCAAAGGTACGGGTGCAATTAGGCAGGCTGGAGAACCCTCAGCAAAGCTCTCTGTCCGGTATATCCTGGTAGGGGGAGGTGCCTCACTGGGGCACAGGTGGGGCACGGGGCAGCGTGAGGATGCATTGTGGGCCTCACACCACACGTCCTGGCCATGCGTAAGATGATTGATTGAGTTCAGCAAAGGTACGGGTGCAATTAGGCAGGCTGGAGAACCCTCAGCAAGGCTCTCTGTCCGGTATATCCTGGTAGGGGGAGGTGCCTCACTGGGGCACAGGTGGGGCACGGGGCAGCGTGAGGATGCATTGTGGGCCTCACACCACACGTCCTGGCCATGTGTAAGATGATTGATTGAGTACAGCAAAGGTACGGGTGCAATTAGGCAGGCTGGAGAACCCTCAGCAAGGCTCTCTGTCCGGTATTTCCTGGGCACGGGGCAGCGTGAGGATGCATTGTGGGCCTCACACCACACGTCCTGGCCATGCGTAAGATGATTGATTGAGTACAGCAAAGGTACGGGTGCAGCTAGGCAGGCTGGAGAACCCTCAGCAAAGCTCTCTGTCCGGTATATCCTGGTAGGGGGAGGTGCCTCACTGGGGCCCAGGTGGGGCACAGAGCAGCATTAGGATGGATGGTGGGCCTCACACCACACATTGTGGCCATGTCTATAATGCTCGATTGAGTACAGCAAAGTTATGGATGCAATGAGGCAGGCTGGCAAATCCCCAGCAAGGCACTTCAGCTAACATTGGCAGGGAGAGGTGCCTCACTAAGGCCCAGAAGGGGCATGCAGCAGCATGTGGATGGATAATGGGCCTTACACCACAGGTCCTGGCCATGTCCAAGATGCGTCATTGGGCACACAAAAGGTATGGGTGCAGTGGGGCAGGCTGGAGAACCCTCAGCAAGGCTCTCTGTCTGGTCAATCCTGGTAGGGGAGGTGCCTCACTGGGGCACAGGTGGGGCCGGGGCAGCGTGAGGATGTGTTGTGGGCCTCACACCACACGTCCTGGCCATGTGTAAGATGATTGATTGAGTACAGCAAAGGTACGGGTGCAGCTAGGCAGGCTGGAGAACCCTCAGCAAAGCTCTCTGTCTGGTATATCCTGGTAGGGGGAGGTGCCTCACTGGGGCACAGGTGGGGGCCTGAGGGCAGCGTGAGGATGCATTGTGGGCCTCACACCACACGTCCTGGCCATGCGTAAGATGATTGATTAAATACAGCAAAAGTATGGGTGTAATGAGGCAGGCTGGAGCACCCTCAGCAAGGCTCTCTGTCGGTATATCCTGGTAGGGGAGGTGCCTCACTGGGGCCCAGGTGGGGCACGGGGCATCGTGAGGATGTGTTGTGGGCCTCACACCACACGTCCTGGCCATGTGTAAGATGATTGATTGAGTACAGCAAAGGTACGGGTGCAGCTAGGCAGGCTGGAGAACCCTCAGCAAAGCTCTCTGTCTGGTATATCCTGGTAGGGGGAGGTGCCTCACTGGGGCACAGGTGGGGCCGCGGGGCAGCGTGAGGATGCATTGTGGGCCTCACACCACACGTCCTGGCCATGCGTAAGATGATTGATTAAATACAGCAAAAGTATGGGTGTAATGAGGCAGGCTGGAGCACCCTCAGCAAGGCTCTCTGTCGGTATATCCTGGTAGGGGAGGTGCCTCACTGGGGCCCAGGTGGGGGCGGGGCAGCTGAGGATGCATTGTGGGCCTCACACCACCGTCCTGGCCATGCGTAAGATGATTGATTGAGTACAGCAAAGGTACGGGTGCAATTAGGCAGGCTGGAGAACCCTCAGCAAAGCTCCTGTCCGGTATATCCTGGTAGGGGAGGTGCCTCACTGGGGCACAGGTGGGGCCGCGAGGGCAGCGTGAGGATGCATTGTGGGCCTCACACCACACGTCCTGGCCATGCGTAAGATGATTGATTAAGTACAGCAAAAGTATGGGTGTAATGAGGCAGGCTGGAGAACCCTCAGCAAGGCTCTCTGTCTGGTATATCCTGGTAGGGGGAGGTGCTTCACTGGGGCCCAGGTGGGGCACAGAGCAGCATTAGGATGGATGGTGGGCCTCACACCACACATTGTGGCCATGTCTATAATGCTCGATTGAGTACAGCAAAGTTATGGATGCAATGAGGCAGGCTGGCAAATCCCCAGCAAGGCACTTCAGCTAACATTGGCAGGGAGAGGTGCCTCACTAAGGCCCAGAAGGGGCATGCAGCAGCATGTGGATGGATAATGGGCCTTACACCACAGGTCCTGGCCATGTCCAAGATGCGTCATTGGGCACACAAAAGGTATGGGTGCAGTGGGGCAGGCTGGAGAACCCTCAGCAAGGCTCTCTGTCTGGTCAATCCTGGTAGGGGGAGGTGCTTCACTGGGGCCCAGGTGGGGCACGGGGCAGCGTGAGGATGCATTGTGGGCCTCACACCACACGTCCTGGCCATACGTAAGATGATTGATTGAGTACAGCAAAGGTACGGGTGCAGTTAGGCAGGCTGGAGAACCCTCAGCAAAGCTCTCTGTCTGGTATATCCTGGTAGGGGGAGGTGCCTCACTGGGGCACAGGTGGGGCGAGGGCAGCGTGAGGATGCATTGTGGGCCTCACACCACACGTCCTGGCCCTGCGTAAGATGATTGATTGAGTACAGCAAAGGTACGGGTGCAATTAGGCAGGCTGGAGAACCCTAAGCAAACCTCTCTGTCCGGTATATCCTGGTAGGGGGAGGTGCCTTACTGGGGCACAGGTGGGGCATGGGGCAGCGTGAGGATGCATTGTGGGCCTCACACCACACGTCCTGGCCATGCGTAAGATGATTGATTGAGTACAGCAAAGGTATGGGTGCAATTAGGCAGGCTGGAGAACCCTCAGCAAAGCTCTCTGTCCGGTATATCCTGGTAGGGGGAGGTGCCTCACTGGGGCACAGGTGGGGCACGGGGCAGCATGAGGATGCATTGTGGGCCTCACACCACACGTCCTGGCCCTGCGTAAGATGATTGATTGAGTTCAGGAAAGGTACGGGTGCAATTAGGCAGGCTGGAGAACCCTCAGCAAGGCTCTCTGTCTGGTCAATCCTGGTAGGGGGAGGTGCCTCACTGGGGCACAGGTGGGGCACGGGGCAGCGTGAGGATGCATTGTGGGCCTCACACCACTAGTCCTGGCCATGCGTAAGATGATTGATTGAGTACAGCAAAGGTATGGGTGCAATGAGGCAGGCTGGAGAACCCTCAGCAAGGCTCTCTGTCCGGTATATCCTGGTAGGGGGAGGTGCCTCACTGGGGCACAGGTGGAGCACGGGGCAGCGTGAGGATGCATTGTGGGCCTCACACCACACGTCCTGGCCATGTGTAAGATGATTGATTGAGTACAGCAAAGGTACGGGTGCAATTAGGCAGGCTGGAGAACCCTCAGCAAAGCTCTCTGTCGGTATATCCTGGTAGGGGGAGGTGCCTCACTGGGGCACAGGTGGGGCACGGGGCAGCGTGAGGATGCATTGTGGGCCTCACACCACACGTCCTGGCCATGCGTAAGATGATTGATTGAGTTCAGCAAAGGTACGGGTGCAATTAGGCAGGCTGGAGAACCCTCAGCAAGGCTCTCTGTCCGGTATATCCTGGTAGGGGGAGGTGCCTCACTGGGGCACAGGTGGGGCACGGGGCAGCGTGAGGATGCATTGTGGGCCTCACACCACACGTCCTGGCCATGTGTAAGATGATTGATTGAGTACAGCAAAGGTACGGGTGCAATTAGGCAGGCTGGAGAACCCTCAGCAAGGCTCTCTGTCCGGTATTTCCTGGGCACGGGGCAGCGTGAGGATGCATTGTGGGCCTCACACCACACGTCCTGGCCATGCGTAAGATGATTGATTGAGTACAGCAAAGGTACGGGTGCAGCTAGGCAGGCTGGAGAACCCTCAGCAAAGCTCTCTGTCTGGTATATCCTGGTAGGGGGAGGTGCCTCACTGGGGCACAGGTGGGGCACGGGGCAGCGTGAGGATGCATTGTGGGCCTCACACCACACGTCCTGGCCATGCGTAAGATGATTGATTAAATACAGCAAAAGTATGGGTGTAATGAGGCAGGCTGGAGCACCCTCAGCAAGGCTCTCTGTCCGGTATATCCTGGTAGGGGGAGGTGCCTCACTGGGGCCCAGGTGGGGCACGGGGCATCGTGAGGATGTGTTGTGGGCCTCACACCACACGTCCTGGCCATGTGTAAGATGATTGATTGAGTACAGCAAAGGTACGGGTGCAGCTAGGCAGGCTGGAGAACCCTCAGCAAAGCTCTCTGTCTGGTATATCCTGGTAGGGGGAGGTGCCTCACTGGGGCACAGGTGGGGCACGGGGCAGCGTGAGGATGCATTGTGGGCCTCACACCACACGTCCTGGCCATGCGTAAGATGATTGATTAAATACAGCAAAAGTATGGGTGTAATGAGGCAGGCTGGAGCACCCTCAGCAAGGCTCTCTGTCCGGTATATCCTGGTAGGGGGAGGTGCCTCACTGGGGCCCAGGTGGGGCACGGGGCAGCTTGAGGATGTGTTGTGGGCCTCACACCACACGTCCTGGCCATGCGTAAGATGATTGATTGAGTACAGCAAAGGTACGGGTGCAATTAGGCAGGCTGGAGAACCCTCAGCAAAGCTCCCTGTCCGGTATATCCTGGTAGGGGGAGGTGCCTCACTGGGGCACAGGTGGGGCACGGGGCAGCGTGAGGATGCATTGTGGGCCTCACACCACACGTCCTGGCCATGCGTAAGATGATTGATTGAGTACAGCATAAGTATGGGTGTAATGAGGCAGGCTGGAGAACCCTCAGCAAGGCTCTCTGTCTGGTATATCCTGGTAGGGGGAGGTGCTTCACTGGGGCCCAGGTGGGGCACAGAGCAGCATTAGGATGGATGGTGGGCCTCACACCACACATTGTGGCCATGTCTATAATGCTCGATTGAGTACAGCAAAGTTATGGATGCAATGAGGCAGGCTGGCAAATCCCCAGCAAGGCACTTCAGCTAACATTGGCAGGGAGAGGTGCCTCACTAAGGCCCAGAAGGGGCATGCAGCAGCATGTGGATGGATAATGGGCCTTACACCACAGGTCCTGGCCATGTCCAAGATGCGTCATTGGGCACACAAAAGGTATGGGTGCAGTGGGGCAGGCTGGAGAACCCTCAGCAAGGCTCTCTGTCTGGTCAATCCTGGTAGGGGGAGGTGCCTCACTGGGGCACAGGTGGGGCACCGGGCAGCGTGAGGATGCATTGTGGGCCTCACACCACACGTCCTGGCCATGTGTAAGATGATTGATTGAGTACAGCAAAGGTACGGGTGCAGCTAGGCAGGCTGGAGAACCCTCAGCAAAGCTCTCTGTCTGGTATATCCTGGTAGGGGGAGGTGCCTCACTGGGGCACAGGTGGGGCGGGGCAGCGTGAGGATGCATTGTGGGCCTCACACCACACGTCCTGGCCATGCGTAAGATGATTGATTAAATACAGCAAAAGTATGGGTGTAATGAGGCAGGCTGGAGCACCCTCAGCAAGGCTCTCTGTCGGTATATCCTGGTAGGGGAGGTGCCTCACTGGGGCCCAGGTGGGGCGCGGGCAGCTGAGGATGCATTGTGGGCCTCACACCACCGTCCTGGCCATGCGTAAGATGATTGATTGAGTACAGCAAAGGTACGGGTGCAATTAGGCAGGCTGGAGAACCCTCAGCAAAGCTCCCTGTCCGGTATATCCTGGTAGGGGGAGGTGCCTCACTGGGGCACAGGTGGGGCACGGGGCAGCGTGAGGATGCATTGTGGGCCTCACACCACACGTCCTGGCCATGCGTAAGATGATTGATTAAGTACAGCAAAAGTATGGGTGTAATGAGGCAGGCTGGAGAACCCTCAGCAAGGCTCTCTGTCTGGTATATCCTGGTAGGGGGAGGTGCTTCACTGGGGCCCAGGTGGGGCACAGAGCAGCATTAGGATGGATGGTGGGCCTCACACCACACATTGTGGCCATGTCTATAATGCTCGATTGAGTACAGCAAAGTGATGGATGCAATGAGGCAGGCTGGCAAATCCCCAGCAAGGCACTTCAGCTAACATTGGCAGGGAGAGGTGCCTCACTAAGGCCCAGAAGGGGCATGCAGCAGCATGTGGATGGATAATGGGCCTTACACCACAGGTCCTGGCCATGTCCAAGATGCGTCATTGGGCACACAAAAGGTATGGGTGCAGTGGGGCAGGCTGGAGAACCCTCAGCAAGGCTCTCTGTCTGGTCAATCCTGGTAGGGGGAGGTGCCTCACTGGGGCACAGGTGGGGCACGGGGCAGCGTGAGGATGTGTTGTGGGCCTCACACCACACGTCCTGGCCATGTGTAAGATGATTGATTGAGTACAGCAAAGGTACGGGTGCAGCTAGGCAGGCTGGAGAACCCTCAGCAAAGCTCTCTGTCTGGTATATCCTGGTAGGGGGAGGTGCCTCACTGGGGCACAGGTGGGGCACGGGGCAGCGTGAGGATGCATTGTGGGCCTCACACCACACGTCCTGGCCATGTGTAAGATGATTGATTAAATACAGCAAAGGTACGGGTGCAATTAGGCAGGCTGGAGAACCCTCAGCAAGGCTCTCTGTCCGGTATATCCTGGTAGGGGGAGGTGCCTCACTGGGGCACAGGTGGGGCATGGGGCAGCGTGAGGATGCATTGTGGGCCTCACACCACACGTCCTGGCCATGCGTAAGATGATTGATTGAGTACAGCAAAGGTACGGGTGCAATTAGGCAGGCTGGAGAACCCTCAGCAAAGCTCCCTGTCCGGTATATCCTGGTAGGGGGAGGTGCCTCACTGGGGCACAGGTGGGGCACGGGGCAGCGTGAGGATGCATTGTGGGCCTCACACCACACGTCCTGGCCATGCGTAAGATGATTGATTAAGTACAGCAAAAGTATGGGTGTAATGAGGCAGGCTGGAGAACCCTCAGCAAGGCTCTCTGTCCGGTATATCCTGGTAGGGGGAGGTGCTTCACTGGGGCCCAAGTGGGGCACAGAGCAGCATTAGGATGGATGGTGGGCCTCACACCACACATTGTGGCCATGTCTATAATGCTCGATTGAGTACAGCAAAGTTATGGATGCAATGAGGCAGGCTGGCAAATCCCCAGCAAGGCACTTCAGCTAACATTGGCAGGGAGAGGTGCCTCACTAAGGCCCAGAAGGGGCATGCAGCAGCATGTGGATGGATAATGGGCCTTACACCACAGGTCCTGGCCATGTCCAAGATGCGTCATTGGGCACACAAAAGGTGTGGGTGCAGTGGGGCAGGCTGGAGAACCCTCAGCAAGGCTCTCTGTCTGGTCAATCCTGGTAGGGGGAGGTGCCTCACTGGGGCACAGGTGGGGCGCGGGCAGCGTGAGGATGTGTTGTGGGCCTCACACCACACGTCCTGGCCATGTGTAAGATGATTGATTGAGTACAGCAAAGGTACGGGTGCAGCTAGGCAGGCTGGAGAACCCTCAGCAAAGCTCTCTGTCTGGTATATCCTGGTAGGGGGAGGTGCCTCACTGGGGCACAGGTGGGGCAAGGGGCAGCGTGAGGATGCATTGTGGGCCTCACACCACACGTCCTGGCCATGCGTAAGATGATTGATTAAATACAGCAAAGGTACGGGTGCAATTAGGCAGGCTGGAGAACCCTCAGCAAAGCTCTCTGTCCGGTATATCCTGGTAGGGGGAGGTGCCTCACTGGGGCACAGGTGGGGCATGGGGCAGCGTGAGGATGCATTGTGGGCCTCACACCACACGTCCTGGCCATGCGTAAGATGATTGATTGAGTACAGCAAAGGTACGGGTGCAATTAGGCAGGCTGGAGAACCCTCAGCAAAGCTCTCTGTCCGGTATATCCTGGTAGGGGAGGTGCCTCACTGGGGCACAGGTGGGGCCGCAGGGCAGCGAGGATGCATTGTGGGCCTCACACCGCACGTCCTGGCCATGCGTAAGATGATTGATTGAGTACAGCAAAGGTACGGGTGCAATTAGGCAGGCTGGAGAACCCTCAGCAAGGCTCTCTGTCCAGTATATCCTGGTAGGGGGAGGTGCCTCACTGGGGCACAGGTGGGGCACGGGGCAGCGTGAGGATGCATTGTGGGCCTCACACCACACGTCCTGGCCATGCGTAAGATGATTGATTGAGTACAGCAAAGGTACGCGGGTGCAATTAGGCAGGCTGGAGAACCCTCAGCAAAGCTCTCTGTCCGGTATATCCTGGTAGGGGGAGGTGCCTCACTGGGGCACAGGTGGGGCACGGGGCAGCGTGAGGATGCATTGTGGGCCTCACACCGCACGTCCTGGCCATGCGTAAGATGATTGATTGAGTACAGCAAGGTATGGGTGCAATTAGGCAGGCTGGAGAACCCTCAGCAAAGCTCCCTGTCGGTATATCCTGGTAGGGGAGGTGCCTCACTGGGGCACAGGTGGGGCCGCGGGGCAGCGTGAGGATGCATTGTGGGCCTCACACCACACGTCCTGGCCATGCGTAAGATGATTGATTGAGTACAGCAAGGTATGCGGTGCAATTAGGCAGGCTGGAGAACCCTCAGCAAAGCTCTCTGTCGGTATATCCTGGTAGGGGAGGTGCCTCACTGGGGCACAGGTGGGGCGCGGGGCAGCGTGAGGATGCATTGTGGGCCTCACACACGCGCGTCCTGGCCATGCGTAAGATGATTGATTGAGTACAGCAAAGGTACGGGTGCAATTAGGCAGGCTGGAGAACCCTCAGCAAAGCTCCCTGTCGGTATATCCTGGTAGGGGAGGTGCCTCACTGGGGCACAGGTGGGGCACGAGGGCAGCGTGAGGATGCATTGTGGGCCTCACACCACGTCCTGGCCATGCGTAAGATGATTGATTAAGTACAGCAAAAGTATGGGTGTAATGAGGCAGGCTGGAGCACCCTCAGCAAGGCTCTCTGTCCGGTATATCCTGGTAGGGGGAGGTGCCTCACTGGGGCCCAGGTGGGGCAGGGCAGCTTGAGGATGCATTGTGGGCCTCACACCACACGTCCTGGCCATGCGTAAGATGATTGATTGAGTACAGCAAAGGTACGGGTGCAATGGGGCAGGCTGGAGAACCCTCAGCAAAGCTCTCTGTCCGGTATATCCTGGTAGGGGGAGGTGCCTCACTGGGGCACAGGTGGGGCACGGGGCAGCGTGAGGATGCATTGTGGGCCTCACACCACACGTCCTGGCCATGCGTAAGATGATTGATTGAGTACAGCAAAGGTACGGGTGCAATTAGGCAGGCTGGAGAACCCTCAGCAAAGCTCCCTGTCCGGTATATCCTGGTAGGGGGAGGTGCCTCACTGGGGCACAATCAAGTGGGGCACGGGGCAGCGTGAGGATGCATTGTGGGCCTCACACCACACGTCCTGGCCATGCGTAAGATGATTGATTAAGTACAGCAAAAGTATGGGTGTAATGAGGCAGGCTGGAGAACCCTCAGCAAGGCTCTCTGTCCGGTATATCCTGGTAGGGGGAGGTGCTTCACTGGGGCCCAGGTGGGGCACAGAGCAGCATTAGGATGGATGGTGGGCCTCACACCACACATTGTGGCCATGTCTATAATGCTCGATTCAGTACAGCAAAGTTATGGATGCAATGAGGCAGGCTGGCAAATCCCCAGCAAGGCACTTCAGCTAACATTGGCAGGAGAGGTGCCTCACTAAGGCCCAGAAGGGGCATGCAGCAGCATGTGGATGGATAATGGGCCTTACACCACAGGTCCTGGCCATGTCCAAGATGCGTCATTGGGCACACAAAAGGTATGGGTGCAGTGGGGCAGGCTGGAGAACCCTCAGCAAGGCTCTCTGTCTGGTCAATCCTGGTAGGGGGAGGTGCCTCACTGGGGCACAGGTGGGGCCGCGGGGCAGCGTGAGGATGTGTTGTGGGCCTCACACCACACGTCCTGGCCATGTGTAAGATGATTGATTGAGTACAGCAAAGGTACGGGTGCAGCTAGGCAGGCTGGAGAACCCTCAGCAAAGCTCGGTCTGGTTTATCCTGGTAGGGGGAGGTGCCTCACTGGGGCACAGGTGGGGCACGGGGCAGCGTGAGGATGCATTGTGGGCCTCACACCACACGTCCTGGCCATGCGTAAGATGATTGATTAAATACAGCAAAGGTACGGGTGCAATTAGGCAGGCTGGAGAACCCTCAGCAAAGCTCTCTGTCCGGTATATCCTGGTAGGGGAGGTGCCTCACTGGGGCACAGGTGGGGCATGGGGCAGCGTGAGGATGCATTGTGGGCCTCACACCACACGTCCTGGCCATGCGTAAGATGATTGATTGAGTACAGCAAAGGTACGGGTGCAGCTAGGCAGGCTGGAGAACCCTCAGCAAAGCTCTCTGTCCGGTATATCCTGGTAGGGGGAGGTGCCTCACTGGGGCACAGGTGGGGCCCGGGGCAGCGTGAGGATGCATTGTGGGCCTCACACCCGCGTCCTGGCCATGCGTAAGATGATTGATTGAGTACAGCAAGGTATGGGTGCAATTAGGCAGGCTGGAGAACCCTCAGCAAAGCTCCCTGTCCGGTATATCCTGGTAGGGGGAGGTGCCTCACTGGGGCACAGGTGGGGCACGGGGCAGCGTGAGGATGCATTGTGGGCCTCACACCACACGTCCTGGCCATGCGTAAGATGATTGATTGAGTACAGCAAAGGTACGGGTGCAATTAGGCAGGCTGGAGAACCCTCAGCAAAGCTCTCTGTCCGGTATATCCTGGTAGGGGGAGGTGCCTCACTGGGGCACAGGTGGGGCACGGGGCAGCGTGAGGATGCATTGTGGGCCTCACACCGCACGTCCTGGCCATGCGTAAGATGATTGATTGAGTACAGCAAAGGTACGGGTGCAATTAGGCAGGCTGGAGAACCCTCAGCAAAGCTCTCTGTCGGTGTATCCTGGTAGGGGAGGTGCCTCACTGGGGCACAGGTGGGGCACGAGGCAGCGTGAGGATGCATTGTGGGCCTCACACCACACGTCCTGGCCATGCGTAAGATGATTGATTGAGTACAGCAAAGTATGGGTGTAATGAGGCAGGCTGGAGCACCCTCAGCAAGGCTCTCTGTCCGGTATATCCTGGTAGGGGGAGGTGCCTCACTGGGGCCCAGGTGGGGCCGCGGGGCAGCGTGAGGATGCATTGTGGGCCTCACACCACCGTCCTGGCCATGCGTAAGATGATTGATTGAGTACAGCAAAGGTACGGGTGCAATTAGGCAGGCTGGAGAACCCTCAGCAAAGCTCTCTGTCCGGTATATCCTGGTAGGGGAGGTGCCTCACTGAGGCACAGGTGGGGGTGAGGGCAGCGTGAGGATGCATTGTGGGCCTCACACGCACGTCCTGGCCATGCGTAAGATGATTGATTGAGTACAGCAAGGTACGGGTGCAATTAGGCAGGCTGGAGAACCCTCAGCAAAGCTCCTGTCGGTATATCCTGGTAGGGGAGGTGCCTCACTGGGGCACAGGTGGGGCAAGGGGCAGCGTGAGGATGCATTGTGGGCCTCACACCACGTCCTGGCCATGCGTAAGATGATTGATTAAATACAGCAAAGGTACGGGTGCAATTAGGCAGGCTGGAGAACCCTCAGCAAAGCTCTCTGTCGGTATATCCTGGTAGGGGAGGTGCCTCACTGGGGCACAGGTGGGGCATGGGGCAGCGTGAGGATGCATTGTGGGCCTCACACCACACGTCCTGGCCATGCGTAAGATGATTGATTGAGTACAGCAAGGTACGGGTGCAATTAGGCAGGCTGGAGAACCCTCAGCAAAGCTCTCTGTCGGTATATCCTGGTAGGGGAGGTGCCTCACTGGGGCACAGGTGGGGCCGCGAGGGCAGCGTGAGGATGCATTGTGGGCCTCACACCACACGTCCTGGCCATGCGTAAGATGATTGATTGAGTACAGCAAGGTATGGGTGCAATTAGGCAGGCTGGAGAACCCTCAGCAAAGCTCCCTGTCCGGTGTATCCTGGTAGGGGGAGGTGCCTCACTGGGGCACAGGTGGGGCGAGGGCAGCGTGAGGATGCATTGTGGGCCTCACACCACACGTCCTGGCCATGCGTAAGATGATTGATTAAGTACAGCAAAGTATGGGTGTAATGAGGCAGGCTGGAGCACCCTCAGCAAGGCTCTCTGTCGGTATATCCTGGTAGGGGAGGTGCCTCACTGGGGCCCAGGTGGGGCCGCGGGGGCAGCTTGAGGATGCATTGTGGGCCTCACACCACACGTCCTGGCCATGCGTAAGATGATTGATTGAGTACAGCAAAGGTACGGGTGCAATTAGGCAGGCTGGAGAACCCTCAGCAAAGCTCTCTGTCCGGTATATCCTGGTAGGGGAGGTGCCTCACTGGGGCACAGGTGGGGGCGAGGGCAGCGTGAGGATGCATTGTGGGCCTCACACGCGTCCTGGCCATGCGTAAGATGATTGATTGAGTACAGCAAGGTATGCGGGTGCAATTAGGCAGGCTGGAGAACCCTCAGCAAAGCTCCCTGTCGGTATATCCTGGTAGGGGAGGTGCCTCACTGGGGCACAGGTGGGGCAAGGGGCAGCGTGAGGATGCATTGTGGGCCTCACACCACACGTCCTGGCCATGCGTAAGATGATTGATTAAATACAGCAAAGGTACGGGTGCAATTAGGCAGGCTGGAGAACCCTCAGCAAAGCTCTCTGTCGGTATATCCTGGTAGGGGAGGTGCCTCACTGGGGCACAGGTGGGGCATGGGGCAGCGTGAGGATGCATTGTGGGCCTCACACCACCGCGTCCTGGCCATGCGTAAGATGATTGATTGAGTACAGCAAAGGTACGGGTGCAATTAGGCAGGCTGGAGAACCCTCAGCAAAGCTCTCTGTCGGTATATCCTGGTAGGGGAGGTGCCTCACTGGGGCACAGGTGGGGCCGGAGGGCAGCGTGAGGATGCATTGTGGGCCTCACACCGCACGTCCTGGCCATGCGTAAGATGATTGATTGAGTACAGCAAAGGTACGGGTGCAATTAGGCAGGCTGGAGAACCCTCAGCAAGGCTCTCTGTCCAGTATATCCTGGTAGGGGGAGGTGCCTCACTGGGGCACAGGTGGGGCACGGGGCAGCGTGAGGATGCATTGTGGGCCTCACACCACCGTCCTGGCCATGCGTAAGATGATTGATTGAGTACAGCAAAGGTACGGGTGCAATTAGGCAGGCTGGAGAACCCTCAGCAAAGCTCTCTGTCCGGTATATCCTGGTAGGGGGAGGTGCCTCACTGGGGCACAGGTGGGGCCGCGAGGGCAGCGTGAGGATGCATTGTGGGCCTCACACCGCACGTCCTGGCCATGCGTAAGATGATTGATTGAGTACAGCAAAGGTACGGGTGCAATTAGGCAGGCTGGAGAACCCTCAGCAAAGCTCCTGTCGGTATATCCTGGTAGGGGAGGTGCCTCACTGGGGCACAGGTGGGGCCGCGGGCAGCGTGAGGATGCATTGTGGGCCTCACACCACACGTCCTGGCCATGCGTAAGATGATTGATTAAGTACAGCAAAGTATGGGTGTAATGAGGCAGGCTGGAGCACCCTCAGCAAGGCTCTCTGTCCGGTATATCCTGGTAGGGGGAGGTGCCTCACTGGGGCCCAGGTGGGGCACGGGGCAGCTTGAGGATGCATTGTGGGCCTCACACCACACGTCCTGGCCATGCGTAAGATGATTGATTGAGTACAGCAAAGGTACGGGTGCAGCTAGGCAGGCTGGAGAACCCTCAGCAAAGCTCTCTGTCCGGTATATCCTGGTAGGGGGAGGTGCCTCACTGAGGCACAGGTGGGGCACGGGGCAGCGTGAGGATGCATTGTGGGCCTCACACCACACGTCCTGGCCATGCGTAAGATGATTGATTGAGTACAGCAAAGGTACGGGTGCAATTAGGCAGGCTGGAGAACCCTCAGCAAAGCTCCTGTCGGTATATCCTGGTAGGGGAGGTGCCTCACTGGGGCACAGGTGGGGCAAGGGGCAGCGTGAGGATGCATTGTGGGCCTCACACCACACGTCCTGGCCATGTGTAAGATGATTGATTGAGTACAGCAAAGGTACGGGTGCAGCTAGGCAGGCTGGAGAACCCTCAGCAAAGCTCTCTGTCTGGTTTATCCTGGTAGGGGGAGGTGCCTCACTGAGGCACAGGTGGGGCACGGGGCAGCGTGAGGATGCATTGTGGGCCTCACACCACACGTCCTGGCCATGCGTAAATGATTGATTGAGTACAGCAAAGGTACGGGTGCAATTAGGCAGGCTGGAGAACCCTCAGCAAAGCTCCCTGTCGGTATATCCTGGTAGGGGAGGTGCCTCACTGGGGCACAGGTGGGGCGCGGGGGCAGCGTGAGGATGCATTGTGGGCCTCACACCACACGTCCTGGCCATGCGTAAGATGATTGATTAAGTACAGCAAAAGTATGGGTGTAATGAGGCAGGCTGGAGAACCCTCAGCAAGGCTCTCTGTCCGGTATATCCTGGTAGGGGGAGGTGCTTCACTGGGGCCCAGGTGGGGCACAGAGCAGCATTAGGATGGATGGTGGGCCTCACACCACACATTGTGGCCATGTCTATAATGCTCGATTCAGTACAGCAAAGTTATGGATGCAATGAGGCAGGCTGGCAAATCCCCAGCAAGGCACTTCAGCTAACATTGGCAGGGAGAGGTGCCTCACTAAGGCCCAGAAGGGGCATGCAGCAGCATGTGGATGGATAATGGGCCTTACACCACAGGTCCTGGCCATGTCCAAGATGCGTCATTGGGCACACAAAAGGTATGGGTGCAGTGGGGCAGGCTGGAGAACCCTCAGCAAGGCTCTCTGTCTGGTCAATCCTGGTAGGGGGAGGTGCCTCACTGGGGCCCAGGTGGGGCACGGGGCAGCGTGAGGATGTGTTGTGGGCCTCACACCACACGTCCTGGCCATGTGTAAGATGATTGATTGAGTACAGCAAAGGTACGGGTGCAGCTAGGCAGGCTGGAGAACCCTCAGCAAAGCTCTCTGTCTGGTTTATCCTGGTAGGGGGAGGTGCCTCACTGGGGCACAGGTGGGGCACGGGGCAGCGTGAGGATGCATTGTGGGCCTCACACCACACGTCCTGGCCATGCGTAAGATGATTGATTAAATACAGCAAAGGTACGGGTGCAATTAGGCAGGCTGGAGAACCCTCAGCAAAGCTCTCTGTCCGGTATATCCTGGTAGGGGGAGGTGCCTCACTGGGGCACAGGTGGGGCATGGGGCAGCGTGAGGATGCATTGTGGGCCTCACACCACACGTCCTGGCCATGCGTAAGATGATTGATTGAGTACAGCAAAGGTACGGGTGCAATTAGGCAGGCTGGAGAACCCTCAGCAAAGCTCTCTGTCCGGTATATCCTGGTAGGGGGAGGTGCCTCACTGGGGCACAGGTGGGGAGCGAGGGCAGCGTGAGGATGCATTGTGGGCCTCACACCACAGCGTCCTGGCCATGCGTAAGATGATTGATTGAGTACAGCAAAGGTACGGGTGCAATTAGGCAGGCTGGAGAACCCTCAGCAAAGCTCCCTGTCCGGTATATCCTGGTAGGGGGAGGTGCCTCACTGGGGCACAGGTGGGGCGCAGGGCAGCGTGAGGATGCATTGTGGGCCTCACACCACACGTCCTGGCCATGCGTAAGATGATTGATTGAGTACAGCAAAGGTACGGGTGCAATTAGGCAGGCTGGAGAACCCTCAGCAAAGCTCTCTGTCCGGTATATCCTGGTAGGGGGAGGTGCCTCACTGGGGCACAGGTGGGGCCGGGCAGCGTGAGGATGCATTGTGGGCCTCACACACGCGTCCTGGCCATGCGTAAGATGATTGATTGAGTACAGCAAAGGTACGGGTGTAATTAGGCAGGCTGGAGAACCCTCAGCAAAGCTCCCTGTCCGGTGTATCCTGGTAGGGGGAGGTGCCTCACTGGGGCACAGGTGGGGCACGGGGCAGCGTGAGGATGCATTGTGGGCCTCACACCACACGTCCTGGCCATGCGTAAGATGATTGATTAAGTACAGCAAAAGTATGGGTGTAATGAGGCAGGCTGGAGCACCCTCAGCAAGGCTCTCTGTCCGGTATATCCTGGTAGGGGGAGGTGCCTCACTGGGGCCCAGGTGGGGCACGGGGCAGCTTGAGGATGCATTGTGGGCCTCACACCACACGTCCTGGCCATGCGTAAGATGATTGATTGAGTACAGCAAAGGTACGGGTGCAATTAGGCAGGCTGGAGAACCCTCAGCAAAGCTCTCTGTCCGGTATATCCTGGTAGGGGGAGGTGCCTCACTGAGGCACAGGTGGGGCACGGGGCAGCGTGAGGATGCATTGTGGGCCTCACACCGCACGTCCTGGCCATGCGTAAGATGATTGATTGAGTACAGCAAAGGTACGGGTGCAATTAGGCAGGCTGGAGAACCCTCAGCAAAGCTCCCTGTCCGGTATATCCTGGTAGGGGGAGGTGCCTCACTGGGGCACAGGTGGGGCAAGGGGCAGCGTGAGGATGCATTGTGGGCCTCACACCACACGTCCTGGCCATGCGTAAGATGATTGATTAAGTACAGCAAAAGTATGGGTGTAATGAGGCAGGCTGGAGAACCCTCAGCAAGGCTCTCTGTCCGGTATATCCTGGTAGGGGGAGGTGCTTCACTGGGGCCCAGGTGGGGCACAGAGCAGCATTAGGATGCATTGTGGGCCTCACACCACACATTGTGGCCATGTCTATAATGCTCGATTGATTACAGCAAAGTGATGGATGCAATGAGGCAGGCTGGCAAATCCCCAGCAAGGCACTTCAGCTAACATTGGCAGGGAGAGGTGCCTCACTAAGGCCCAGAAGGGGCATGCAGCAGCACGTGGATGGATAATGGGCCTTACACCACAGGTCCTGGCCATGTCCAAGATGCGTCATTGGGCACACAAAAGGTATGGGTGCAGTGGGGCAGGCTGGAGAACCCTCAGCAAGGCTCTCTGTCTGGTCAATCCTGGTAGGGGGAGGTGCCTCACTGGGGCACAATCAAGTGGGGCACGGGGCAGCGTGAGGATGCATTGTGGGCCTCACACCACACGTCCTGGCCATGCGTAAGATGATTGATTGAGTACAGCAAAGGTACGGGTGCAATTAGGCAGGCTGGAGAACCCTCAGCAAAGCTCTCTGTCCGGTATATCCTGGTAGGGGGAGGTGCCTCACTGGGGCCCAGGTGGGGCACAGAGCAGCATTAGGATGGATGGTGGGCCTCACACCACACATTGTGGCCATGTCTATAATGCTCGATTGAGTACAGCAAAGTTATGGATGCAATGAGGCAGGCTGGCAAATCCCCAGCAAGGCACTTCAGCTAACATTGGCAGGGAGAGGTGCCTCACTAAGGCCCAGAAGGGGCATGCAGCAGCATGTGGATGGATAATGGGCCTTACACCACAGGTCCTGGCCATGTCCAAGATGCGTCATTGGGCACACAAAAGGTATGGGTGCAGTGGGGCAGGCTGGAGAACCCTCAGCAAGGCTCTCTGTCTGGTCAATCCTGGTAGGGGGAGGTGCCTCACTGGGGCACAGGTGGGGCACGGGGCAGCGTGAGGATGCATTGTGGGCCTCACACCACACGTCCTGGCCATGTGTAAGATGATTGATTGAGTACAGCAAAGGTACGGGTGCAGCTAGGCAGGCTGGAGAACCCTCAGCAAAGCTCTCTGTCTGGTATATCCTGGTAGGGGGAGGTGCCTCACTGGGGCACAGGTGGGGCACGGGGCAGCGTGAGGATGCATTGTGGGCCTCACACCACACGTCCTGGCCATGCGTAAGATGATTGATTAAATACAGCAAAAGTATGGGTGTAATGAGGCAGGCTGGAGCACCCTCAGCAAGGCTCTCTGTCTGGTATATCCTGGTAGGGGGAGGTGCCTCACTGGGGCACAGGTGGGGCCGGGGGCAGCGTGAGGATGCATTGTGGGCCTCACACCACACGTCCTGGCCATGCGTAAGATGATTGATTAAATACAGCAAAAGTATGGGTGTAATGAGGCAGGCTGGAGCACCCTCAGCAAGGCTCTCTGTCCGGTATATCCTGGTAGGGGGAGGTGCCTCACTGGGGCCCAGGTGGGGCACGGGGCAGCGTGAGGATGCATTGTGGGCCTCACACCACACGTCCTGGCCATGCGTAAGATGATTGATTGAGTACAGCAAGGTACGGGTGCAATTAGGCAGGCTGGAGAACCCTCAGCAAAGCTCTCTGTCCGGTATATCCTGGTAGGGGGAGGTGCCTCACTGGGGCACAGGTGGGGCACAGAGCAGCATTAGGATGGATGGTGGGCCTCACACCACACATTGTGGCCATGTCTATAATGCTCGATTGAGTACAGCAAAGTTATGGATGCAATGAGGCAGGCTGGCAAATCCCCAGCAAGGCACTTCAGCTAACATTGGCAGGGAGAGGTGCCTCACTAAGGCCCAGAAGGGGCATGCAGCAGCATGTGGATAAATAATGGGCCTTACACCACAGGTCCTGGCCATGTCCAAGATGCGTCATTGGGCACACAAAAGGTGTGGGTGCAGTGGGGCAGGCTGGAGAACCCTCAGCAAGGCTCTCTGTCTGGTCAATCCTGGTAGGGGGAGGTGCCTCACTGGGGCACAGGTGGGGCACGGGGCAGCGTGAGGATGCATTGTGGGCCTCACACCACACGTCCTGGCCATGTGTAAGATGATTGATTGAGTACAGCAAAGGTACGGGTGCAGCTAGGCAGGCTGGAGAACCCTCAGCAAAGCTCTCTGTCTGGTATATCCTGGTAGGGGGAGGTGCCTCACTGGGGCACAGGTGGGGCCTGAGGGGCAGCGTGAGGATGCATTGTGGGCCTCACACCACACGTCCTGGCCATGCGTAAGATGATTGATTGAGTACAGCAAAGTTACGGGTGCAGCTAGGCAGGCTGGAGAACCCTCAGCAAAGCTCTCTGTCCGGTATATCCTGGTAGGGGGAGGTGCCTCACTGGGGCCCAGGTGGGGCACAGAGCAGCATTAGGATGGATGGTGGGCCTCACACCACACATTGTGGCCATGTCTATAATGCTTAATTGAGTACAGCAAAGTTATGGATGCAATGAGGCAGGCTGGCAAATCCCCAGCAAGGCACTTCAGCTAACATTGGCAGGGAGAGGTGCCTCACTAAGGCCCAGAAGGGGCATGCAGCAGCATGTGGATGGATAATGGGCCTTACACCACAGGTCCTGGCCATGTCCAAGATGCGTCATTGGGCACACAAAAGGTATGGGTGCAGTGGGGCAGGCTGGAGAACCCTCAGCAAGGCTCTCTGTCTGGTCAATCCTGGTAGGGGAGGTGCCTCACTGGGGCACAGGTGGGGCCGAGGGCAGCGTGAGGATGTGTTGTGGGCCTCACACCACACGTCCTGGCCATGTGTAAGATGATTGATTGAGTACAGCAAAGGTATGGGTGCAGTGGGGCAGGCTGGAGAACCCTCAGCAAGGCTCTCTGTCTGGTCAATCCTGGTAGGGGGAGGTGCCTCACTGGGGCACAGGTGGGGCGCGGGGCAGCGTGAGGATGTGTTGTGGGCCTCACACCACACGTCCTGGCCATGTGTAAGATGATTGATTGAGTACAGCAAAGGTATGGGTGCAGTGGGGCAGGCTGGAGAACCCTCAGCAAAGCTCTCTGTCTGGTATATCCTGGTAGGGGGAGGTGCCTCACTGGGGCACAGGTGGGGCACGGGGCAGCGTGAGGATGCATTGTGGGCCTCACACCACACGTCCTGGCCATGCGTAAGATGATTGATTGAGTACAGCAAAGGTACGGGTGCAATTAGGCAGGCTGGAGAACCCTCAGCAAAGCTCCCTGTCCGGTATATCCTGGTAGGGGGAGGTGCCTCACTGGGGCACAGGTGGGGCACGGGGCAGCGTGAGGATGCATTGTGGGCCTCACACCACACGTCCTGGCCATGCGTAAGATGATTGATTGAGTACAGCAAAAGTATGGGTGTAATGAGGCAGGCTGGAGAACCCTCAGCAAGGCTCTCTGTCTGGTATATCCTGGTAGGGGGAGGTGCTTCACTGGGGCCCAGGTGGGGCACAGAGCAGCATTAGGATGGATGGTGGGCCTCACACCACACATTGTGGCCATGTCTATAATGCTCGATTGAGTACAGCAAAGTTATGGATGCAATGAGGCAGGCTGGCAAATCCCCAGCAAGGCACTTCAGCTAACATTGGCAGGGAGAGGTGCCTCACTAAGGCCCAGAAGGGGCATGCAGCAGCATGTGGATGGATAATGGGCCTTACACCACAGGTCCTGGCCATGTCCAAGATGCGTCATTGGGCACACAAAAGGTATGGGTGCAGTGGGGCAGGCTGGAGAACCCTCAGCAAGGCTCTCTGTCTGGTCAATCCTGGTAGGGGGAGGTGCCTCACTGGGGCACAGGTGGGGCACGGGGCAGCGTGAGGATGTGTTGTGGGCCTCACACCACACGTCCTGGCCATGTGTAAGATGATTGATTGAGTACAGCAAAGGTACGGGTGCAGCTAGGCAGGCTGGAGAACCCTCAGCAAGGCTCTCTGTCCGGTATATCCTGGTAGGGGGAGGTGCCTCACTGGGGCACAGGTGGGGCACGGGGCAGCGTGAGGATGCATTGTGGGCCTCACACCACACGTCCTGGCCATGCGTAAGATGATTGATTAAATACAGCAATAGTATGGGTGTAATGAGGCAGGCTGGAGCACCCTCAGCAAGGCTCTCTGTCCGGTATATCCTGGTAGGGGGAGGTGCCTCACTGGGGCCCAGGTGGGGCACGGGGCAGCGTGAGGATGCATTGTGGGCCTCACACCGCACGTCCTGGCCATGCATAAGATGATTGATTGAGTACAGCAAAGATACGGGTGCAATAAGGCAGGCTGGAGAACCCTCAGCAAAGCTCCCTGTCCGGTATATCCTGGTAGGGGGAGGTGCCTCACTGGGGCCCAGGTGGGGCGCGGGGGCAGCGTGAGGATGCATTGTGGGCCTCACACCACACGTCCTGGCCATGCGTAAGATGATTGATTAAGTACAGCAAAAGTATGGGTGTAATGAGGCAGGCTGGAGAACCCTCAGCAAGGCTCTCTGTCTGGTATATCCTGGTAGGGGGAGGTGCTTCACTGGGGCCCAGGTGGGGCACAGAGCAGCATTAGGATGGATGGTGGGCCTCACACCACACATTGTGGCCATGTCTATAATGCTCGATTGAGTACAGCAAAGTTATGGATGCAATGAGGCAGGCTGGCAAATCCCCAGCAAGGCACTTCAGCTAACATTGGCAGGAGAGGTGCCTCACTAAGGCCCAGAAGGGGCATGCAGCAGCATGTGGATGGATAATGGGCCTTACACCACAGGTCCTGGCCATGTCCAAGATGCGTCATTGGGCACACAAAAGGTATGGGTGCAGTGGGGCAGGCTGGAGAACCCTCAGCAAGGCTCTCTGTCTGGTCAATCCTGGTAGGGGAGGTGCCTCACTGGGGCACAGGTGGGGCCGGGGCAGCGTGAGGATGTGTTGTGGGCCTCACACCACACGTCCTGGCCATGTGTAAGATGATTGATTGAGTACAGCAAAGGTACGGGTGCAGCTAGGCAGGCTGGAGAACCCTCAGCAAAGCTCTCTGTCTGGTATATCCTGGTAGGGGGAGGTGCCTCACTGGGGCACAGGTGGGGCCGCGGGGCAGCGTGAGGATGCATTGTGGGCCTCACACCACACGTCCTGGCCATGCGTAAGATGATTGATTAAATACAGCAAAAGTATGGGTGTAATGAGGCAGGCTGGAGCACCCTCAGCAAGGCTCTCTGTCCGGTATATCCTGGTAGGGGGAGGTGCCTCACTGGGGCCCAGGTGGGGCCGCGGGGCAGCGTGAGGATGCATTGTGGGCCTCACACCGCACGTCCTGGCCATGCATAAGATGATTGATTGAGTACAGCAAAGATACGGGTGCAATTAGGCAGGCTGGAGAACCCTCAGCAAAGCTCCCTGTCCGGTATATCCTGGTAGGGGGAGGTGCCTCACTGGGGCACAGGTGGGGCACGGGGCAGCGTGAGGATGCATTGTGGGCCTCACACCACACGTCCTGGCCATGCGTAAGATGATTGATTAAGTACAGCAAAAGTATGGGTGTAATGAGGCAGGCTGGAGAACCCTCAGCAAGGCTCTCTGTCCGGTATATCCTGGTAGGGGGAGGTGCTTCACTGGGGCCCAGGTGGGGCACAGAGCAGCATTAGGATGCATTGTGGGCCTCACACCACACATTGTGGCCATGTCTATAATGCTCGATTGAGTACAGCAAAGTTATGGATGCAATGAGGCAGGCTGGCAAATCCCCAGCAAGGCACTTCAGCTAACATTGGCAGGGGAGGTGCCTCACTAAGGCCCAGAAGGGGCATGCAGCAGCATGTGGATGGATAATGGGCCTTACACCACAGGTCCTGGCCATGTCTAAGATGCATCATTGGGCACACAAAAGGTATGGGTGCAGTGGGGCAGGCTGGAGAACCCTCAGCAAGGCTCTCTGTCTGGTCAATCCTGGTAGGGGGAGGTGCCTCACTGGGGCACAGGTGGGGCCGGGGGCAGCGTGAGGATGTGTTGTGGGCCTCACACCACACGTCCTGGCCATGTGTAAGATGATTGATTGAGTACAGCAAAGGTACGGGTGCAGCTAGGCAGGCTGGAGAACCCTCAGCAGAGCTCTCTGTCTGGTATATCCTGGTAGGGGGAGGTGCCTCACTGGGGCACAGGTGGGGCACGGGGCAGCGTGAGGATGCATTGTGGGCCTCACACCACACGTCCTGGCCATGCGTAAGATGATTGATTGAGTACAGCAAAGGTACGGGTGCAGCTAGGCAGGCTGGAGAACCCTCAGCAAAGCTCTCTGTCTGGTATATCCTGGTAGGGGGAGGTGCCTCACTGGGGCACAGGTGGGGCACGGGGCAGCGTGAGGATGCATTGTGGGCCTCACACCACACGTCCTGGCCATGCGTAAGATGATTGATTGAGTACAGCAAAGGTACGGGTGCAGCTAGGCAGGCTGGAGAACCCTCAGCAAAGCTCTCTGTCCGGTATATCCTGGTAGGGGGAGGTGCCTCACTGGGGCCCAGGTGGGGCACAGAGCAGCATTAGGATGGATGGTGGGCCTCACACCACACATCGTGGTCATGTCTATAATGCTCGATTGAGTACAGCAAAGTTATGGATGCAATGAGGCAGGCTGGCAAATCCCCAGCAAGGCACTTCAGCTAACATTGGCAGGGAGAGGTGCCTCACTAAGGCCCAGAAGGGGCATGCAGCAGCATGTGGATGGATAATGGGCCTTACACCACAGGTCCTGGCCATGTCCAAGATGCGTCATTGGGCACACAAAAGGTATGGGTGCAGTGGGGCAGGCTGGAGAACCCTCAGCAAGGCTCTCTGTCTGGTCAATCAGAGGGTAACAATAGATTAGGATTGGGGTGCGGTGGCCGGTCTGGAAGATTAGGTTAGGCCCCCCCTTTGGCCCCTGTTAGATTAAGCTGCAAGTCCGCTCAGATTAATCTTGGCGCCTGAGCGCCGCCTCTCCCAACGCCTGTCAAGGGTGTCCCTAAGGGTCTGGGCTGCTTACACACAGTGGCACGAGACACGTGCTCATGGGCAGTACAGACAGCTCCGGTCAAATGCAAGTCCAGTCTGGCGGGCAGGCAGATACAGATACAGATTCAAGCTGGTGTGACATCAATGAACAATATCATATGCGTGGATTGCCTTCTCATACATGCATTATGTCACAGCTTGTGACAACGAAAGACGCCTCGTGTTCGTGTGCTCCCTTCCAGGCGGCCTGGAAGGAAGCCATTGGCTTTGAACAATACATATGGTTCCAGTAATGCTGCTGGGGGCCCGCGCCGCTGGTTGCACAAAGCGTGCGGTTGGGCCGGACTGAACCAATGGATCAGGGGCTCCGAAAGGGCCCAGCTTTTAAGTACTGCACTAGGCGCAATGCGGCCTGACACCAGGCGTTGCATTGATGACTGCTATACACAAATGGTTGGCCATGTGCGAGCGTTGCTGTATTTATGCGCGGCCCCCTCAGGATGTCAGTGACCCTGCACCGTCGCCAGCTGCCTGCCACTTTTACCAGTATGGTATCTCACAGTGTGTATTGCCGTAAGCCAAGTCAATCACTCTCCCCAGACTTGCGCAGACACAGCTCTTGCGCCTCGGCAGCCCATGCCACCTCGGCAACATCTATATTTTTATACAAGTTACATTTTACTACAGTGTCGTTTGTTTTGCTGTAAGGTAGTTGCGCGTGCATAAGAGTCAAGCTGTCATCAAGTTCGAGCAGGACAGCGATGATACCGGTACTGTAGACACTCAAGCACGGCGGTCAGCAAGGCTGTGCTAAGTGTCTGAGTGGGGGCAGGGATGCAGCTCGAGGAGTTGCGAGATTAAGTTGAGGGGGCCGTGAGATTAAGTTGGGGGTGAGATTACCAGACCAGAGATTAGCCGCGGGGGGGCCGAGATTGGGGGGTATTGTTACCCTCTGGGTCAATCCTGGTAGGGGGAGGTGCCTCACTGGGGCCCAGGTGGGGCACGGGGCAGCTTGAGGATGCATTGTGGGCCTCACACCACACGTCCTGGCCATGCGTAAGATGATTGATTGAGTACAGCAAAGGTACGGGTGCAATTAGGCAGGCTGGAGAACCCTCAGCAAAGCTCCCTGTCCGGTATATCCTGGTAGGGGGAGGTGCCTCACTGGGGCACAGGTGGGGCACGGGGCAGCGTGAGGATGCATTGTGGGCCTCACACCACACGTCCTGGCCATGCGTAAGATGATTGATTGAGTACAGCAAAAGTATGGGTGTAATGAGGCAGGCTGGAGAACCCTCAGCAAGGCTCTCTGTCTGGTATATCCTGGTAGGGGGAGGTGCTTCACTGGGGCCCAGGTGGGGCACAGAGCAGCATTAGGATGGATGGTGGGCCTCACACCACACATTGTGGCCATGTCTATAATGCTCGATTGAGTACAGCAAAGTTATGGATGCAATGAGGCAGGCTGGCAAATCCCCAGCAAGGCACTTCAGCTAACATTGGCAGGGAGAGGTGCCTCACTAAGGCCCAGAAGGGGCATGCAGCAGCATGTGGATGGATAATGGGCCTTACACCACAGGTCCTGGCCATGTCCAAGATGCGTCATTGGGCACACAAAAGGTATGGGTGCAGTGGGGCAGGCTGGAGAACCCTCAGCATGGCTCTCTGTCTGGTCAATCCTGGTAGGGGGAGGTGCCTCACTGGGGCACAGGTGGGGCAGGGCAGCGTGAGGATGTGTTGTGGGCCTCACACCACACGTCCTGGCCATGTAAGATGATTGATTGAGTACAGCAAAGGTACGGGTGCAGCTAGGCAGGCTGGAGAACCCTCAGCAAGGCTCTCTGTCGGTATATCCTGGTAGGGGAGGTGCCTCACTGGGGCACAGGTGGGGCCGGGCAGCGTGAGGATGCATTGTGGGCCTCACACCACACGTCCTGGCCATGCGTAAGATGATTGATTAAATACAGCAATAGTATGGGTGTAATGAGGCAGGCTGGAGCACCCTCAGCAAGGCTCTCTGTCCGGTATATCCTGGTAGGGGGAGGTGCCTCACTGGGGCCCAGGTGGGGCACGGGGCAGCGTGAGGATGCATTGTGGGCCTCACACCGCACGTCCTGGCCATGCATAAGATGATTGATTGAGTACAGCAAAGATACGGGTGCAATAAGGCAGGCTGGAGAACCCTCAGCAAAGCTCCCTGTCCGGTATATCCTGGTAGGGGGAGGTGCCTCACTGGGGCACAGGTGGGGCCGGGCAGCGTGAGGATGCATTGTGGGCCTCACACCACACGTCCTGGCCATGCGTAAGATGATTGATTAAGTACAGCAAAATTATGGGTGTAATGAGGCAGGCTGGAGAACCCTCAGCAAGGCTCTCTGTCTGGTATATCCTGGTAGGGGGAGGTGCTTCACTGGGGCCCAGGTGGGGCACAGAGCAGCATTAGGATGGATGGTGGGCCTCACACCACACATTGTGGCCATGTCTATAATGCTCGATTGAGTACAGCAAAGTTATGGATGCAATGAGGCAGGCTGGCAAATCCCCAGCAAGGCACTTCAGCTAACATTGGCAGGGAGAGGTGCCTCACTAAGGCCCAGAAGGGGCATGCAGCAGCATGTGGATGGATAATGGGCCTTACACCACAGGTCCTGGCCATGTCCAAGATGCGTCATTGGGCACACAAAAGGTATGGGTGCAGTGGGGCAGGCTGGAGAACCCTCAGCATGGCTCTCTGTCTGGTCAATCCTGGTAGGGGGAGGTGCCTCACTGGGGCACAGGTGGGGCAGGGGCAGCGTGAGGATGTGTTGTGGGCCTCACACCACACGTCCTGGCCATGTGTAAGATGATTGATTGAGTACAGCAAAGGTACGGGTGCAGCTAGGCAGGCTGGAGAACCCTCAGCAAAGCTCTCTGTCTGGTATATCCTGGTAGGGGGAGGTGCCTCACTGGGGCACAGGTGGGGCACGGGGCAGCGTGAGGATGCATTGTGGGCCTCACACCACACGTCCTGGCCATGCGTAAGATGATTGATTAAATACAGCAAAAGTATTGGTGTAATGAGGCAGGCTGGAGCACCCTCAGCAAGGCTCTCTGTCCGGTATATCCTGGTAGGGGGAGGTGCCTCACTGGGGCCCAGGTGGGGCACGGGGCAGCGTGAGGATGCATTGTGGGCCTCACACCGCACGTCCTGGCCATGCATAAGATGATTGATTGAGTACAGCAAAGATACGGGTGCAATTAGGCAGGCTGGAGAACCCTCAGCAAAGCTCCCTGTCCGGTATATCCTGGTAGGGGGAGGTGCCTCACTGGGGCACAGGTGGGGCACGGGGCAGCGTGAGGATGCATTGTGGGCCTCACACCACACGTCCTGGCCATGCGTAAGATGATTGATTAAGTACAGCAAAAGTATGGGTGTAATGAGGCAGGCTGGAGAACCCTCAGCAAGGCTCTCTGTCCGGTATATCCTGGTAGGGGGAGGTGCTTCACTGGGGCCCAGGTGGGGCACAGAGCAGCATTAGGATGCATTGTGGGCCTCACACCACACATTGTGGCCATGTCTATAATGCTCGATTGAGTACAGCAAAGTTATGGATGCAATGAGGCAGGCTGGCAAATCCCCAGCAAGGCACTTCAGCTAACATTGGCAGGGAGAGGTGCCTCACTAAGGCCCAGAAGGGGCATGCAGCAGCATGTGGATGGATAATGGGCCTTACACCACAGGTCCTGGCCATGTCTAAGATGCATCATTGGGCACACAAAAGGTATGGGTGCAGTGGGGCAGGCTGGAGAACCCTCAGCAAGGCTCTCTGTCTGGTCAATCCTGGTAGGGGGAGGTGCCTCACTGGGGCACAGGTGGGGAGCGGGGCAGCGTGAGGATGTGTTGTGGGCCTCACACCACACGTCCTGGCCATGTGTAAGATGATTGATTGAGTACAGCAAAGGTACGGGTGCAGCTAGGCAGGCTGGAGAACCCTCAGCAAAGCTCTCTGTCTGGTATATCCTGGTAGGGGGAGGTGCCTCACTGGGGCACAGGTGGGGACGGGAGGGCGTGAGGATGCATTGTGGGCCTCACACCGCGTCCTGGCCATGCGTAAGATGATTGATTGAGTACAGCAAAGGTACGGGTGCAGCTAGGCAGGCTGGAGAACCCTCAGCAAAGCTCTCTGTCTGGTATATCCTGGTAGGGGGAGGTGCCTCACTGGGGCACAGGTGGGGCACGGGGCAGCGTGAGGATGCATTGTGGGCCTCACACCACTGGCCATGCGTAAGATGATTGATTGAGTACAGCAAAGGTACGGGTGCAGCTAGGCAGGCTGGAGAACCCTCAGCAAAGCTCTCTGTCCGGTATATCCTGGTAGGGGCAGGTGCCTCACTGGGGCCCAGGTGGGGCACAGAGCAGCATTAGGATGGATGGTGGGCCTCACACCACACATCGTGGCCATGTCTATAATGCTCGATTGAGTACAGCAAAGTTATGGATGCAATGAGGCAGGCTGGCAAATCCCCAGCAAGGCACTTCAGCTAACATTGGCAGGGAGAGGTGCCTCACTAAGGCCCAGAAGGGGCATGCAGCAGCATGTGGATGGATAATGGGCCTTACACCACAGGTCCTGGCCATGTCCAAGATGCATCATTGGGCACACAAAAGGTATGGGTGCAGTGGGGCAGGCTGGAGAACCCTCAGCAAGGCTCTCTGTCTGGTCAATCCTGGTAGGGGGAGGTGCCTCACTGGGGCACAGGTGGGGCACGGGGCAGCGTGAGGATGTGTTGTGGGCCTCACACCACACGTCCTGGCCATGTGTAAGATGATTGATTGAGTACAGCAAAGGTACGGGTGCAGCTAGGCAGGCTGGAGAACCCTCAGCAAAGCTCTCTGTCTGGTATATCCTGGTAGGGGGAGGTGCCTCACTGGGGCACAGGTGGGGCACGGGGCAGCGTGAGGATGCATTGTGGGCCTCACACCACACGTCCTGGCCATGCGTAAGATGATTGATTAAATACAGCAAAAGTATGGGTGTAATGAGGCAGGCTGGAGCACCCTCAGCAAGGCTCTCTGTCCGGTATATCCTGGTAGGGGGAGGTGCCTCACTGGGGCACAGGTGGGGCCGGGGCAGCGTGAGGATGCATTGTGGGCCTCACACCACGTCCTGGCCATGCGTAAGATGATTGATTGAGTACAGCAAAGGTACGGGTGCAATTAGGCAGGCTGGAGAACCCTCAGCAAAGCTCTCTGTCCGGTATATCCTGGTAGGGGGAGGTGCCTCACTGGGGCACAGGTGGGGCGGGGCAGCGTGAGGATGCATTGTGGGCCTCACACACGCGCGTCCTGGCCATGCGTAAGATGATTGATTGAGTACAGCAAAGGTACGGGTGCAATTAGGCAGGCTGGAGCACCCTCAGCAAAGCTCCCTGTCCGGTATATCCTGGTAGGGGGAGGTGCCTCACTGGGGCACAGGTGGGGCAGCGGGGGCAGCGTGAGGATGCATTGTGGGCCTCACACCACACGTCCTGGCCATGCGTAAGATGATTGATTGAGTACAGCAAAGGTACGGGTGCAATTAGGCAGGCTGGAGAACCCTCAGCAAAGCTCTCTGTCGGTATATCCTGGTAGGGGAGGTGCCTCACTGGGGCACAGGTGGGGCACGGGGGCAGCGTGAGGATGCATTGTGGGCCTCACACCACGTCCTGGCCATGCGTAAGATGATTGATTGAGTACAGCAAAGGTACGGGTGCAATTAGGCAGGCTGGAGAACCCTCAGCAAAGCTCTCTGTCCGGTATATCCTGGTAGGGGGAGGTGCCTCACTGGGGCACAGGTGGGGCACGGGGCAGCGTGAGGATGCATTGTGGGCCTCACACCACACGTCCTGGCCATGCGTAAGATGATTGATTGAGTACAGCAAAGGTACGGGTGCAGCTAGGCAGGCTGGAGAACCCTCAGCAAAGCTCTCTGTCCGGTATATCCTGGTAGGGGGAGGTGCCTCACTGGGGCCCAGGTGGGGCACAGAGCAGCATTAGGATGGATGGTGGGCCTCACACCACACATTGTGGCCATGTCTATAATGCTCGATTGAGTACAGCAAAGTGATGGATGCAATGAGGCAGGCTGGCAAATCCCCAGCAAGGCACTTCAGCTAACATTGGCAGGGAGAGGTGCCTCACTAAGGCCCAGAAGGGGCATGCAGCAGCATGTGGATGGATAATGGACCTTACACCACAGGTCCTGGCCATGTCCAAGATGCGTCATTGGGCACACAAAAGGTATGGGTGCAGTGGGGCAGGCTGGAGAACCCTCAGCAAGGCTCTCTGTCTGGTCAATCCTGGTAGGGGGAGGTGCCTCACTGGGGCACAGGTGGGGCACGGGGCAGCGTGAGGATGTGTTGTGGGCCTTACACCACACGTCCTGGCCATGTGTAAGATGATTGATTGAGTACAGCAAAGGTATGGGTGCAGTGGGGCAGGCTGGAGAACCCTCAGCAAGGCTCTCTGTCTGGTCAATCCTGGTAGGGGGAGGTGCCTCACTGGGGCACAGGTGGGGCACGGGGCAGCGTGAGGATGCATTGTGGGCCTCACACCACACGTCCTGGCCATGTGTAAGATGATTGATTGAGTACAGCAAAGGTACGGGTGCAATTAGGCAGGCTGGAGCACCCTCAGCAAAGCTCTCTGTCCGGTATATCCTGGTAGGGGGAGGTGCCTCACTGGGGCACAAGTGGGGCACGGGGCAGCGTGAGGATGCATTGTGGGCCTCACACCACACGTCCTGGCCATGCGTAAGATGATTGATTGAGTACAGCAAAGGTACGGGTGCAATTAGGCAGGCTGGAGAACCCTCAGCAAAGCTCTCTGTCCGGTATATCCTGGTAGGGGGAGGTGCCTCACTGGGGCACAGGTGGGGCACGGGGCAGCGTGAGGATGCATTGTGGGCCTCACACCACACGTCCTGGCCATGCGTAAGATGCTTGATTAAGTACAGGAAAAGTATGGGTGCAATGAGGCAGGCTGGAGAACCCTTAGCAAAGCTCCCTGTCCGGTATATCCTGGTAGGGGGAGGTGCCTCACTGGGGCACAGGTGGGGCACGGGGCAGCGTGAGGATGCATTGTGGGCCTCACACCGCACGTCCTTGCCATGTCTATAATGCTCGATTGAGTACAGCAAAGTTATGGATGCAATTAGGCAGGCTGGAGAACCCTCAGCAAAGCTCCCTGTCCGGTATATCCTGGTAGGGGGAGGTGCCTCACTGGGGCACAGGTGGGGCACGGGGCAGCGTGAGGATGCATTGTGGGCCTCACACCACACGTCCTGGCCATGCGTAAGATGATTGATTAAGTACAGCAAAAGTATGGGTGTCATGAGGCAGGCTGGAGAACCCTCAGCAAGGCTCTCTGTCCGGTATATCCTGGTAGGGGGAGGTGCTTCACTGGGGCCCAGGTGGGGCACAGAGCAGCATTAGGATGCATTGTGGGCCTCACACCACACATTGTGGCCATGTCTATAATGCTCGATTGAGTACAGCAAAGTTATGGATGCAATGAGGCAGGCTGGCAAATCCCCAGCAAGGCACTTCAGCTAACATTGGCAGGGAGAGGTGCCTCACTAAGGCCCAGAAGGGGCATGCAGCAGCAAGTGGATGGATAATGGGCCTTACACCACAGGTCCTGGCCATGTCCAAGATGCGTCATTGGGCACACAAAAGGTATGGGTGCAGTGGGGCAGGCTGGAGAACCCTCAGCAAGGCTCTCTGTCTGGTCAATCCTGGTAGGGGGAGGTGCCTCACTGGGGCACAGGTGGGGCACGGGGCAGCGTGAGGATGCATTGTGGGCCTCACACCGCACGTCCTGGCCATGCGTAAGATGATTGATTGAGTACAGCAAAGGTACGGGTGCAATTAGGCAGGCTGGAGAACCCTCAGCAAAGCTCCCTGTCCGGTATATTCTGGTAGGGGGAGGTGCCTCACTGGGGCACAGGTGGGGCACGGGGCAGCGTGAGGATGCATTGTGGGCCTCACACCACACGTCCTGGCCATTTGTAAGATGCTTGATTGAGTACAGCAAAGGTACGGGTGCAATTAGGCAGGCTGGAGAACCCTCAGCAAAGCTCTCTGTCCGGTATATCCTGGTAGGGGGAGGTGCCTCACTGGGGCACAGGTGGGGCATGGGGCAGCGTGAGGATGCATTGTGGGCCTCACACCACACGTCCTGGCCATGTGTAAGATGATTGATTGAGTACAGCAAAGGTATGGGTGCAATTAGGCAGGCTGGAGAACCCTTAGCAAAGCTCTCTGTCCGGTATATCCTGGTAGGGGGAGGTGCCTCACTGGGGCACAGGTGGGGCACGGGGCAGCGTGAGGATGCAATGTGGGCCTCACACCACAGGTCCTGGCCATGCGTAAGATGATTTATTAAGTACAGCAAAAGTATGGGTGTAATGAGGCAGGCTGGAGCACCCTCAGCAAGGCTCTCTGTCTGGTATATCCTGGTAGGGGGAGGTGCTTCACTGGGGCCCAGGTGGGGCACAGAGCAGCATTAGGATGCATTGTGGGCCTCACACCACACATTGTGGCCATGTCTATAATGCTCGATTGAGTACAGCAAAGTGATGGATGCAATGAGGCAGGCTGGCAAGTCCCCAGCAAGGCACTTCAGCTAACATTGGCAGGGAGAGGTGCCTCACTAAGGCCCAGGAGGGGCATGCAGCAGCATGTGGATGGATAATGGGCCTTACACCACAGGTCCTGGCCATGTCCAAGATGCGTCATTGGGCACACAAAAGGTATGGGTGCAGTGGGGCAGGCTGGAGAACCCTCAGCAAGGCTCTCTGTCTGGTCAATCCTGGTAGGGGGAGGTGCCTCACTGGGGCACAGGTGGGGCACGGGGCAGCGTGAGGATGTGTTGTGGGCCTCACACCACACGTCCTGGCCATGTGTAAGATGATTGATTGAGTACAGCAAAGGTACGGGTGCAGCTAGGCAGGCTGGAGAACCCTCAGCAAAGCTCTCTGTCTGGTATATCCTGGTAGGGGGAGGTGCCTCACTGGGGCACAGGTGGGGCACGGGGCAGCGTGAGGATGCATTGTGGGCCTCACACCACACGTCCTGGCCATGCGTAAGATGATTGATTAAATACAGCAAAAGTATTGGTGTAATGAGGCAGGCTGGAGCACCCTCAGCAAGGCTCTCTGTCCGGTACATCCTGGTAGGGGGAGGTGCCTCACTGGGGCACAAGTGGGGCACGGGGCAGCGTGAGGATGCATTGTGGGCCTCACACCACACGTCCTGGCCATGCGTAAGATGATTGATTGAGTACAGCAAAGGTACGGGTGCAATTAGGCAGGCTGGAGAACCCTCAGCAAAGCTCTCTGTCCGGTATATCCTGGTAGGGGGAGGTGCCTCACTGGGGCACAGGTGGGGCACGGGGCAGCGTGAGGATGCATTGTGGGCCTCACACCACACGTCCTGGCCATGCGTAAGATGATTGATTAAGTACAGCAAAAGTATGGGTGCAATGAGGCAGGCTGGAGAACCCTCAGCAAAGCTCTCTGTCCGGTATATCCTGGTAGGGGGAGGTGCTTCACTGGGGCCCAGGTGGGGCACAGAGCAGCATTAGGATGCATTGTGGGCCTCACACCACACAGTGTGGCCATGTCTATAATGCTTGATTGAGTACATCAAAGGTATGGGTGCAGTTGGGTAGGTTGTAGGCTTGCCGTGTACATTATACCGTATTTATACTTATACGTATAATACCGTATAATACGTATAGTATATGAGCCCCATATACAGTGGGCAAAATGTATATATACGGTCGTTCCCGCGCATGTACCTCCCATGTGTGCCATTTGCGGGTTTGGCTGGTGGCGTGGTGGGGCTGGCGCAAGGCGGCGGTTGGGGGCAGGACGCGGGACGGCAGGAGCTTTGCGTTTTGGGGTTTGGCGGTTGCTATTGAGTCGCGTTCGGTCTTTCATGTTCTTGTGCATAATGCGGCTGGGTGACGGCGGTTGGAGGGGAGAGGGAGCGCGGGCTTGGCGCGTTGTGGTTGCTGCGGGCTTGGGCTTGGGCGAGGCATGGGATACGGACATACGGTAGAACTGCGTTGCTGGTAAGCCGTTTTTTTGTTGAAGCGGCTGCTATGTCTGGGGTTAACGGGGTGTACGTAGTGGTGGTTGGGGACAGAACTGGTGCTGCGTGGCAGCGTGGGCCCTGGCCATGACTGCTGGTTGCGTCACTGCAGAGTTTCCATCTGGAAACAACGGCCCTTGACATAGGAAGGCTTTTGAATGCCGGTTGCTTGGTAATGGCATGCCCTGGCAAGGGTTTTGGGCCCAAGGGCAACACGTGCCAATGTTAGCCAGACGCCCAGACCCGCAGCACCCTTACCCAGCCAGCGGACAATGCTCAATACAAAATAAATATATTATAATTAGCATACAAAACTTATGTTCAAGAAGCGGGCCCGAAATTATGACGGGGTGGGTCCCAACCAGCCAACCATGGGGTTCATCTGCATGTACGTATTCGGTATATATATGGTATTATGCGTATAATACCGTATATATACGTATAAGACAAATCCGGCCATGTATAAACGGCATGCCTAGTAGGTTGGCAATGCCCAAGCAAGGTGCTCCAGCTAACATTGATAGGGAGAGGTGCCTCACTAGGGCCCAGGAGGGGCATGCAGCAGCGTGTGGATGGATGGTGGGCCTTACACCACAAGTCCTGGCCATGTCCGAGATGCGTTATTGGGCACACAAAAGGTATGGGTGCAGTGGGGGAAGCAGGCAATGCCCCAGCAAGGCTCTCTGTTGAGTCAATCCTGGTAGGGGGAGCGAGGTGCCTCACTGGGGCCCAAGTGGGGCACAGAGCAGCGTGAGGATAGAGGGTGGGCCTGATCCCAAAGGTCAAGGCCATGTCTAAGATGCTTGATTTCTTACATCAAAGGTATGGGTGCAGTCGGGTAGGCTGGCAAAGCCCCAGCAAGGCACTCCAGTGAACGTTGGTAGGGAGAGGTGCCGTTTTGGGCCCAGGTGAGGCACGGAGCAGCATGATGATCAATGTTAAACCTGACACCACAGGCCTTGGCCGTGTCCAAGATGCGTTGTTGTGTACAGCAAAGGTACGGGTGCAGTGGGGTAGGTTGGCAAAGCCCCAGCAAGGCGCTTCAGCTAACATTGGCAGGGAGAGGTGCCTCACTGGGGCCCAGGAGGGGCATGGAGCAGCGTGAGGATAGATGGTGAACCTGACACCACAGGCATGGGCCGTGCCTAATATGCTTGATTGGATACATAAAAGGTATGGGTGCAATGGGGCATGCTAGAGAACCCTTGGCAAGGCTCTCTGTCTGGTAAATCCTGGTAAGGGGAGTTGCCTCGCTTGGGCCCAGGAGGGGCAAGGAGCAGTGTGAGGTTAGATAGTGGGCGTCGTACCACAGGTCCTAACCATGCTTAAGATGCTAGATTGAGTACAGCAAAGGTATGGGTGCAGTGGGGCAGGCTGGAGGACCCTCAGCAAGGCTCTCTGTCCAGTCAATCCTGGTAAGGGGAGGTGCCTCATCGGGGCACGGAGCAGCATGAGGATTGATGGTGGGCCGTGCCTGACACAAGAGGTCTTGGTAGTGTCTGAGATTCTTGATTGAGTACAGCAAAGGTATGTATGGGTGCAATGGGGTAGGCTGGCGACTGTTGATGTATAGAGAGAGATATCGACACCGTCTGATCTTACAGAGTATAGGAACCGGCTTTGCACTGCGTGTCACTCCGCCTTAGCATCCTGCACTGCGGTAGTGCCGCCCCAGCATTACGGTATTCTCTCTGTATGTCACATTCTTCCTGTGTCTTAGTGTCTTATGTTCTCTTAGTCTTTTATGCACCAGAGTTAGGGTATAATCAATATGCCTGAGTGCCGTACGCGTGGGGATGACCGAACCCCAGCAGCACTGTGCATCAACACTCCCCCGCGGGCATCACCACGCCCCACTGAAAGCATAAAACAAAAGCCACAGCCGTACAATAACGGCTCATGCTGAATGCGACAGCATGCGACGGTAGTTTGCGTGCACTGGCATGAGCTGGCATTACTCGCCTAGTCTCCACACCCTTAGCACATTCGTCCGTGCACTGGCGCGATCTGGCCTCACTCGCCAAGTATCGAAGCCCTTAGCACATTCACAAGGCACTCAGCAATAGGCATAACTCGCCCTGCTCGCCTAGGCTTCCTGCCCGGCGTCTCATGCCAAACGTTCGGAGAAACTGTTTCGCAGATACACTGCAGGCTCCAAGCATAACTCGCCAGTGCCTAAGAATAGCCTAGCGACAGAGCGTGCTGCAGTCACACTCTACGCCCGTACCCCTCAGGTCCACGTCCTAGCAAGCAAGTGCGCGTCCGCACTACCTTGCCCAGCCCGCAAGTCAACAAAGAATAGTGCTGCACGTGCAACAAGCACTGCAAGAATGCCACCTCCTCATGCGCTCCAAACTACCGCTACCGCACCGCTTACTCGACACCTCGCAAAACGCCCTGCAACCACCAAAACCTAGCCCACACCACAACTCCCTTACTTCACTTGCTCCCCCGTAACCCTTGCTCCCCCGTAAGCCTCGCTCCCCCTAAGCCTTGCTCCCCCGTATCCTTGCCATTCCTGTGCTCCCACGGCTCCACTGCAACGAACGTCCACACAGCATGCCGTGCGCGCTTTGCGCCATTCCTCATAAACCATGTAGCCAACAGTCATGCAGCAGCGTACCAACGCACAACAAGTGCAAGTTGTTGCCCTTGCAGCTCAAGCACAGCTCTTCCTGCCATGCCACGCCTCAAGACACTGCACAGCCGTTAATGCTCCCCCGCATTCCACGTGCGCCCTTGTCCCGTATAACAACCATGGTCCACCACCACGTGTCTAAGTGTGCTCACGGCTGCATCACCCAGCATGCACCAACCGCCACCCCACGTGCCACAGTCCTCTGCTGCTCGCTTCCCAAGCTCCGACTCCATGCTTAGCAATAGCATCATGCGCTTCTGCCCAAGATGTGCATACTCTGGTGGAATCCGCCCACCCATGCTCCATCGTCTAGGGACTGTGCACCGAAACCTACGGCTGCGCCTCACGCCACCCTGCTTCGCTACTCAGGAGTCTGCTTCATCACGACGCTGCCAAAGGCTGCAGACAGTGGATAGGTAGCACACGCTCCACGTGCATACAACGCCACAGCCCTGTCCCCGGGCTTCCTTTCGTTCCCTTTCCCAACAACGTGCCGCTTGGCTGCTCCAAGACTGGCCACGACATGCCAACAATCTGCCCACCGTGTTCTTGGGCGTGTTCATCATCTTTCAACCAAACATTAGCACTTAGCAGCATCCTCGGCGTAGTTCCATGCCGCTGTCGTTGACATGCCGCGTGACCTGAGCCACAACGTGCCGGCTCTTCCCAGCCATCATCTCATCTACACAAACTGTATGTCCGGTGGTTCATAACCAAAGCTGCAGGCGGTAGTCCGCCGCCTTTGTCGACCTGGCATTGTCAGAGTATTCTACGCAGTTTCGCGCCCCAGTGGGCTCATAACCTGTTGATGTATAGAGAGAGATATCGACACCGTCTGATCTTACAGAGTATAGGAACCGGCTTTGCACTGCGTGTCACTCCGCCTTAGCATCCTGCACTGCGGTAGTGCCGCCCCAGCATTACGGTATTCTCTCTGTATGTCACATTCTTCCTGTGTCTTAGTGTCTTATGTTCTCTTAGTCTTTTATGCACCAGAGTTAGGGTATAATCAATATGCCTGAGTGCCGAACCCCAGCAGCACTGTGCATCAACACTCCCCCGCGGGCATCACCACGCCCCACTGAAAGCATAAAACAAAAGCCACAGCCGTACAATAACGGCTCATGCTGAATGCGACAGCATGCGACGGTAGTTTGCGTGCACTGGCATGAGCTGGCATTACTCGCCTAGTCTCCACACCCTTAGCACATTCGTCCGTGCACTGGCGCGATCTGGCCTCACTCGCCAAGTATCGAAGCCCTTAGCACATTCACAAGGCACTCAGCAATAGGCATAACTCGCCCTGCTCGCCTAGGCTTCCTGCCCGGCGTCTCATGCCAAACGTTCGGAGAAACTGTTTCGCAGATACACTGCAGGCTCCAAGCATAACTCGCCAGTGCCTAAGAATAGCCTAGCGACAGAGCGTGCTGCAGTCACACTCTACGCCCGTACCCCTCAGGTCCACGTCCTAGCAAGCAAGTGCGCGTCCGCACTACCTTGCCCAGCCCGCAAGTCAACAAAGAATAGTGCTGCACGTGCAACAAGCACTGCAAGAATGCCACCTCCTCATGCGCTCCAAACTACCGCTACCGCACCGCTTACTCGACACCTCGCAAAACGCCCTGCAACCACCAAAACCTAGCCCACACCACAACTCCCTTACTTCACTTGCTCCCCCGTAACCCTTGCTCCCCCGTAAGCCTCGCTCCCCCTAAGCCTTGCTCCCCCGTATCCTTGCCATTCCTGTGCTCCCACGGCTCCACTGCAACGAACGTCCACACAGCATGCCGTGCGCGCTTTGCGCCATTCCTCATAAACCATGTAGCCAACAGTCATGCAGCAGCGTACCAACGCACAACAAGTGCAAGTTGTTGCCCTTGCAGCTCAAGCACAGCTCTTCCTGCCATGCCACGCCTCAAGACACTGCACAGCCGTTAATGCTCCCCCCGCATTCCACGTGCGCCCTTGTCCCGTATAACAACCATGGTCCACCACCACGTGTCTAAGTGTGCTCACGGCTGCATCACCCAGCATGCACCAACCGCCACCCCACGTGCCACAGTCCTCTGCTGCTCGCTTCCCAAGCTCCGACTCCATGCTTAGCAATAGCATCATGCGCTTCTGCCCAAGATGTGCATACTCTGGTGGAATCCGCCCACCCATGCTCCATCGTCTAGGGACTGTGCACCGAAACCTACGGCTGCGCCTCACGCCACCCTGCTTCGCTACTCAGGAGTCTGCTTCATCACGACGCTGCCAAAGGCTGCAGACAGTGGATAGGTAGCACACGCTCCACGTGCATACAACGCCACAGCCCTGTCCCCGGGCTTCCTTTCGTTCCCTTTCCCAACAACGTGCCGCTTGGCTGCTCCAAGACTGGCCACGACATGCCAACAATCTGCCCACCGTGTTCTTGGGCGTGTTCATCATCTTTCAACCAAACATTAGCACTTAGCAGCATCCTCGGCGTAGTTCCATGCCGCTGTCGTTGACATGCCCTATGGCAGCCCAAACGGCCTTAAAGGGGCCTTAAGGGATGGGGTCCCCTTAAGGAGAAAGGAACCCTTACTTGGAAAGGAGAAACCTCCTTTTCAAGTAAGGTACCCTTAAGGTGTTTGTACCGTAAGGGGTCCTTACGGAGGCCTTACGGGTGTTGCCCCTCACGGTTAGGATGGCCCTAGGTGCCAACACAATATCAAACCCACAGCCGGTATTACACATGCCACCGTTCACGGTGCTTCCTCCGCCGCCGCTGCACGACCTCGCTCCACCGTTAGGGTAACGGTGCTCCCGCCGCCCGCCTGCTAGCACAGTTACTGTCTGATAGTGCTCCCGCCGCCCACACGCCGGATAACCATGCTCTTGCGGCCTGCATGTGGTGTCCCTGCCTCCCACACTCTTGCCATCCTACGTGTACGCCACCTTTGTCCTATATGCACGCCACATCCTGCATGCTTGCAGCAACCGTTGCTCAGAGTAACAGTGCCTCGTGCTGCCCCCACTCCTGCACGCCTACCTCCATTCATACAACACCGTGACCTGCCACACCCTTGCTCAGGGTAACGTGCCTCGTGCTGATCCAACTCCTGCCTATGTTCATGAGACACGCCATAACCTGCCAAACTCACGTAAACTGCACTGTATCCGCTACACAGCTGTCGCTGGCATACGGTCCACAGAAGCTTACTCATGCAACTGCATCACGTGAACAGCCTCTGACATGTCTGGGCGCCTTCGCAGCTCCTTGCCATCCCAAGCATAACGTCCCCTCCTAGTGCATGCTCTCGGGTAATAGCCGCCACTAACAGGGCAGGGTGTCATGCTATTACACCTGTGCGGCACTACCCTGAGTACATCTGCTGTGTGACTCTCGCATGTGCCAGCTTCACAGCAAAACCAGCTGCCACGTGAGCCATTGTGCAGTTCCGCTGCTCCCTTGATGGCATGCGTTGACATGCGACTTGCCAGTGTCGAGGCCGCACCGTCAATACTTGCACTTCGTGCTAAGTAGCATCTGCAGCGCAAGGCATTCGTTCAGCGTAAGAAACGTGAAGGTTGGTTGGGCAAGTCGACTGGAGACTGTCAAGCGCGCAAGGGCTATCATACAGCATAGCGGTTGCTCATTTGTGGGTTTCTGAACAAGGGAACAGTGATATTGTGGTCATGAGCAAGCTCCTATGTTCCAGTTGGGGCAGTTGCCGGCATGGTGTCTCCCATCGCAGCACCAGCGTTTATGGATCCTGGCTCGTAAAGTGACATCCACAGCAGGACTCACCGCTAGTGCCAGAGCAGCTTGTTGCCATGAACGCCGCCGATAGGACATACTCCAGCATCCTGAGGACGTCGGACGCATGCAGGCAAGGTCAAAAAAGCAGCAGATGGGGTAGACATGCAGGCCATCGTCCTATGCCAGTACACATGTACAACTCAGTACTTCATATAACAAAAAACAGTTTATAACCACAGAGGGATCAAGGTTGTACAGGTGTGGTGGCTTGTAGCGTTGGTGGGTGGGAGGTCGTCCCCACCCAAGGGGTCTCCCCTGACCGTTACCCATGGGTAACGGTCAGGCCTCCTCCTACAACGTCAAGAGTGCTGGTGTCTGTGCTGTCGACCGACACAGTGATCACAACGTACACGACACTTGCCTTTTGCGCATTGGTAGTGTACCGGACGTTGGCGTTCTCCGCCGCGGTGAGACGACGTTGGCGATCGCAACCAAATTTAAACAGGAGAGCCGCCGATCCTTCAACCTGTCATATAACATCAAGCCAATTGCGTTTATGCAATCACTCCTTGTGAAAGGAAAGCCGCTTGAGTGCTTTGGGAGCGGCCGCACCTGGCCATTCAAAAGGTTCCCGCCCAAGCGCCTCGTTCTCGTGCAACAGGGCCGTCGGACACTTTACAGTGCTATGTAAGGCAGTTACTAGCTGCGGCAATATCATACGGTGGTAGTTCGTGAGGGTTTGCGGACAACTTGAGTCGAGCTCGTCCTTTGCCAGAAGCAGAGCGCAGCCATTGCGAAGCATTATGTCATACTTTGATTAGCAGCGTTTAAATCTGATAGAGTATTTTGCTGTATGGCTACGCGCGCAGTATGGCTACGGGCTCTTTGCCCCTTCGCGTACGGCCAATGCGGCCCAGGTCCCCACGACGCACGACCCCACCTCGGGCCCACTCCCTGGGAACAACGATTCAACCCTGTCAGCCATTTCACTCAGTCACCATACATGAGTTCGCGTGCTGAAGCAGCCGGGTCACGACAAGACGCACGAGTGAACAGTGGCGCACCGCATCTCTGCACATCCAGGTGTGGGTTTACGGGTGGGCGTCACGACAGCCATTGGAGAAGAGTGGTGGTTGCGGAGGCTGCGGTGCAGGCCTCCCTGGGTCTACTGGAGACGCAGCACCAGCCTTTGCGCACACGAAACTTTCCTGGGCCAGGGAAAAAGCAGTGTCTCCCGCATATACTACTTGAAGGCAGCAACGCCACCCCCAGCCTCTCCACACTCGCCCACACACACCTGTGCTGCACGGAGCGCGCCTGTAGGGGCTGCCACATGCCGCACGGCGTGGAGCCATTAGCGGAAGCCCAGGTTGAAGAAGCAGGAAGAGCACGCCCACCGCTTGGGGATGGTAGGTGGCAGGGCTTGTCGCGGCAGTTGTGGCACCTCACCTGCACTGCACCTGCCGGGCGGGGCGTGTGATGAGACGCGGGACGTAAGAAGAGGGAGCAATCTAACAGCAGCGCGTCGACAGGGCTTGCTCGCGGGACAGCAGGCGCAAGCCGTGCGGACATACGCCCAAAGCAAGCAAGCAGCAACCCCTGGTCAACCGTGGTCAACCAACAGCAGCTGCGCTTGCCCTCACCTGTCGTCCCACGCGGGGGTGGAATCTGCTTGGATATGGGAACCTTGGCCACCGTACACTGCCGCACCGTCGCCCACTCCCCAATAGATGAGGGCACTGACCACCGCGCATGGCGTATGTAGACCTGGTGGGCGGGCAGCATGGGCACAGGCTGGTCAGGATAAAGCCGTTACGCTAAACAATGAATGAGGCATCCGCAAAGAATCCAAAAGGCACAGGCGCAGGACGCCCTAGCAGCGAATTACCATATCCTGCTGCCTGCACCTGACCTACTATGCAGCTCCTGTGCCCACTCAGAAAGGGCTCCCTGCCCCTGAGGGACGGGTTCCCATCTAATCGCGTGCAGCCGTGCACCGGCTGCAGGCAGAAGTGCTGCAGGCTATCACCAAACCTTGGCCTGACATGTACCTATATGTGGCACGTCCCACAGGATAGCTGGTGTTGTGTGGAGCGGCCGAAGGCCATACGGTGCGACCGCAAGTCCACCGCCCAGGGGCCTCGCCCAGGTGCCGCACCCCAAATGGCCTCCGGCCCCACCGCGCGTGCACCGGCTGCGGGCTACCACCAAACCTTGGCCTGACATGCACCTATACGTGGCACGTCCCACAGGATAGCTGGTGTTGTGTGGAGCGGCCGAAGGCCATACGGTACGGCCCGCAAGTCCACCGCCCAGGGGGGCCTCGCCCAGGTGCCCCACCCGAATGGCCTCCCGGCCCCACGCGCGTGCACCCGCTGCGGGCTACCACCAAACCTTGGCCTGACATGCACCTATATGTGGCACGTCCCACAGGATAGTTGGTGTCGTGTGGAGCGGCGGAAGCCATACGGTGCGGCCCGCCGTCCACCGCCCAGGGGCCTCGCCCAGGTGCCCCACCCCGAATGGGCTCCCGGCCCCACCGCACGTGCACCCCGCTGCGGGCTACCACCAAACCTTGGCATCCTTTGGCATTGGTCATGGGTACGGTCATGGATCTGGAGCAGAGATTCGGCTGCGTGCCAGGGTGCCATGGGTCTTGCACAGCAAGGGAGCTCCCTACACATCTTGTACCTGCACATCTTGTACCTGTGCAGCTGTACTGCTTGCCCCTGCGGGCTTCTTCTGGCAAATAGCTTCATGTGCAAATGAGCAGTAGGGGAGCTCCCCTGATGAGCAGTGTACAAAGGCAGAGCATACGCGTCATTCGAGCATCGAGAATCACCGTTCACTGATGCAAGCGTACGGTGCTGCACAAGCTTGACATCGTACAAACTCCTGTTGGTAGATACTGGTGCTCTATACAGAAGCTCTTCAGCAGGTGGAAGCGGCTGCGTTTTACTCGCTGCACTGTCGCACCTGCCACCCGCCACTTAGGTGGCCACGACTTGCACGAGTAACATTCATATAAATGTGTTATGCTACATGTTGTTGCCCTGGCTGAAAATTGAATTGAAGCACAGCGGGCTTGCGCAACATGCGTTGCGAGTGTGCGCAGAACTGCAAAAGCACTGTAGGGCGCGCTTGGTGGTCGATCGACATCTAATGGCATTATGAAGCAGCCTGCACAGAGGGTTACGCGTCACCCTATGCAGCAGTCCCTTGGCGCCTGGGCAACTTGCACTCGGGATGTCCAGGTAAGTAAGCCGCTGTTGAGGCGAGAGTCTGTCATAGGGCAAGGATACATAGAGCAAAGCTTCAATGACACCCTGCAAGACGCGCTCGCGCCGTCTAGCAGGTTGTTGGGTTGGTACCGGTGAGCAGCAATCGGCGGGCCGCGCCAACACGTGCGGAAGGGGCGGGTGCGACACAAAACAACGTTAGACATCAAGAATAACCCCCTAAACACCTCCAATGGGCGCAGCTGCTGCTGAGTGGGCGTTCCTGCCTCCGGGGCGGGGCACAGTAAGGTACCCCTTACGGGTACCAGCTGCCCTTAAGGCCGTTTGGGCTGCCATAGGGATGCCGCGTGACCTGAGCCACAACGTGCCGGCTCTTCCCAGCCATCATCTCATCTACACAAACTGTATGTCCGGTGGTTCATAACCAAAGCTGCAGGCGGTAGTCCGCCGCCTTTGTCGACCTGGCATTGTCAGAGTATTCTACGCAGTTTCGCGCCCCAGTGGGCTCATAACCTGTTGATGTATAGAGAGAGATATCGACACCGTCTGATCTTACAGAGTATAGGAACCGGCTTTGCACTGCGTGTCACTCCGCCTTAGCATCCTGCACTGCGGTAGTGCCGCCCCAGCATTACGGTATTCTCTCTGTATGTCACATTCTTCCTGTGTCTTAGTGTCTTATGTTCTTTTAGTCTTTTATGCACCAGAGTTAGGGTATAATCAATATGCCTGAGTGCCGTACGCGTGGGGATGACCGAACCCCAGCAGCACTGTGCATCAACAGCGACGCCCAGCAAGGTGCTCCAGCTAACGTTGATAGGGAGAGGTGCACTTGGGCGTCTTGAATGGTGGTGTCGGTTGAGGTTTGCACTTTGGTCCTTTGCGGTTGACGTTTTGCCAGGACCAGCCTATAGGCTAGCTATATGTGTAGGCACCGTTTTGGGTGCGTGCAGCTGCTTTCCTGGCTGGGGATGCAGTCAACCGGGTTCCCCAGAGGGCAGATGGCAGCACTTTGAAGGCCAAAAACACTTCTGCACAACAAAAAAATAAGGCCATGCTATAGTGCGCTGGATAGGCCTTGAAGCCCCGGTTCCGGTGGTACCACACATATCCTTATTTTTTTGTTGTGCAAGGCCGTACATGGGGTTGCCGTACAAGGGGTCATTTTGGGCCAAACGGCCATAAAATGGCCGGAACTCGCGTGGTTGCGATCTGAGTATCTGTATTTGTATGTACATACCCCATAGCTCGCTCGAACTCGACCGCCTGGGTAGTGTATCGCCAGAACGGACCTAGACATGTCGCCCGAGAAGCAAGGGAGGTCCTAAAATTGATGGAGCCAAACACGGCCCGCACCACCTTATTTATCCAAGACTTATGGTCAGAAGTCGCCACATCTTCCCGGAGAGTGTATACCTCGCCGTAAGGCACCTGTCGCGTGTCGGGACCAAAGTCAGGCACGACAGCCAAAATATCAGCCGGCCCAACGTCGATGTGGTCGTCTCGCACTGCTGGCTATGCAGGTCCTTAATATAAGTGTATGAATCATATTGATGACGCCGAACAGCTGGTCTGGCGTGGGTTGGTGCACGTTTCAGCAGCAGTCGCGTTCAACGGAACCCAGGCTCCAATTGTCCGGACAGCGCCTTGACGCCGAGCCAGGGTCTATATGTTATGTCTGTGGGCCTCATAGAGCGTTATCCACGCCTGTGCAGTGCTTGTGGCGCACTTGCCAGGTCGTTTTCGCATGTGCATGTCAGGAAGCGCGCTTCCTTGCGATTCCGCACGAAGAGCGACCTATACACATCCTATATAATGGAGTTTATAGCAGCTTGTGTAGTCAGGCGGCCTGAAAGCCGCTGCCATCTCCGGTTTGCCCGGGAACAGGCCGGTGGAACCCGGTTGGATGCAGTACCATAACTTCCATGTACAACACTAGCTGAAGTGTTTAGTTCCATTCACGCACGCAGGCATGCCCGTACATATGGGAAACAGGGTGCACAGGGCAGCTGAGCACCGGTGGGGTACCCCAGGGTCAGCTCCCCTCCTCTCCTCAGCCACTCCACATCCTCCCAGTTAGTGCACCGCCCACCAGCGACCATGCAGTATACCTTTTTGTGGAAAGGTTTACAGGTAAGGAGACGTTCATAATTGTAGATGAGTCGGTAGTACCATGTTATGCATGTATACATGCTGGCTGCAGCATTTGAGTCTGTTTAAGGAAATTTGGATTTGCTGGCACGTGTGGGTAACGGGTTTATTTTGAAGTGTAGGTCGCTGGCCTCCCTATGCATATGCATGCACTCCCCCCAACCAGCTACCGGTATTGTGGGTCTGTGCCTGACTGTGCTGTGCACTCCACAAGGAGAGGCAGACCGTGTTCAACCCACTCGCTGCTGCAACAAGGCCTTAAGCTCCGCTGGTGGAGGGAGGTATGTTGACAGGCTCGTTACCTGGAAATACAACAGAACTCTAAGTACCTTTGTGGCTGATCGTTCCTTAGGTTGACGCCTCCTCATGCCTTATTGTTATGTGTTACGCAACATCATCAGTCCTTTTAGCGGCTACTTGGCCTAGGAGGCACAGTAAGACAGTGCGCGTGTGTGGCAGTGCAGCAGTGTGTTGCAGGGCTTTGCACGCATACAACACTTGAAACACTCTGATCAAGTCGATTCGGCAAAGGTTTGAGACACAGGCCACTAGGTCCTTACAAAGACAGTGCGCAGTGATTAACCTGTTTGCTCATATAAGTTTGCAGGCAAAGCCGTGACATCCAAAGTGCTCTTGCTGCAACAACTGGCCCCTGCACGACCTCAGGCATGGGTTGGACACCACACAGGCAGACAGCAGCAACTTCACCCAGCAGATGATGTCCACCAGTGCGACCACCAGTTACACTACCTCGTATCACCACTACCAGTATTGTACTTTGTACACCCAGAAAATACTGATACAACTGTGCAGCACTGGAAAGGGGCGAGAAGGGGCTTTGCAAGAAAGAGACACCCATTGGGCTGTCTACCCAAACCTGAAATACATACATGCTGAAGGCAGATGCCTGCAACACCACCTAAAAATAAAATGCCGTACCCAACAGAGTCGGACTTCCAGTCGGGTACACGCATACCACTGACACAATAACCAAGCAAGTCCTGACAAACGGCAGCTATACGATTGCATCATGGGTCCCCGGCCCAAGCATCCAGCAGTTGACTAGGCTAAGTATGGTACTACCATAAGGCAGGGAAGAACTCCCATGCCGAACAGAAACATGAAGAGGCAAAGCATGCCTAATTCGCAATCATCACATGAAGCCGACAAGGCACAGAAGCACTTATTCTCTCAGCTTGCATGGTAACTGGAACACGGCTCAACACGCACAAGATAGAAGCGGCTGTGGCATGCATCGAGCCTCATCCATGCCTCCACCAACTCCACCGATGCTAGCTCGCCATGCACATTTCCATGGTGCTGAGGGCCCGCACAGATCAATCCTTACACCGTGGGCTGCTGGGGTGGCACTGCCTGTGCAGTGCCTCCGCTGCCTGGCAGCACTGCCGTGCTGTTTACCTGACCCCCCAGATGTGGTGCCACACCACACCCTGGGGCAGTGGATGGGTAGCCCCCTGCTGGTGGCGCCGGCACGTTGTACGGGTAACCACCCAGTGGGGATGGCGGCAGGGGCATGTAACCCTCAGGAGCATTCTTGGGATGCCTTGGCAGCAATGGCAGCACAGTGCCATTCAGCTGGACGCCTTCCAGTCCCTGCTGCTGTTGCTTCATTTTCTGTGCCTCCGGCTGGAGCTTCTTCCGCATGGCAAAGGTTGCTGCTGCCAAAATCAGCTGCACGCATGCTAGGGCCACGCCTGCCCACATGAGGTACACAATGCTGTGGCGGTTATCATTCTTGGGCAGCATGGCGAAGTCAAGGCGCATCTGCACAAGGAATAGGTAGTGAGGGCTGTTAGGCACAGCATGTTTGCCGTTGCAGTAGCATATAGGATTGACATGTTGGAGTGCCATGCATGGGAGCTACTCTTGGGTAGGATCTAGGACGAGAGTAGTGGCACCATGGGCTCTTGGGGCCCCACTGCGGCTCATGCACAGCTATGATAAAAGCCCATATTCCACCCACACTCAGACAAACCGCACATGCGTCCATAGCTCTTGGCTGGCAACCGGCCCACCTTTGTGAAGTATGTCCCAGCCACAGCAAACCACACAACGTGGAAGCAGCTGCAGACAGCGATTAGAGGCCCGCAAGCAACTGTTGCAGCAGCAAACTGTGGGATCTGTGGGACAGCGGGGAGCGGGGTTTGGGGTTTGAAGCTACAGAGCAGCAAAGTGACTGATCTAGAACTGGTTGGCCTTCGGAGGACAAGGTTAATGGCGAACAACAAGCCAAATTCGCCAATAACTGGGTAAAACACGTACTGGGGACAACCTACTGGCTGGAGGGGCCGTGCTGTGGTGGCTGCGGCTGAAAGGCTGGCTGCACTGCCTAACACGACCCTAAAACCTGCCTGGAAAGATGAAAGGTGGCCATGCACTGGACACTACTGTTTGCCTATCTTATAGCAGCCAAGCAAACTGGGGGTAACCTGCCAAGGGGTAACCCACCCTTTCACCGTGGGGGTTGGGTCACTGCTTACCAGGGGGTAGGGGTGGGTAACAGGGTGGGCTTACCCAGAGGGTCAAGGGTTTACCCCCGGTTTGGCTGCCATAGGGCTATTATGCAGATTGTGCATCGGGAGATGCAGGGCCCCGCCCCTCCCTAGCTAGTAACTATGCATGCATGCTGCTGTGATCTAGACTAGGTCTCGCCTTTTCAACTTGCTTTAAATGTGCGCTTGTATTCCCATCACTGCATCCTGCAGCACCTGGAGATGCAGGGCCCCAGCCGCTGCTTCCGCTCGTCCCAACCCAACCGGTTGGGTTGGGTTGGGGTGGCACAGGTGGTACCGCCTGTGCCACTACCGCCTGTGCCACCTCAACAGCGAGCACTAATGCTCCAAAACCCAGAGTTGTACATGTGTACAGCAACAGGAAACATACATCTGAAGTAAGGAGCACTTCTAAGTACGGGCTGCAATAGTGGTTGTTGCATATAGGGGCCACGCACTATGCTAAGCGGGCAGGCATACCAAATACCCAGCTCCTCCAAGCCCTGGCCCGCTGCCTGCTGCCCGTACGTGCCACCCACTCGTCCCTTTTGTCGACTTTCTCCTGCCTCCACTCGTACATAGAGAACTGGTGTCAGTTCAGCAGGTACATTTACAGTGCCCCAAAAGGTAAAGCAGCATGCCCCAAACCTGCCTTTCAGTTTTGCCACCACAGCAAACCCCAGCCCAATCCTACCTGCTCGCCTACGTGCACCAGCAGTAGAGCAAGGTACATGCCGAAGAACTGCACCACGCCACTTATCATGGCCACGGTGTCACAGTGGTCACAGGGAACCGTGTTGCTGTTGTCATTGGTCCACTGGCAGCCTGAGACAAGGTCCTGGCACTTCTTGCCGAACCATCCCCTGTGGGCCCAGGCAGCAACAAGTCAGCAGGCGGGGTGCAGTAATAACACGGAAGGTGTACAACAGCACGAATGAGTATGGCACCAGCATACAGCATTGACAGTAAGATTGCCATTACATACCTGCCATGTGGGCACGCAGCAGCTAGCTGTGCACTATGAAGTGCAACATGCACTTGTGAGTAAGGGAGTGCGGCAGCCTGACGCATGTTGTGTGCTGGCAGTCATGCACTGCATGCTAGCATGCTCCTGGTGAAGAAGGGTATGTAAAGCTGAGCCAGGTGAGGCGGAGGTGGAGGAACGGGCCAGATGCTGAGTATGCAACAGGCGAGATTATCCAATAGTGGTTGGCCGTCTGGTACCAGTAATCATGAGGCGGTCAGCCCTTGGCCCCAGGCTTCAGGTATGCGCCCTCCAGCCAGTAAATTGCAAAGAGTGATGCCAAGTGCTTAACATGTGCGTTCACCTTCTTCCGAGCGCCTAAACCCACCACTAACCCCAAAGCAAATCCACTGTTCTGCTGGGCCCGCCGACCCCACAACCACAGCCCCCGATAGTCGCACCGGTAGCAGTAGTTTTCGGTGGTGTAAAGCTTCCTGCATGCACCACCAGTTGTACGTGGGCAAGAGGTGATGGCAAGCAAGCATGCGTAAACCTTGCTAAGGATTCGTGCCAGAGTATAATATATTAGGTTTGCTTTGCTTTGACAGTGCATGACAGCGGCACCCAACGGCATACATTATGTGGCGCAAGAGGCCAAGTAAGCGACCGAGGCATGACTTTTGGTGCTGTGAGCGAGCACGGCAGGTGCACGCCGGCCTTTCTGCTTAGCAGATGATTCTCGTGGTTCCCAATAGCTCAATGTTCAAAGACGACGCGTCCAGCTTCTTGCAGGTGCGCGACGGCTCCTTTTCACATGCTGCGTATGCCGTCGCGTAATCGTGCGCTGCAATGGAGCAGTGCTGTATACCAAACCTACCGGTTGAGAGTCGACACCAGCATGCATATAACAAACTGTCGCGGCGTTGGAACAAGCCCCGCGTCAGCACCAGCCTCGCATCGCTGCGGTTCACAGAACAGGAGCGCCAAAAGGATTCCTCATCGTGGCTTACCAAAGCGAGCATCACGCTGATGTGCGTGCCCAGGACAAATAGCTCCAAGCGCGTCGTTTGCCGCGGCTCAACCATCCTTTGCCTTTGCTTGAACAGCAGATGCAAACGCTGGCTGGAAGCGTGTATGTGCAGCAGCAGCTTTAAGTCGTTTATCTATTACAGCAGTCTGTCTACGAGTTTATGTCGCCGAGATGTGATGCGAGATGCGACGCACGGCGGCTGCATGAATGCATCTACTCGCGGGCTTCCAGTGACCTGAGTGGGACCAAATCTCCCCTTGGCAGCAGAGCTGTCCCCAAGAATTCCAGAACGCTTTTGCTAGTGCCCGCTCTTATGAACGTCATGCGCCTGCGTTTGCATGCCGCCTTCAGGGTCGAAACGACACGACACTTGCACTGCGTTGCAGGATACCTTTCTTCGTTGCATGCATCCATACTGCTAAAAAAAATGTTAAAGGCGTACTGGAAATGATGAATAGCCGCTGTGTGCGACTTGCTCTGTTTGGGACCAGAAGTTTACGGTATGCGGGGGTTGGTGTGCATGTGCAGTCATCCTGGTGTTGGGCCGTTGCTTGTTGTGAGCCTTTAGTTAGGCACTCAGCAGGATGCTGGCAGTACTAGGTGGCAAGGGCAGTACGGTAATAAGCAGGCTGGCTCTGGTGTTGGTGACTGTGGGCAGCTTGGGTACGGTACTATGGGAAGGATAGCACACACGTCACTACTGGACTGCCGTGCTTTGCACTTGATGTTGCTATCCTGTATGTGTTCATACAAGTTCCTAAGTGCACCACATCATGCAGCCGCTGTATGACTGTAGACCGTAGCAGGGACGTGCGGCATTAAAGAAGCTGGGAAGAATCCCAGTGCTGGCCACAGGCCCCATATGCTGCTCCGCATCCCCCCCCCCCAGCTTGGGTACGGTATTATGGGAAGGATTACACACACGTCATTGGACTGCTTTGCACTTGATGGTGCTAAACTTACTGCTTGATGATGCTAACTTGCTCGCGGGACCTCCCCTTTTGAGCGAACATTGCGGTGCGCCGAATAGGGCCGGGACAACATGACACAGTGAAATACAGACTTCTAAGTATACAGTTAATAGCATGCAGCAAGGTTCAATGCGCACGGTCAGCTGGAGCGCTTGGCTTAGGCCTGCCTGGCGGGTTCGGCCCGAGCAATTGGGGGGTTACTGGTTCTGGACCCACAGCGACAAGCCATGGTCCTCGGACCGTGCGCCCATGGTCCAGTAGCATCAGAATGCACATAAAGACCCTCTTGCGGGTGCTCCAGCAGTAGGCTGCGCCCTGTACAGGTTGCAGTCCGTGGTCGCGGTTGCGCATGGCCCCAGCCGCTGCCTGCCGGGGGGGCCCGTTCAACAGAATAGCTGGGCGGTTCACCGCACCAGATGCCCTGTAGCATCAGAAATGTGAAAACATTTTGCTGTGCGGGCAGGGACCGAGGCTTTAGGTACTTCTGGAGACGCAGTCGGTGGTCGCGGTTTTGCATGCACCAGCTGCTGTCAGCCATTCCACAGGATGGGCGTGCCGCTCACCGCACCGTCAGCCCTGTAGCATCAGAAATGTGAACACAATTGGCTATGCGTGCAGGGACGGGGCCATAACGCACTTGTGGAGACGCAGTCCGTGGTAGCAGCCTTGCATGCCCCAGCCACTGTCAGCCATTCCACAGGATGCGCGTGCCGCTCACCGCACCGTCAGCCCGATAGCACCAGGAATGAGGAAATAGTTGGCTACTAGGGCAGAAACCAAGGGCGCAGGCACTTGAGAGGACGCAGTCCGTGGGCGCAGTCGCGCACGGCCCCAGTCGCTTGGGGCGGTCCCTCCCCCATGCTTGCTGTCTTAGCGTATTGCAAAACCTATGTAATGACTGCTTGTATCACACAGACCAAGATCTCCTGTCCCAGCTGCCCGTCTGGTCCATGCCACGCCATCACACTGAAAACAATTCAGGTTCACCAGGGTTCACTTGCGAACCCTCCCCTAGGTCTTAGTATGGTACTCATTGAGGCTCCTGTGCTGCGGGTGCGCTTCAGCTTGCTTCACACGCGCTCCTGTTCCCAGCCGAGAACTGAGCGTCGCATGCGGGACCAAAACTGGCAAGGCACAGCCTGGTCGACACTGACAAAGCGCCAAAGGCAGATGTAAAGTATCATCAAGCGCCAGGGCAGGCCAGCAGGTGTGTGAGGCGCTGTCCCGGCCCTATTCGGCGCACCGCAATGTTCGCTCAAAAGGGGAGGTCCCGCGAGCAAGTTAGCATCATCAAGCAGTAAGTTTGAGCCTCATATATAGTCTGTAATGAACGTATATGCGCGGGAGGGGCCGAAAGACCTTTTTTGCAAATTAGTCATCGGAATGGCCCCCACGTGGCCCAAGTTGCATACCCCTCTCCCCTGCACCGTTGCGTGTGCCTTGAGGTGGTCAGACACACCCTCCTACGGACTTGCCAGCAAGCTGTCGTCACCACGCACCCAGTGGCCCCACATGCTGTGGCACAGCAGTGCAACACCAAACACCAAATATCCTACCGGCATGTTGCTGCCACTGCTTGGCGCCCACAGATGATGCGGCACGGTTGGCAGGGGCGGCACATCCTCCAAACGCCCTGCTGGTGCTTGCTGCCGCCACCTTCCAGCACTGGGGTGCCATACACATTACTTCCCATTGACGGGGCCACAAATGTACGTGCTGGTGAGTTCCTACACTGCCGCAAGCTGCTGTGGTGGCACTGGTACGTCTGGCAGCTGCTGTGGCAGAGCAGTGTATCTGCCACCTGGCGGCACTGTTGTGCTGTCAATGTAGCCCCCCAGCAGCGGCGTGGCACCAGAACCCAGCGTAGCAAACGGGTTGTCTCCTGACGGTTGTGGTGGTGCATTGTATGGGTTACTGCCCGCTGGCGGCGGCAGCAGGGGCGTGTAGACGCCGGCAGTGTTTGCAGGGTACCGTGGTGGCGGTGGTGATGGTACCGGTGCTGCCACTGTGGTGCCGAACAGCTCGACTCCTCCCAGTCCCAGGTGCTGCAGCTCCTGCTGCTTCAGTTTCCGTGCCTCTCGCAGCTGTTTCCACCTGGGCATCATTGCTGCCGCCACAATGAACTGCACGCATGCCACACCAATGCATGCCCACATGAGGCCAATGATTGCGTGGCGCTTGCCATCCTTGGGCAGATGCTGGTGTTCGTGGTACATCTGCACGTTCAGGCACGTTGAGGCATACTCAGAAAAAGAAGGTATGGAGGTTAGAGAAGTAAGGTCATAGTATAGGCTATAGGACGTTGCAACATGTAGGGTTGCTGGGTCGGCCATGCACAGTAGCCCTCCTTGGGCAGGACACAAGTAGCAAACAGTGTTAGCTTAGTTGGGCTGCGCATACAGATGCAGGAGTGGAGGTGTGGCAGTACTGAGGAACAGGCTGGTTGGGGAGACACGATTACCATACTCAGTGTTTCGATCTTCCGTGGGGGCTTTCGGATGAGACGTCGAAACAGGTGCCTATCTGGAACCCAAGTTTCGGATGGGGGCCCCAAATTCTGCGTTTGGGGGGGCCGCCCCCCCAAACCCCCCCATTTCACCCGATCGGACCCCCTCACAGGCCCGTGTCTTTTGGATATGAACCCCTTTGAATTTCGGAGAAACCTAACCAAAAATGCGCCTGGTTCGACCCAACTGATGAAGATCGAAACGCTGACCTTACTGGTATGTGTGCACCATAATGCACCTGCTGGCCTCATCCCCCCCCCTTTCCCTCCATGTCAGGCCCAACATTGCGGCACCCTTCCCAGCCCCGCTCTCCTTGGCCCTGTTACACCTCTCTCCAGCCCCACCACTACAAAGTGTACCAACATACTGCCCTGCATATCTCCCCAACCCACCTTCGTGAAGTATCGCCCTGCCACAGCAAGCCACACGACCTCGAAGCAGCTGACAGCAAGCATTACTGGCCAGATGGCAAGAGTCGTCTATGGGGTTGAGGGACGAGGGGTGAGGGGAGAGGAAACACATGAGATGGACACAAGAGGCCACACACCAGACACCCTTGCTCCGTGTAGGATCTAGTCCACAGGCAACACCCTAGGAAGCACAGAGCCTAAGCTGCTGCTCCCCACTTCCTGACCTGCTTCACCCCACCCTGCCCCGCCGTCCTACCCCGCTACACTGGGCTCAACCTGGGCTCAACCTGCCCCACCTTACTCCACCCCACCCACCCCATCACGCCCACCCCACCACACCCCACCCCGCCCCACCCCAGCCACCCCAACCCGCCCCTGCCCGCCTGCCTGCCCGCACGCACCGCAAAGATGCTGCACAGGATCTGCAAGAAAAAGGCGTTGAAGGCCACAGTGTCGCAGTGGCTGCAGGGGACCCTGTTGGTGAAGTCATCGGTCCACAGGCAGCCCGAGGTAAGGTACTCATTCACACGCCTCGCCAAGCCATGCCCTGTGGGCCCCGGTGGGCAAACATGTACGACAATCGTGCAGCAGTCAGAAGGAAGGAAGGCAGCAATATATAAAATTGATCCCAGGCAGTGTCGTACGGTTGTTACACTGCTACGCCGCTCCGCAGAGCCGCTCCGCAGGCAGTGTGTATGTGTGCGTGTCACAGGCCCACGTGTGGGTCACAGTCCCCTGTGTGGTGCACAGCCAAGTACCTCTTCCACTGCGCTGCCCCACTAACCCCCCGGCCTTCCTTCTCCCCCCAAACCGAAGTCCACTGCCCCATTGCCGGCCCCCCAGACCCAGCCCCAGCCCCAGGCGCACTTGTAGCAGTACTTGTCGGTCTTGGTCAGCGTGTTCCTGCAGTAGTGCAGGCAAAACGCGAGGAGCGAGTGAGAGTGAAGACGAGTGAAGACGGCGGATACCCGAACGAGGGTAACACGCAGCTTGAATTATAAGAATGAAGTTGTGATGTTGCCGGGACGTGCTGATCCGCCGGAACTCGCTCGTAGTTAAAGAGATAAGGCACATTGGTGAAAGTGCCGTCGTATCTGACGGATTGAGGTTCAAATCCCGGCTATGACACATTCAACGGTAAGGTCCATAATGAACCTCCCAACCCCCAAATTGAGGGTAGAAGGATGAAAGATATTGGGCCCTCCCTACGGTAGATGGGAGCCACTGAGGCTAGACCCTGGTGCTAGACCCTGGTGCAACATACCACATTTCCTTAACTAACGCCGCTGGCGATTGCCGCGGAGTATCCTTTCTTTCTTTTTTTCTGGGACGTGCTGCGAGGTGCGAGATGCGTCCTGCTCGCTGGCTTCCCCCTGCTTTGTTCCGGGAACAGGGCGCCACTGTGTGGCCCAAAGTCCCTCCCTTGACAGGGCTCCCCCCACTTGTCCGCTTGACTGCTGATAATGTATGCAGATACTATGTATGTGCTCCGTCCAAGCGCTGTCTCTCCCACACGACCCAAAACTCCACAATGTCTGCCACAGGGGAGCTCCCCTGATATGCCCGCGCCTTGCTCCCTACCTGGTGCGTGCTACTGGCCAAGCAAGGACCTCGACAACCAGCAGGGGAGCTCCCCTGAACGCTGAATTACACTTCAGTGCAGTTTACAGCTGTAAGGCATGCTTGTACTCGCGAGGTGGCATGGCTGGTGCAGTGGGGCCATACATGCGCAGATGTAACACATACAATACAAGTTGACACGTACATACGAGAAGGGAACCAGTACCAGATACATACACGAATCGGCATGTCCTTGCACGGTGCCACTATGCTGTGTGCCACACGCATGCATGCCCTTGATTACCATCAACACACTGCGCCAGCATGCATGCACACAATCTGTGCGTGCCGAGCCGATTAAAGATCGGAGCCTTGCCTATTATACTGCTCGCGCTGAAGATACCATACACAGTTCTTTGGCAGTGTGGGCAGCAGCTGGCACCACCACCTCTGCTTTGCGCCAGCCCGCACCAGCCTGCAGTTGTCCCTGCCAGCACAGGCAGCACACACAGGCTTTAGGCGGGGCCCGGCAGTAGTGAGGACCTGCTGGGGGCCCGTTAGCAGCATGGCCCTTCCTTGCGAGGGTTTGGGCTTTTTCCTGCTTGCATACTTGGTTTACGTAGGAGCCTAGGCCCAGTGCCGGGCAAGACGCATTGTAGGACATACCAGGCTTTGGTCTGGTTGCATTTGCAGGCTTCGTGCCTGACAGGACATACCAGGCCTCGAGCCTTGGTTGTCGTACAGCGGACGGCAGTTGTTCGCTCACCATGAGGCAGTTTTTTTGTGCCTCTGCTGCGCGGCTTGGTCGGGTTGTGGAGGTGCTTGGCTGTTGACTTCCTGCCCTGGGTGGGGGCTCGTTTGGAGTGTGGGCCGGGCGTGCGTTGCAGGAGCTGTTGGTGTGCGGGCGTGGGAGGCTGCCTAGGGCAACCCAGGGGAGCGTCCCCAAGGGCTACCTAGGCTTGCGCCGGCGTTTTTGGGCCGTCTCTCTGCTTGCTGGGTGGAGTGCTGCGAGTCGGAGGGGTGTGGCCTGCTGGGCGTGCGTTTTTGTGCTCTTTTCGGGCTTTGGGCTCTCTGGTGGGGGGCGCAGGGTACCGGGTAGGGGGTGCGGGGTTGGGGCCGCTGCTCTGCAGTCAGTTGCGGCGTGTTCTGGGGTCTGGGCTTGGGGCGAAGGGGCTCACGGGTTTGGGGCGCCAGGGTGGGGGCTCCTTGCCTGGGGGGCCTGTCGGGCCTGCTGTCCGCGTGGCGCCGCTTATGTGCTTTTGACCCCGGCAGGGGGTCACACGGCTTGCCTGGGCCTAGGGTTTCCCTGTGCAGCGGTCCCTTTCTTTGTTCCTGTTCCGTCCAGGCTTACTTGGATCCTGGGTGCGGCGTGCTGGGTGTGCGTGTGGCCTCGCCTGTGCCGTCTTTCGGGTGGCTCTTCGCCCTTGCGAGGAGGGTGTGCCTAGGGGGCGTGCCCTTATTTTGGGGGCCGCTCGCTTGCCTTCAGGACCCTTACAGGGCCTCCGTGCTGTGAGTCGGCTCTGCGGAGCGGCGTAGCAGTAGTGTAACCCGTACGACAGACATTCCGACACCCTGCCTTAACGGTCCCGCACGGTATCCTGCCTGCTCACAAGACCTCGGCCACACATGCGTACATAACGCGTGTGTAGTTGCTACTGCATGCGTTACGTTGTGACCGGTACAAGCGCATGCATCAGAACGAGAATGAGTCAAGGTAGGTATGCATTACAACGACCCGGACCAGGCTGCTGCTGTCCTGCGCCAACACCTTGTCTTCAGCGCAGTCCCACAACGAACCTGTTCCCGAGCGGCCCCAAGATGGCTTCGGACCCCACATCAAAAACCAAACGTAGAGTGCCAAGGGCAAGGAAACGCCTACCATTTGCCCAAATACCAGCCAGTGAAACCCTATGGCACTCCCGGTACGTCTTACCCCCGGGTAACTGACCCCCCCACACACAAACCCACACACCCACACCCACCACCACCACCACCACCACCATGCACGACAGTTCACTGTGCTTGCGGTGTCAGGGCCACCGGATGCCCATACACACCACGGGGTAGCGGCGTGTACCCCCCACGCTGGGGCGGTGCACTCGGCCACTATGCATGGCTACCGACACCAGGGGAGCCCCTCCCGACCGACACATGGAACTGCACACCCCCTTCCCCCCACCAGCGCCAAGTACCTGGTCAAAACGTGCCGTGTGCTGCAGCCACACAATCGCATGCTTACTGCACCGGAGGTGGCGGGGCCACCGGATACCCATAAGCCCCACCAGGTGGCGGCGGCGCATACCCTGCAGCTGGGTATCCCCCAGGCGGCGGCGGCGCACCATACGGGTATCCCCCGGGCGGCGGTGGCGCACCATATTGCGGATAACTCCCCGGTGGCGGGGGTGCGGCATACCCGCCTGCAGGATACCCGGGCGGCGGCGGTGCAACGACGTGAACGCCCGGGGCCGGGGGCGCTGCCCCCATCTCGTACGGCTGCTGTCCCTCCGGCCGCTCCTTGTAGTCCTCTGGCCGGCCCTTGCGGCCCCGGGTCACCATGACGATTGAGAAGATGAACTGCACCCCCGCCAGGGCCAGGCACGCCCACATGAGGCCCATGATGGCGTGGCGGGAGCCGTCCTCGGGAAGCATGCGGTGGTCCTTGAACTTCTGCGCGAGATGGTACACATGTACACGTATACACGGACATGTGTTGGGTGGGAGGGTAGCTGGGAAGGTACTGGAAGTGGTGGATGGCAGCCAGGCAGCATGCGGTGTTGCGTTCCAGTCATGCTGCATACCGGGAAACTCACCAAGAAAGGCGTTCATAGGGCTGTAGCCTATGGTGCGCTGTGTCTAAGAAGCGCAGGGGATGCACGACGGCTACGCCATCCAGCCCGGTGCAGGGGGTTTGCGTACCATACGAAGTGTACGTACAAAGTGTTGTGCAGTCGGCATGCCCCAACTGCTAACCGCCAACTGCTAACGGAGGCTTACCCATGCGTGAGCAAGAGCCTGTCTCTTTCTACACATGCAGTTGAGAGCCAAGTGCTTGGAACCCAACGGCATTGCAGCCCACCGTTGTGCCCACCGTTGTGCAACAGTACCGGTATCCTTGTCTTAAAGCACCCCGTGTGCCCTGCCCCTCAACCCACACCGTCGTAACCCCTTGTCTGCCATGCCGGCCCTCATGTGCCCTGAGTACCATGCCCTCCTGCCCTACCGCTGCAACGTAGTCCCCTGTCACACCACCCACGCGCGCCCCCGATGTGCCATGCCCCTTTCCCACACCCCACGCCGTCGTACCCCACCATCTGGCACATCGTATCGCCCCTCGTGTGCCCTGGGCACCCTGCCCTCCTGCCCCACCCAGCGCTGTGAGGTGGGCCCCCGCCCGCCGACCCACCCACGCGCGCGCTCCGTGTGCCCTGAACCTTTCTTCGAACCCCACGCCGTCGTAACCCACCGTGTGCCATGCCGGCCGTCATGTGCCCTGAGTACCATGCCCTCCCGCCCCTGTGCTGCGCAACAGACTCCTGTCACCACCACGCCCTGCCCCTTTCCCCATACTCATGCCGCCGTACCCCACCGTCTGCCGTACACCACCCGCCTGTCCCAACTACCGCTATGAAGTAGGCCCCCGCCCAACCACCCACCCATCACGACACGCCCGGTGTGCCCTAGCCCCTTCTCCCCACCACTGCAAAGGACGCCCCCACCCACCCGCCAACCCACCCACCCACCTCCACACGCCCCTTGTGCCCGTCGCTGCCCCCTTCTCCCCACCGCGGTGAAGTAATTCCCCTCGACTGCCTCTCTGCCCCAACCCCGACCACAGTGCAGTACCATGCGCTCACTTTCCCCGCGGCCCCTGGGGCCCCCGCCCACCCAACCCACCCAACCATCCACCCACCCAACCCACCCACCCACCCACCCAACCCCACACACCCCGTGTGCCCTTCGCTGCCCCCTTTTCCTCACCTTGGTGAAGTAGTCTCCCGCCACCGCGAACCACACAATGTTGAAGCCGCTGACGACCACGTTGAGAGGCCAGGCCGCAGCAGTCCACTGCGTGGGCGTGGGGGAAGTGGGGTTCGAGTGGGTTTTGAACACAATACCGGTAGATGTTGGGGTGACTGAGTAATCATAACGGCGGTGTGCCGCAGTGTGCTGCCAGGCCGCGGCAATCCACTGTATGGGCAGAGGGGGAAGTGGGGATTGCACACATTAGGTGTATGAGGTTGCTGTGAAGTCGTAGCGATGGGGCGCCGCACTGTGCTGCCAGGCCGCGGCAATCCCGGAGGGAATGGTAAGGACATTAGTCATGCTATTTACCAGAGGTGGGGGTTGGTGTGAGGTCAAGACGGTGTTGGGCCGTTGGGCGCCGCTCGGCAGCAGGATGCTGGCCGAAACGGGTGGCGAGGGCAATACCCGTACGGTACAGTAAGCAGGCTGGCTCTGGCGCTGTATGTGGCGCTGTGATACGGTACTGTGGGGAGGATAGCACAAACGTCGCTGTGCTGCTTTGCACGGTGCCCCGCAACTGTGCATCTGATATACGGCAACCTGTACGATACGACGATTGCGACCCCTTGCGAAGCACCACAGTATGCTACCGCTGTACGACTGTAGACTGTAGCAGGGACATGCGATAGAAGAGCTGGGCACCAGGCAGGGCCGGAAACAATCCCAGCCGTGGCCAGGGGCCACGGCTGCTGCTTCCACACCCGCCCTGCCCCACTTCTGCCACCACCGCCCCACCACCGCCCCCCACCCCACCCCCAACCCCGCCCCAACCCCGGCACACACTAGGAAAACGACAGGATTCAGGGCAACAGCGGTGCCCCTGCTCCCCACCCTTGCTCCCCAGGTGTACGACCACCTGCACTCACACCTGCTTCCGCCTCAAGTTCTAGTGACCGCCTTTGCTGTCACCCCTTACCGGTATCCACTTTGCCTTTTTCCTTCCCTAAACCTCGTCCTACTACACACACGCGCGCACCAGCACTCACTTTCCTGGACGCATCAAGAAGCACACGAACAGCATCTGCGTAAAGATGGATACCGCATGGTGTGCACGCTGCCCGTGCTCCCAACAGTCTCAACACACGCCGTACACACTCTCACACACACAATCCTCATGACCGCACCGTGGAGCACAGGGATAGCCCCACCAGATACACGACCAGACGGCCCCAGCACAGCAAACGGTGGTACCCCTGTGCGCCCGGTCCCCCATGGGCCCCCATACCACATGACCGCACCAAAGCATGCAACGCGAAACATGAAATGGAGGCGGTGGATTCCGCGCCCATCCTACCCTTGTCTGCCCCCCTTGTTGCAACCATGGTACACGCGCACAGCTGCATTCATGCATGCATAAGGAAAGCACCGTGCGAGGTGATATCAGCTGCGCATAATGTATGGATCTGGCGCCCACGCTGTGGCAGGTCTCGTCAGCCCTAGCCCCGCAGCAAAGCAGCCCCAGCCCCACCCCGCGCCCCGGCCTTTCTGCCCCAACGGCAGAACCCGCGCACCTGTGCTCCGAGTAAAACCGCAACCACACATGCATATGCATTTACCTGAAATGTATATCGCCCAGGTACTGCTTCCGCTCACGGCACCCCACCTTCCCTGTTACCCCCGAACGCCTGTAGCCCCGCCCCAGCCAAACCCGTTTGCCGGCCGTTCTGCCCCAACGGCATCGCCCGCGCACGCACAAAGAAGAACAGCAACACACATACCGGGAGGGCAGTTTCGCCCAGCTGCTAGCTCCACTCGCACCGCCCCTCCCCGCCCCACACGCACACGTACGGTGCACGCACACTACCCACGAACGCACCAAGAAGCAAAACGCTGTTAACACACACGTACGGCGCATGCACACTGCCTGCTAACGCATGAGAAATCACAGCGCTATGAGCTGCACGAAAGTGGATACATATGGCCCCCACGCTGTAGCACTTGCTGCGCAGCCAATGCCAAGCAGACCCAGAGCAATCCCTTCTCCCCTCTGCCCCACTACCCTCCTCCGCTCCCGCCCACCACACTCCTCCTCCCCTGCGCTGCCCCGCGTGCTACCAAGCCAGTGCTGTCAGTAAGAACACTGTGACTCTCAATGCACTCGCAACCGTAAACGCGGCCTCACCTCCAGCCCTGTTAACCGCGCACCCCCAGCCCCGACCCGCATGCCACTCCCGCGCACCTCAACCCTGTGGCCCCAGCCGGTTTATGCTGCACAATTCGCGTGTGGACAAGAGCGTACACGCGGCCAACGCAACGAATGGAACAGTGACAGGCGCCGCCCGCCACACCCCAAAATGCAGCACCGCGCTATGAGCTGTGCGAAGATGGCTATGGGTCGCACGCTGTCGCCGTAGCTGCACAGCCAGGCGACAGGCACGTCCAGGGACGCAGAACCCTCAACTCCTCTAACCACCTCCGATCCCGGCCACCCCGATGCAGCTCTCCCGCCAGTGCTAACCCGCATGCAAGCCACCTAGCGTGTGCTATTGGTGTTCAAGTACGCGGTGCCGCTGGGTGCACACACAACCGCACGTGACACGCGACCCCCCCAAACCTTGCCCCGACCACCTGCCGCTCCCGCGCACCTCACCCCTGCTTCCCCCGTGCACGCACACGCAACCGTACGTGCAGCCCATTTGACACGGCGGCAGGTGCTCAAGGTGCTGGCCCCGCCCTCCACACCCTACTTTTGCGTACTTTTTGCAATTTGGATCAGCGAGTCAATCACCTGCCTGACGTACCGGTACACTACGATAAGCTGCACACCTATGGAAACGGCCCCCACGCACGCTACCCCGCTTCCCCTACGCCCCCGGTTCGTCGTCGCGCATATGGTATACGCACAGGTGTGTCCACGGACCAAGAAGCACAGAACGGTGAGCTGCGCAGAGATGGCAATGGTCCCGGCCAGCCCTTGCTAGCACACTTCCTAGCACACTTCCGAAACGCAAACAGCATCCCCCCCGCACCCCCCCCACACACACACACCACATCTAGCACACACGGTACACACACACAGCTCAAGGACCCACCGAGAAGCACAGCGCAATGAGCTGCGCGAAGATGGAGATGGCCCCCACGCTGTAGCAGTAGCTGCACGGCTGCGAGTTGTCCGAGTCGTCCGTCCACAGGCAGCCCCAGATCCACGTCTGGCACTGCTGCCACCAGATGCTCCTGAGGGGCGTGGGGGAATTGGGGAGGGGGGCAACGCGCGTGGGAGAGTGTGCTTGGGTCTGGGACGGGTCAGTGTGCACGCAGCCCCAGATCCACGTCTGGCACTGCTGCCACCAGATGCTCCTGAGGGGTTGGAGGTGAGTCTCGTGTGGACAGTTCAGGGATCCAGGGGTGCGACGGGGGATGGAGTGCGGCAGGTGGGGCTGGGTTGCGGAAAGGCGGGGTAGCGTGCGGCGAGCAGCTCACCTTGCGAATGCAGCTCATGGGGCCAACACACAGTAGACACGTACAAACACCGTACCCTGGTTACCTCACGCAGGGTCATGCCCGCGTAACACTGTTATTGTCATCTGCTGCTGCCATGAACAGTGTGTAGTCTATGCACCCCGGCGAAACGTGCGAAGTGCTCCGCCGAAACCCCTGTAGTTGCAACATGGGGCCACCCCTCACCACTGGTAGCAGACACGGCCAGTAGAGGCAAGCTTCTCACTGCAGATAGGGTATAGAGTGTGGAGGTGCGGCGGAGGGCGGGAATCGCGGTTAGTGTTGCGGTGCAGCGCTCGGTGATGATGTCGAAGGGGCTACCGGAGGACAGGCTTCACAGGCGAGCAATCCCATCATATCGCATGCCGTTCTGTGCATACATGAGCGACATGCAAGCCTCCCTGGGTGCGTATGTGAGCTCGCGTCCGAAACGTTTACTGCGAAAACCCGGTTTCGGCCGAAGCACGCCTCAGGCGTCACATCAGACGCAAGTACTTACTTGTTGATGATGAGGATAGCAGCGCTCATTGCCCCCTGCAATGGCGGATTAACGCGACCGGGGTTAACTCAATGCCGTCCGCAGTTACGCCGACCTGTGACTGCATCCAGCCTGCCACACGAGCCCGCTGATAGCTATAGACAAACTTACTATGGCAATCGCCACAAGGGCTGTAAGGGCTTGCCCTCCCACCCCGTTCGACATGGTAGCCCGCAGCTCTTGAAGGATTGTTGTTGATGTACAAAGCAAGTTGGCCCAATGTCGAAGTATACAATTTGTTACACAGCACTATATGCGACCTGTTCGAGACAGCCAGGCGTGTGACCTGCCGCAACACTCCGCACGTGTAACCGCTACGACACCAACGAGGCGCGATAGTAAGGAATGGAGTCTTCAGTATTCTGTGTTTGTGCTACATCTGCGCGCCTTGCTTCAACCTAGCCAGGATGCAGCGACACAGCAAGGGAGAGCCCCTCCCGGCTGACCGGGACATGACCAGCAACTTCTGACCGGAACTTGCGCAGGCAGCACGGCGAATGCCCAACGCTTCTTACAACAGAACTTACTTGAGGGCTTCCGACACTTGTTGACCAGTACCGGTGCTTGGCTGGTATACAAACATGGCATCTATCCGCACAGCCAGAAAGGAGGGCGAAGGGAGCAGAAGAAAGGTGCGAGAGGATGCGGTGATGATGGGAGGTAGAACGGAGGTGCGCATCCCTGGTGCGCAAGGAACGTTGACTTCCAACACGACAGAACAGCTGGTGTATCGTACACGTGCACCAGCGCAGTCAGGGCTTGCAATGCGAGTTACAACTACAGTTACAGCTTCAGGGCCCACAAGGGCGTGTCCAGACAGGCAAAAGGGTCTTCTGAAACGGGCCGCCTCAGCCCTCAAAGCCCGAACGCAACCACGTCTCCCCACTACCAGGCCCCAAGTCCTGGCCCCCCACCGTCACCCCACCCCACCTCCACCACGTTCTACCACCCCCATGTCTCACGAAGTTAAAAAATAAAACCTTCTCACAAAGTTTAAAAACCTTCATTCTCACAGAGGTAGAAGAACCTCTCACGGAGTTATAAAGAATGTCTCACCACCAGCACGTCCCACAGCCGTGTCTCACCACCACCACGCCCACCGCCGCCAAGTTTCACCACTGCCAGGCCCCACCGCTATAAGCCGGGCCCCACAACTGCTGCATCCCACCACACCGCTAGCTGCCAAGCCCCACCGCCGCCATGTCCCACCGCCACCACGCCTAACCACCACCACCGATCAATGACGCCACGTCCCACGGCTGCCCAGGGCTGCCACATGTCAGTGCACGCGGGCCTGCACCATGTGGTGATGAAGCTGGCCGCCCGCCGCTGTACATCACACCATCCATTGATGCGTTCAACCCTGATATACCTACTGTGCTTTACGCCCCAGAACAACAAGTACAGTCCGCCAACACAGCGTAAGACAACGGATTTACTAGATACCGGGCTGCCCAGTGCCCACCAGCCAACGCCCGCTTTGCTGCACACGTGGCCTCCCACACCCCCACCGTGCGTGTCAAGCCATTGACCCAACTGAGCGCCAAAACTACCCTGGGGCAGAAAGCCAGAAACCCAAGTCACACGGAACGCACCGTACAGCGCATTCAGTGATTAATATCTGTCCTTTGCATCTCTGGCGCATGAATTTAATACCATAAGTGACCTCCGCTGCGCAAGCAAGTGCATGCCGCATGTCCATGAATGCGCACATGCATGACTACATGCTTGCAGACACGCTTTTTGCCTCATTTTGCAGTTGGCGGCGGGCACACGGGATACCCCAAGGCGACAGTTGCAGGGGGCGGGGGTGCATACCCTGCAGCTTGGCAACCCTCAGGAGGAGGAGGTGGTGCGCTGTACGGATACCCCTCAGGCGGCGGCGGTACGGCATACCCTGCAGTAGGGAGCCGCGCGGGCTCATGCGAAGCCACAACGTAAACGCCAGGTGGCAGGAGCACAGCCCCCATCTCGAGGTCCTGCTGTCTCTTCTGCTGCTTCATCTGTGGCTGCGGCTGTGGTGGCTCCTGCGGCCGCTGCGGCTCCGGCTGCGGCTGCGGCTGCTGCAACTGCGACTGTGACTGCGGCTCATCACAACACTTGCCTAAGTCACACTTCCCCCTGTATGTAATCACGTTGCACAAGATGAACTGCACCCCCGCCAGGCCCAGGCACGCCCACAGGAGGCCCATGATGGCGTGGCGGGAGCTGTCCCCAGGCAGCTCACGGTGGGCAAGGAACTTCTGCACGTGGCACAGCATGGGAGGGTACCAGGGGCAGGGGCCAATGAGCACCTAGGATGTCAACTGCAAAAACGTTTGTGGCACTTGGCTGGATGAGTTGGTGACAACATTCCTTGGCTCTGACACGCGGGGCAGCTGCAATGCAATCCGCTCAACTCAGCGCGAGCAAATGCCACCAAGAGCGGTTAGCGAAAAGGCGACTGGCGCGGTCGCATTCTGGGCCCGAGGAGAGGGCTCCCCTGCTCCCCCCTACCGCCCAGCCCACTGCCCGGCTGCACTGCTCTCACGCCTCCGTACGATGTGGTGCACAACGCCCGTGTAAATGTCAAGACTTTACCTTGTACTATGCATGCATGTGCAGCCAAGCAAAGAGCAGGGCATGCAGGCCAGGCGCGCCACATTGGGGCTCTCACCTGCACAGGCAACATTCACGCCACGGCACCTTGCCTTGCCGCTACGGTAACACCATCCCTGTGCCTTATAATCACGGTTACTGCCTTTGTAACCACACTTGATGGGTGCTAACCGTGCAGAATGCGTGTGCTCTTACTCCAGTCCTCATCGCCTAACACTAAGCCTAAATCCACGCAGGGGGAGGTCCGTGTGACCGCTAAAAACTAACACCCACATGTGTAAACCCACATGTAACACCCTAACACCTACCTAAAACGGGGTGGGGCTGCTTAATGCTAACACTGTACGTAGAGTTCACGTGGTTTTAGGGCTAAGATAAAACCAGACCTGTCTGTCCTCCCGCCTTAAAGTTAAGTCTTGGTTTTACTGTTACTGTTACTGTTACTGTTACTGTTACATAGCTTGAGCGGTGCAGCCCACAGCCAGCGGTATGCCCCATGAGCAGTGTGGCTCCGAGACCGTCAGCAGGAGTAGACAAGGAGAAGTGCACCTGGCCTAACGCCCGTGGGATAATATCCCAGCCCGGGTCTCACTGATGCGAAACAACAGCCCTGCCAGACTGGTCTGGTCCTCAACCGCCATCACAGCACAGATCCCCTGGTCGTAAGGCAAATCAACAGTAGCACGGGCACTGGCATACGCAGGGCAGTGGATAAGCACGTGCTCTTCGTCCTCGACAGCACCACCGTTGCATGCGAGACACAGCCTTTCGGAGCGGGCCAAACGCCTGCCCCTTTGGACAGCTCTATTTGCAGATAGCGGCCATGCACAGAGCCTAAACGACAGCAACTTCACTTGGTGCGCGCGCGAAATGAACACTTTGGCGTGCTTAGGCCACATGGAACCAGCAGAGCCTCGAAAGGCGAGCCCCATTTGATGCTTGTACCTACTCATCTGGATGCCAGGGCGCTTCCGTCGGACGGGAAGTCCACAGGGAGATACTAACCCGTGCATGATCCCAACCAGCCATCAAACGCTCTCTAAATTTAGACATCACAGTGGCAAAGGGAGGGGCGCCCAGCAAGCCACGCCGCCCTATCTGCATGGGAGACAGTATCTACAGGTAACTCCAGCCATACATCAACGCCGAGCTCCCTGACAAAACGCAGCACTTTACCCGCCCAAGCATCTGCCCATCCCTCATCCGCTAACCGGATCTCCTCTCAGCACGTGGTGTGCGAGCGACCCTTGCTGCTTGACCAAACGGTTCCAGAACAGGAGGACAAGTCGAGCCCAAAAATAGTGCAGCGGTAGCTGAGCCATTTCGGCAAACAACAGGCGGTGGGCTGGGCGATAGGTCCCACAGATGGATCGCATAAAAGCTATTTGCAACTTGACGGCATTGTCACGCAAGCACCACTCAAACATGCCTTCAGAGAGGTTAGCATAGTCGCGGCGCCGTGGGGGCCGCCATCTAACATCTCGCAAAGGGCATCGGGACCCCAAATCTCGCAGCCGTACGACAGGATAGACCTGACCTGTACCTCAAAGCACCGCATGCGCACATCAGGCGCCCACATGCGCATCTTCTTAAGCTTGCCAGCAAGTTTGAACATAGCACCACGCCCAGAGGAAATCAGTTGCTCTCGACAGTGGCTGGGGGAGAGCCCAGGGCCGTAGACTAGACCTAAATACCTAGCGGAGGGCACTAGAGGCACCGCCTGGCCCGCAAGCCTAGCAGACCGCGAGAACACCTCAGAAACTACCTCTCTCTCCCTGTCTTGACTACTGAAGACCATTCCCTCACACTTCTTCACATTAGCTCGCATACCAAAGGAAACGCAGAAGGTGTCGACAAGCCCTAGCAGGTGACTCATGCGCCGCACCGAAGTTGCTACCAAGCTCGCATCATCAGCATAAAGGAGCAGCGACACCGCTGCCCATCAACAGTAGGCGCACCCATGGCAAGTGGTGAGCCAGCCTTGGATAGCCTGCTATCAGTGCAGTCTATGTAATCAGCCAGAATCTCGATAAACAGCCCAAAGAGCTCGGTACTGAGGGGACACCCTTGCTTGACCCCTTGCTCAGAGACAAACGGCTCCCCAATCTTCCCATTAACCTTGACGGCCATCTCGACTCTTTCGTACGCTTTCAACAGAGCGTCAAGCATGGGACCGTGGATGCCACGCTCACGCAAACGCTCCCAAAGCAGATCACGAGGTACCTTATCAAACGCCTTTTCAAAATCGATCTGAACTATGATAAGCGGCGGGGAGCCTGGGCGCTGATGCCTAGCCGTAAGATGCCGCTTGACTAGCAGGTGGTGCACAGTGCCAAACCCATGCCTAAAGCCAGCTTGGCAAAATGCCGCAACTTGTGCGCCTGACCTACGGCTACCAACGCCGCAGCAAAATGGATGCGTAGCACTTGGCGAGCACACGCCCACCGCAATGCCCCTGTAACTACCGTACTCCATGGGGTCACCACGCTTCTTGAAGACAGGAGAGAGAACAGTTGTTGCAAACTGCTCAGGGAACACCCCCTCCTTGCGGATATGCTCAAGCAAGCGTAGCAGAACAGGCGCTAACACACACGAGACCTCCAGAAGCTGCCCACTGCTACTAACCTCCTCCTTACGTGCATACTTGTAACACTCGGCAGGGGCCCGTTCCCGTCCGCTAGCCTTCCCGTTAGACAGGGCTAACACTGCTTTGGTGACCTCGTCAAGGGTGAAAGGCTCGTTTATCACGCTGGCTACCTCACCCTGCCTACGTAGAACCTCCTGAGTAACGCGCCATGCTTCTAACCCGCAGGGCTCATCCCACTCAGGGTCAGCAATCATGCTCAGGATGCGATGGGCGCCGTCACTATCAAAATCACCAACGGAAGAGTTCAGCAGGCGAACAAAGTGTGCCTTCCAACCACTGTGATCGTCAAGCGGGCATTTTTCTCTCTCATTGTCGCCCAATTTGCGCCACAGCAAACGTGGGTCGACCCGCACGAGGCCACGAACTCCCTCAGCTCCCCATCCCTGTATGCAGCTTTAGCCCGCCTCTTCGCACGAGTAAGCGCCCTACGAGCCTCCTTGAAACGCTGCACCGCAGGACCATCCTGTGGCGTGCCCTTAGCGGCAGCCTTGCGCTCAGCATAGAGGCCTTGGCTGCATGGCAGCCCTCATCCCACCACGGCGCCAAGCCACTGTTTCCGCCGGAACCGCTGGCACCACCACCCGATCTAACCTGACCACTGCCAAAAGCCCTCTTCAACGACTTGCTAAGCAGACAGCCTAGCTGCTCGACTACAACAGTTATAGACTCCCCCTGCTCAAGCCCCTCCAGCGCCTGGTGAATAGAGGCCATAGCCTGTGAGCCTTCCTGAGTAAACAGGGAAGCGTACACGCGCCAGTTCTTGACATCGAAATGCACTTTGGCGGGCTTAGGCCGCCGCCCATCTGCCCGGCTCCAGGGCTGGACCCCAAGGCCCAGCGTAAAGCCAGCGACACAGGCAAATGGTCGCTCACAGCAAGACCACCAGTGAACAGCTGCTGCCCAACAACCATAGAGACTAGCTTAGGGAATAGCGAGGCAGATGCCAAAAACAGATCAATCATGCTGCCGCCCTCGTCATGCGGGAAAGTCAGTGCACCCCGTTCATCCCCGCTACTAGCCCATTAAGCACCACCACCCCGAAGAGCGGCACATATCCATGAGGTGCCTGCCAAAGCAATTGCTCACCCGATCGGCACAGGACCGAGCTGGTAGCGCAGTGTATATACTGGGGTCGGGACCAACCACCGCACCTAGCTGCCGGCGGAGGGCCTAAGCTGCTCAAGGCCTGGAACATCGGGCAGCTGGTGCAAGCGTGCATTGAAATCACCAATGAGAAGGACTTCGTCATACTGCCCCCTATGCTCAGCAATAGCAGATTGGATCTTGCCAAACACCAGGTCAGCTGCAGATTCAGCACCGGAGGCGTTCATGCTGGCCCCCCCGGAATAAACACGCGACGTCTCAGGCGCTAGGTAGCAAGCTCCAACCAGAAGCCCGCCAACCCCACCCGATGCAATGCGAAGCCACAGAAGCTCACAGCCTGCCTCTGAGTTATCTCGTGCAAGGACAGTAACAGCAGGCATGATGCTGTCCCGCACATACACGGCAACGCCCCCAAAATCACGGCGGACGGCACTGCTACTGTGGTTCACGTTCACCAGAGTGAAGCCCCCAAGCTGCACCTCCCCCAAGTCGGACATGTCCGTCAAGTGCGCCTCAGAAACAATGATTAGGTCATGCTCACATACGAACTCGCGCACAGCCTCGTCCCTAAACTTGAACCCCAATGCGCCACTACACAACCCATGCATGTTCCATTCCAGCACTCGCAGAACCCGCTGATCACTTGGACTCACATTCGCTAACACATAACCGTGTTAAAGCGGTTTTAGAGCTGCACATGGATGGTAGGGCCAAGCAGATCAGCCCAACCCTGACTATTGCCCCTGACTACCCTACTCTCATCACCGCTGAGCGCCACTGATCTCCAGAAATGACCCCTGACCCACCTGGCCCACCCTGACTGGTTCCCCACACCCTGCCCGTTCCCCACACCCTACGCGTGGCCTTGTGATGCGCTTCACACATTCACCTTCCTCCACCCCTGCTGCCCACCTTTGTGAACTAGCTAGTCCCCCGCACACCCGCCAACACCCACACGCCCCGTGTGCCCTGCCCCCGTTTCCCCACCTTTGTGAAGTAGGCCCCTGCCACTGCAAACCAAATAGTGTTGAAGCAGCTGAAGAACCAGCCAAAGACCCAAGAGGCGGGATTGCACTGCGTGTGTGGCAGGTGAACAGGGGGCGGGACGGAGTGGGGAACACATTACTAGTAACGCGAGTGAAACGGTAGTGGTGGTGGTGGGGGGGGGGGCGGGGGAAGAGTCATAGGGATTGACGCTTGTGTTGGTAAAGTGTCGTACATGCGATGTGCTTTGGGCGGGATGGATTGTGCACATGGCTTGGGGAGGAGCCGAGAAGCAGAAACCACATGGTGGTTGTCCACTGGTATTGGGGAAACAATGTATTACTAGTAACGTGATGAGGTGGAAGTGGTAGTTGTAGTGAAGGCAGGCGGGGGGGGGGCATGGAGGAAGAGTATGCATTGTATATGTGGGCAAGCAACGGGAGGTAACGGTGCGTGATCCACTATTGCGCAGACGCACGCCAGCGCGCATCAATGAGCACAGTGCAGCAAGCTGCATTTATGATGAAGGGCAATGCCATGTATATATGTTGTGCTAGTGTGGGTGGCATTAACAGGGGCCTGTGCAACCCTATATATATATATATATATATGCCCTTGCACCCCACCCTTGCACCCCAAGTCCCCAACCAAGGACCACTTTATTTTATGCAGCTGGCCGTGGGCGTGTACGTCGAAGGCTATGCCATGCATGCAGTACTACAGTAGGTGGATTCTGCAGAAGAGGGCGGGCCGACACCTGGCGCATATTGGGCACGTCATCAGGCTTCCCCTGCCCTATGCGTCACACTGAATCACGTTGAGCTACAGCCCATACACCGCTGTCAGTGGTGCCGCCCGCCGTGCCGCCTACCCCGCCTGCCGCCCAACCGCTGCCCCTTGCTTGGCATACATACTGCAGACGGCGCGCGGGCGTGCATTTGTGTAGTACATTCCGCTGTATATGTATGCGGTTTAATTGTAAGAAACTGCTTACCGCAAAGAACAGCGCGAGAACCTGCAGGAAGACGGAGACGGTTCCCACGGTGTCACAGTAGCCGCAGGGGTGTGTGTTGCCCGTGTCGGCCGTCCACAGGCAGCTCGCGAGGTACTCCTTGCACGTTTGCCACCCGGGCGTGTCCTGCCTGTGGAAGAAAGACAAAGGTTGAGAAGGACTTGTCACTACCGGTATGGGTTTTTGACTCATCATTGCATGTACGGCAGGGTAGATAGATACGTAAGGAGGGGGAAGAAAGGACTAGGGCGCAAAGTAGAAGTGGTAGATAGTACGGCAAGCAGGGCGGGGCAGCCAGCTGCGGGCGGGGGCGGATGACTGGGCTTGCAGGGTGGCGGTAGGGTGGTGGATGGAGTGGAGGGTTTTGGGGCGGGCGCTCCCCACGCAGCCATCTCTGGCTCGCGGTGCTGCAGCTATAGATGCTTTTGGAGGATTGGAAAATGGGTGCTAAAATTTAGGGCACGAGGGGCAGTTAGTTAGAGGAAGCAACTGGCGGCGGAGGCATGTATGGGGCTCTCCCCTGCTCCCAAGGCTGTTTGTACGCCATTGCATGCTTCATGCACTGTCGCACACAAACCCCAGGTCATGCACGAAAACTTGGTGACGCATTCGACAAACCAGCACGCAGCTGCTGGCGGCAGCGGTATGCATGCATCCCGTCAAAGCAGTCCGGGTATGTGAAACGTGAATGCTTTCTCCATAGTATCTTCCTTGAGGTTGAAGGCCACGTACCATTGATAGCAAGTGTGGCCGGTGGACGTAAGCTTCTTTCTGCAGGTAAGAAGTTGGCGTGTAGATAGGGTGAGACAAAGGGTGCAGCAGACATACATGTATACATGGACGGACAGCCACCGCAGCCCTGCCTGGCTGGCACCGGTATTCAAGGGGGGTCAGCAGGAACAGGGCCCACTGTATGTGCAACCCTTCACGATACATGCCTTTCTGTGCGGTGATGAAGCAATTTTGGGTGTTTGTACAGGCGGCGACCTTGCTTCGTCCGAATCATCGGCCTGCGTAACCCTGCCGGCTTGCACACCCCGCGGCAAGTCCTAAGTGCCAGCGGCTTGTAGCTGCACTTACTTATTGATGTCGTAAACAGCAGCACTCATGGCCATCTGCGGTTGTGCAAGAATGTCCACGCGGCATTGACATGCTGTCGGCAGCAGTTACGCTGACGCGTACCAGCACCAGCCCCGATGCACGAGAACAGCCACGAGTGGAGAGAAACTTACTGTGGCTATTGTTATGAACATGTTGAGGACTATCCCTCTGCCCGAGGCGACCGCATCCGGCTTGATAGTCATCAGCAACTGTTGAAGGAAAGCGTTGTCGCAAACTATGTTTGCCTGAGCAATCTTCGCAGTACTTGACTGGCTATCACTACTGTGGCCGATACACAAGAGACAGCCAAGTAGTGGAGATGACCCATCAGCAGCCCGGGCCGCGCAAGCAATGTACGATGACCATGATGCATGCATCAGCACGAAACCAACAACGGCGTAACATAGATGTTTTGTATATTACACAAGCAATGTTTTATATGCGGCATATCAGGGCGCAGGTGTGCCTTCACGCGGTAGCGGGTAGGCGGACGATGTGGCACATTAACAGTTAGGGGAGGTTTGCCCTGCTTTATTTGATTGCACCATGCTGGTGCCCAACCACGGACGGGTTCAGCCACCTGAACATCCTGGCACACTTCCACACTGCTGTCATCATTACCACCACCACGCACCCTGGCACCATACATCACCACCACCACGCTACCGCCACCACCACCATCATGCATGGCACCACCTCCTGCTGGGCCTGGGCCTGCTGGGCCAGAGAGTGCAGCACGGGACAGCAAACTCTATCGGCAGCGAGCAGCTGACTCCTTCGACAACCACTACTTGCATGCATTATAACAAGAGTCACGGTGCTGTGCCGTACCACATGTACTACCCTGCTGCATGTACGCTAGGCACACGCCGGCGGCCACACATGCCTCCCGCCAACACTGCACATGTCCTCGCGCCAACACACATGTTCCCTACCATCCAAGTGCATGCATAAAACCAGTTTAAATGTGCCTTATCTTAGCGTAACACCAAATCTTAGCGTTAAGATGGGAGGGGAGGGGTGCCCCGGTGTTATCTTACTCTAAAGCACTGCCGGGTCCCCAGCGTTAGCGTGAGGCACCCCTTGGCAGCTTTAGAATGGTATTAGTGAGCCACAGGTGCTTTACCTGTGCGTTTTAGTGTTAGGAGGGCTTGGACCCGTCCTGTGGTACGGTGTTACCTTCAGACTTAAGCACTGCGTGCTGGATTTAAGGCAGGGGAGACCCACGCTGCCGTGTGTGCTGTGCTCCTTCCGCTGTGGGTCTGTATTCCGGGGCGGGGCACCTGCCTGAGGTCGACTCTGGGACCTTGGCGTATGACGTTTACATATTTTAATGCTTACAGGGCGCACGGTGTCCAGGTTGGTCCAAGGCGACCGAGCCAGTCGCCTTATCGCCACCAGGGGACATTCCTTCTGGTGTCCTGTCCCGTCACCGTTGCGTGCTGCAGGAGGAACGTCAGGTGAAAACACCCAATAGCACCGCTGTCGATGAGCGTATCCAGGCGCATCTCCAATTGGTATGTGGGTTCCGCAGCACCCAAATAGTGACCTTCCTGGAGCAGCACAGACTGCGGGCAGCCAGAAGGCTCAAGTGAGCGTGCAGGGGCATGGCTAGCCGGCAGCGCCCATGCACACAATTGATACAGTGCCTGTAACCTGTCATTACACGCCCGTTACAAGCATTGTAACGTGCTTGTGCGTCCTGGACGCACCCCTCAACACTGCTGCACCGACAGGGAAGCTCTTTACCGCAACACTGGTCCCCCCCAAGGGTACATGTACGTCTGGCTGCATCACACAGGTCCGCAGCACGGCACCCCGCATATATATATGGCCGGTCAGGGCGGCATGATGACGGCAGGGTCTGGACGAGCGATGTGCGTGGCATCGTCCTGCAGGTGAGATGCGGCAGGAAGGTACAAAGGGAAATGCTACCGAGGCAACCTGTTCGTGATCAAATGAAGCTCTGGAGTTACAGCACATGTAACCTTGGACACAGGGCTGAACGGAGCCGTTACTGTACGTGTAACCCACTTGTAACCCACTCAGCGGTCAGAGCCAAATGGGATGCGCACAGGGTGGGTGCCCGTCCTGGGGTGTCTTTGGTGCATGCCAGGCAATGCACGTACGACCAGGGCTACTACCTACCGGGCAGCGAATTGCAACGCCACTATTGCCACTATTTGTACCTTGTACTTCCATACATACTTGTGAACCATGGACTCGAAGTCGCGCAAGCGTGCAGCTCCCGTGCAGGCCCGCAGCCGGTAAACACAGAAACGCCCTTTCTCTAACAACAATCAGTTGACGTATGGTACCTTGTTGTTGAGATTATCACATCGTTACTGCAGGAGGCCGGTCAACAAGAACACGTGCAAGGGCCGACGCGCAAGCCCCGATGGATCTGCTGCAGCTTCGGCCGCTGGCAACGTCGTCGCGGAGCCAGGTGGTCCCCGAGAGCATGGACCACGACCGTATGTGGTAAGTTCCAACTTCACGCGGCAGGGAAGGGCGTAATTGCCACGGGCATGTTTGCAATCGCCGCGATGACACACAGCGGTACCCGCCCCTATCGACGCAGGAATGTTGACCCGTACAAGAGGGTGAAGGCTGTGGTGTACATGGAGGGCGTGCCTGTCCAGGTTCTCTACGGCGGCGAGAACGACGGCTACATCAGTGGCCTCAAGGCCTTCACCGCGCCCGCCGCACGGGGCAAGATGGCCCGCCTGTTTGGCGTCAGCAGAACGAGGCCTGCACGAAGCTTGCTGGCAAGTGACCAACCCGGCTTGCTGCCCCGCCCTGCTTGTGCCGGTTGGCGCTGCGCGTTGCCAGTGGTGCAGGGGTCTCACTCCCCCCTGCACCGCAGCCAGCGGCGGGTCTCAATCCCCACCGCTCGGTCCATGGCTTATTGCGCTGCCCTGCTTGGGCCGGATGGTGCTGCGCGTTGCCAGTGGTGCAGGGGTCTCACTCCCCCCTGCACCACAGCCAGCGGCGGGTCTCAATCCCCACCGCTCGGTCCATGGCTTATTGCGCCGCCCTGCTTGGGCCGGTTGGTGGTGCACGTTGCCAGTGGTGCAGGGGTCTCACTCCCCCCTGCACCACAGCCAGCGGCGGGTCTCAATCCCCACCGCTCGGTCCATGGCTTATTGCTCCGCCCTGCTTGGGCCGGTTGGTGGTGCGCGTTGCCAGTGGTGCAGGGGTCTCACTGCCCCCTAACTCCTAACACCGTAAGCCTAAGCCAGGGGAGGCCTGCCCTGCCCCCTAACTCCTAACACTAAGACAAAGCAGGGCACTGGTCCCTCCTCATGCCTAACATCGTAAGATAAGTTTGGGACACCCCAGTGTCCCACTTCTGGTTTAAGTACATCCTAACACCATCTAAGGCACCCTAACACCGGTGTTTGTGTCAATTTAAGGCGCGTTAGGGAGGACTTGAGAAGCCCCTTCTCCAGTGGGATTTAGGGTGTTAAACCGGTGTTAGGCGTGCATTTGGATGGTAGGGTGTTGTCAGACACCACACTACCGTATGATGCACGCCTACAGCACCAGGGACGAAACGAGCGAGCCCCCTGCAGTACGCTGCACGGGATAAAACGAAACAAGCCCCCTGCAGTACGCTTCGAGGCACGTACAAAGCGCAACTAACAAGCCCTTGCAGTTCGGGGTGCGCTGGGTTTGGACGTTGGTGGTATTGGTGCTTGCTTGTGCTGGCCGGACTTTGGCTTCCCGCTGGCCTGTCCTCTCCCGTCTCTTTACCTGTAAACCTTTCCACAGAAAAAAAAGCCCCTTGCAGTATACTGCAACGCACAAGCATCCCCGCCCCACTGAACCGACGAAATTCAATACGAGATCATAGTTGACAAGGTACTGCCATCGCGGCCAACGGGCATCACCCACAAGCACGGCGCAACCGTCGTCACAATAATTGTCGTCACCGCCACCGCCACCCACAGCCAACCACTGCGACCACAGTCGCTACTGCTACTGTGCAAGCGTACCGCCCACCACCACATGGGCTCCGCCGCCACGTGCCACCATACGGTGCCAGCGGAGACTACTGGCCAGCAGCAGCAGCAGCAGCAGCAGCAGCTGACTGTCACAACGTGGGCTCTGCCGACATGCATGTATATATAATCGTACTCGCTGCCGAACACAGGGCAGCCATCAACAGCATATAGCACCCAGCCGCAGCCTGCTTCAATGCTTGTCGCTAGTCGCATGCGCCTTGCTTCAACCCTGTAACTAGTACTTGCATTGTATATGCTACGGCTGTGACCCCGCAACTGCATCTGTACACACAGGCCAGCAGCGGCAGCCGGCTGCTGCCGCCATGAGGCCACCAGCGCTACAGTACTCGCCACCGCACGTGGGTAACCTAGGTTCTTCTAGCCCTGCCTCCTGAGTTCGGCGCTAGGTTAAAATTTCCGGCGTCAAAAAACCTAATACCGGTACGAATCATCACAACCATGTGTGCCACTGTACACGGGCTGCACCACGTGGCAGCACACGTCTGCTTTTTTTGGCCTTAGTGTTCACACGGGTGTAGGGGCAGTAGTGTTAGCACGGCCCGTGTACTTACAGCAGGACGACCCGTGTGGAACACGAGCCGTGTGGCGGGCAAGAACACGAGGGTGTGAACACGGTCGTGTGCAACACCTCGTGTGGACACGGCTCCTGTAGTGACAAGGACACCATGGTGTTAACACGGTGGGTGTAAGGCATGAGGGAAAAACACGTGCATAGCTGCAGGTGGGAAACCAAAAGGTAGCAGTGCTGCTTATGCAAAGGACAATCTCCGCCCAGTCCTGCTGTGGTGACGCCACCACAGCAGGGCACAGGGCTGGTAGCACAGGGTGAGGCAGGACACACATGCACCATGAGGGACAAAGCAGTTAAGAGAGGCATGCTCCAACGAAGCTCAATTAAGCAAGACGGGCGGACCCAGGAGACGCGCCAGGACTGGGAAGGAGTGAGGGCTGCCCCTTAGCAGGGGAGGCCAGGGGGCAGGGGAGACCACCAGGGGACGGACTGCGGGGCGAATGTGTGGAAGGGGAGGGAGGGAGGAAAGGGACCGGAGCAAGGTAGGAAGGAAAGGGATTCAGGAATAAGGGTGCATTGTGCCCACTCAGGTAGGCCAGCAAGCTCCCTTGTTGCCCACGTGTTGTGCAGAGTGGGAAGCAGCTGCCCGCCCAACATACACAGCGCCGTCCAATGCGCCTGACACTGGACTTCCGCGCGCCTCAGCATGCCTGCCCTAAGGAGCTAGCTAGCTGCGCGCCCAAGGACCAGCAGCCTGTTCCTGCATCACCCCACACTGTGGCATGGCATGCACGTGCGGCCCGTTAGAGGCACATTGGGAGGCACCGACGGCTGTGGCCTTCAACCCGCCTCCCAAAAAACTGTGTCAGCTTCCGTTCTTCCAATGCCACTCCCACTTTTCGCCCGGACATGGGTGGGGCCCCTGTGCTTGATTGCGGCGGTCACACGTACCCATACTGCACAGATGTGGGCCAGGTGCATGGCCATGCTGGTCGTCAGGGTGCGCAACAGACCCACGGGCCAGGCCTCCCCTGACACGCAATGGCAGCCAATGATACTTCCAGTACACACGCCAAGCCATGTCACAGTGCGCGCCGCATGGACAGACCCGCGGGTCAGGCCTCCGCAGGGCTGGGGAACGAAGCCATGTGAGGTGCTTATTTGGCCATATGAAGGCTGCTCAGCAGACCCACGGGTCGGGGCTCCCCTGACACACAAAGATCCACGGGTCAGGGGCAGATCGCATCGCTAGGTGAGACTCTTGTATGTTGATCATCACACCGTTCACGGCAGCAGACCCACGGGTCAGGACTCCCCTGCTGCCTGCCGCTGCTGCTGCCGTGCCAGCTCCACCAGCAGGCGGCCCAGAGGGTGCCAAGTTGCTCGGAATCCCGGAATCCTGCGCGGGGGGGTCGGACGCAAATCCCAAAGTCAGGCTTCCGCCTCTGGGGCCAGGATTGGTATCGTGGCTGCTGACTATGGGGTCATGTTCGGTATCCTGGGCTGTGGGTGGTGGGGTCAGCTCCTGCATCCCGGCTGCTGTGCGTGGGGTCAGGTTCCACATCCCAGGCTGCCACCAGGGGCCAGGTCCGGCATCCCGGGCTGCCGGTTTTGGGATATCGGTTGACATCCTTGCCGCCGCGCCGAGGGTGGCGCTGGACATCTTAGCTGCCGTGTGCGCGGTCGTACTGCATGTAGTGTTGGCGTTGTGGCACCACGTGGCATACCGCGTGCAGGGGAGCTCTCCCCTGAGTGCATGCTGCATGCACGGCATGCACCCAACGACAATTGCTCAGCGCAATTGCTGATACCGACTTTGCTGACGTGTCTCTGTTCAATTTCCTTTGCACTACATATGCAACCCCTTTCCTGCGGGTTCTACAGGCAGAGCGGAGCGGAGCCCTTTCCTCCCCGCACTGGCAGGAGCAAGCAACCAGCAAACATATCATTCCACTGTATAGGTCGTGTGCCCGGGCTTGGTAGCAGGTTCAAGCTTTCGTGGTCGTGTCGGCATTGTGGCACCGTGGTGCACAAACACCGACACAGCCTGCATACAAGCAAACGGCTTCCACGCGTCGCGACCTTATTCTTGAGGTTGTTCCTTACACATTCTAGCGAGTACCTCATCCCAGTTCATTTACCGTGCCGTGTTCACGTGCATGCCTCAGTCTAGGTCGGCTGATATGCTGTGTACCCTCTATGAGCGTGATGAGCTCATGAAGATTACATATATCAGAATGGGAGTGGAGCGTGACATGGTCGGTCGACCAGGGTGACTTGCTGTTGCCGTGTTGGCCCCGAAGCCTTATGCACCGCTTGACCCGCGCCTACTATCCCCGGATGCCGGCACTTAACATTAAACGGCACTCCAGCTTTTAAAGCTGGCCCCAATTGGAAAGCCTCGGCTTCCAACTTTGACCCCACGTGCCGCATCCTGGCTGCCTGACCTGCCCCACGTCCCGCATCCTGGGCTGCCGGACCTGCCCCCCCTCCGGCATCCTGGGCTGTCGAACCTGACCCACACACATCTGCCAGATACCGAAATTGACCCCATGGCCGGTATCCCTCCGTCCACCCCCCTATGACCCCGTTTCGGAATCTGGCACCCTCTGGGCGGCCCGCCAGCAGTGGGTTATTAGCCACCGCCAGGGTCATCATGTACCGCGGGTCCACGTCCTTGCTTGGTCACCTGGGAGGGGACACGTGGCACGTGGCACGTGTGCAAATGTGAGGCATGGTGGACCAGGGCTGGCATCTTCCCCCAGAGCATTATCTCGGATCTGATCAAAAGAGGGGCCTGATGGGGCCTTGAAAAGGTGAACCGGAGACATTTTCCGTCGCTATCTCTCCCCTACAAAAGATTTCTGGGGGCTGCGAAGCTCCTCGGACTGGGCTTGGCTGGTTCCCATTTGCACCCTTTGCGGCTGAGAGGACAAAGCGACCAGCGAGTGTCTTGCTTGATATATAGCTTGCAAGGGACCCTTCCGGTTGGGGTGTCGTACCACACCAACGCACCACCCCGGTCGCTGTTGTTGCTTTCCGTGCTGCGGAGACCCCTTGGACCTGGTCTGACCCCTTCACGCTGGACCTTTTCGTTGCTTCACAACACAAGGATTTGGTGAACCGGAGATCAAATGGACCCTCCCTGATGCAGATTCCTTGATCCAAATAGAACAAACCCCGCCAAAATTTCCTGCTGCGCGGGGTCAAATTGTCCGTTCTTTGATAAAAAACAAATAAGATGCCAGCCCTGATGGTGGTGCAGCGGCAGGGGGCAAGCCAGCGCCCCTACCTCTGGGTAAGCAGTGAGGGGTGATAAACAGATTTATTTGGTGCTGCACGGCTGCGTGTGGAACGCACAAGGCCTTCCTGAAAGGCGCAACATAGCCACATATTAACCCTGCTAAACACAAAGCCGTGACGTGGTAGTGCAAAACTTGGTCTTGACGGAGGTGTTGGCATGTCCCGCGGCGTCTCCCGAAGGCAGGCAAACAGAATGCGTGCCGCAACTCTTGCGAACGTACCTGAGTGAACTCACCTCACTCATAGCCACATGTGTAGTACATGCGCAGGAAGTCTGTCTGTCACAAGGGCGGTGATAAAAAGAATAACAATGTTACGCGGGCATGACCCTGCATGATATTAAGGGGGTAGGGCGTTTGTACGCGTCTACCACCGTGGGTGGTACGGGTGGTTGACTATGCGGTGCAGCCAGGAGACGGCATGGTGGTAGAGGTTATCGCAGCATGCATTTACGCGTCTGGCTGGGACACTGAGCTCACGAAGGAGGGGGGCCAGGTCGTTGCGAATGGGCGGTGAACCTGGGCGAAAGCCCCGGCGTGTCTACAAAACCACCCCACAACCCACCCGTGTATACACCACCACCAGCTCCTCCAGCACCTCCTCCCGGCCGTGCCCAGCAGCCCACAGCAGGTCCCCAATGATGGTTTCCTCGTCTGCGCTCCGGACCAGCTCCGCTTCAAGGGCCTTCTTGAGGTCAAACATCAGCAGCGTGTCGCACAGCGGTACGGCGGCGCGGTGTACGGCACGCTCGCAGTTAGTACGGCACTCGGACTTTGTTGCCATTCGCAGTGCTCCTCGCTAAGAAGCGGTTGAAACCTTGAAACTTGAACGTACACGGGGTCAAAGATGACTGGCGGTAGCATGACTTATTATTCTAATACATGGTGGTGCCATTGGGCGCAGGTGGTGTGCCTTTTGGCCGAGGAAAAGCTAACAAGGCGAATCCGTAACCGTGTCCAACTGCCTCGATACCGCAAGGAGTTTTGCCTTGTTGACCTACTGCATTACCGCAACATGAACAACAATTACAAATCCTGCAGGTAGCTGCATGCGTCTCGTCGTTGTGCTCGCGCAATCATCCGCATAGCCCCTCATGCAAAGCGGTTGCAAGACGCAAGCAGCCCCATCCCGCTGCCGTCCATCACACCCCAAGGCCATGTGGCATACACTGGCCAGCTCTCACTGCGTTGGCTGCCTACCGTACATTATCCCTTACCTGTTCTGAGCGCTGGTACTAGCCTCCAGTTGCATGTGGGTTGTGGGACATTCTGTCCGGGACATGCAGAGGACGCTGACATGTGGCACCACGGCCCCTGCGTGGCACACAACACGTGTCGACCACGTATCCTCCTGGACACTCTTGCACTCCACGGCTCCCAGCTGACACACGATGCTGCGGTACAAGGTTCGATCCGGTCACTTGGTCTGCCGGGACTGCGGCACAGATGCAAGCGTTCATGTTTACCGTATACACATGCATCAGCATGCTTGCAGGCGAGCTGGCAGCATAACATACCCGTACCGGCCATTGGCCCTCCGTCCCGGCCTGCCGGCCATGTGTCCACACGGCCCCGTGCCTTGAACTAGCATCATTACATGCGGTCTTCCGGGGGCCGGGATGCTGTCGTACGGTCGTTGGGGCACAACGGCAGACGTACCACGTATGCTGTGGCCTGGGCACGTGTGCTGTGCACGCAGCAGCTTGGCCCCTCACCACCCGCGTCCTGCCGCATCAGTTGTATGTACAGGACCACTTCCTGACATCGCGACACACGGTTTTCCGGCTTGCAGTACTGTACTCCCTTCTTACTCCTCAAGCCTACATCGCTACACCTCTCAAGCCATGCCACAGCAAAAACAATTGCGCGACGCCAAGCGCCCGCGTGGGTACCGTATCCCAACGCCAAGTGTCAACTGCCGCTACATCTACATCAACTGTGCAGGTTTGCCGCTCCAGTGTCTAAAACACTTCTGCAAAATGGAGCTGTGCGCCGTGCGCTCATGCCAGCCGTCCGCGTGTCCCAATGACACGTGTCAGCACCCGGTGCGTCGGCAATGGCGCGTGCCATCTCAAAGCCCGGCTGTACGTGCAACCCGGGACTCAGGCGTGACACGCGCCGTCAGTTCATTGGGCCGGCCGTACGTTCTGTAAGAACGCATCGTCGGACCACATGTTGCCGGCGGGGCTGTAGTGGCAGGACACAACCTGGGGAAGGGGAGCGAACGGAGGACCTTAGGTGATATACCATCTACGTTAAAGAGTGGTTTATGGTGTTGACCATATCATATTTTACGGGCGGGGGCCGGCGGGGGGCTGTAGTAGCAGGACACAACATGGAGGGGGCATGGAGGGCGGGGCCAGGGCGGGTCAGGGGCCGGGCACATGGTATGCCGCTGATGCGCACGGCCCTAAACGGCAAACGTAGATGTATGTATGGTTTTACAGTTTTGGTCCCCTTCCAGCTAGATGCTGAGCTGATGCTGCACTGGCGTGCACTACGCAACGGCCAATGCGTCACGTGCCACCCAGGGTTACCGGTGCGGCAGTGCATATCGGCGTGTTTTGCATACCGCATATCGCGTATCGCATACACATACAGGCGCCGAGGTGGTGCAAGTGCGCCAGGACACAAGCGCTAGAAAGGGCAGGACACGGTCCCCTCACGGCAAGCAGTGGACTTGCATGCACGGCTACAGACCCCCATGCCAGCTCCTTTCCTCCCAACGGCACATGGCCCCGTCGGCGCCGGAGCACTTGGTACTGTGCTATTTCTATGATGGGCTTCCATCAGGCACAGGGCATAGGGCCCCGTCATCCAAGCCACCACGCATTGCCCTCCCCAGGCCCCCCTCCCGCCATGGGAGCCTCCCCTGCGTCCCACCCAGGATGCATGACCCTCCGTTGCCCAGCGCCATGCCCACACCTATCCGTTGGAGCCTACCCTGCACCTCACTAAGGAAACGAACAAAAAAACTAGGGGAGTCTCCCCTGAACCGCCACCCACCTTGCATGACCCTCCGTTGCCCAGCGCCATGCCGCAGCCCACAGCGGTGGTGCTAGCCCACACCAGCTGCGTGAAGTGGCCCACGTCCCTGGGGGTGGGGGAGAGTATGCACAACTGTATTTATACCCAGTACAGCATTACAGCATATATAGTTGGTACAATTGGACTGGTGCCCACCCACACCAGCTATGTGAAGTAGCCCACGTCCCTGTGAGGGGAGGGGAGGAGGGGAAACAGGAATGTGGGAAAGATGTTAGCTGTGCGACTGGCGTACAACTGCTGGGCTGGAATTGCGCAGCACGCTGTGTGGGATGGCCGCGTGGTACACATCTGTTATTGGGAGCTCAGCTGCTAAGGGAAGGCGGGGGCCACGCGGAAGAGGGAGAGGATGACAAGCGAAGGAGGGAGGTATCAGGTGGCCGTATACAAGGGCGTGGAGGACACATGGGCGGAGGAGAAGGGCGCGAAGGAGGTGATGTAGATGGAGGGGGTCGTACGACGGGTGATGGAGAATGTGGCCTTGCGGCTTGACCCACAAACACAATTCAGGATGTTGACGTGATCTTGATGACTCACTTGAAGACGTTGTCTGTGGTGGGGTGCGCTGTGAAGCGGTAGTTGGCCACCTCGCTGTACCAACCATCAACCGCCGGGGTGCAGGAGCCGGACTGGGCGCCGCCCTGGAGCGTGGAGGGCAAGTGAAAGGAAGGGCAAGGGAGGTCAGTGTGAGCAGTTCAAAAGAGGAACCCTGCCTGACGCATCCGGCTGCCGTACAGTGTTGGCAAGACATTAGGCGTTCTGGGCTTGCAGCACTGGCAGAGCGATGTTTGTTTCAGGTGCCTTGCTTGCCTCGCTATGTGCCCCTAGCCTGCCGCGTGCATCCCTGCACCCCTCAACCCAATCCACGCCCTCACACATCACCAATGATGCAAACAGGTTCTGCCCCACTCCGCCGGGCGTGCCCCCGTGCTGCCGCCCGCACCTCCACTCTCCCCAACCTTAACCCACACCCTCAACACACTCACCCACGAGGCGTACAGGTTCTGCCCCACTCCGCTGGGAAAGCCGCCGTGCTGAAGGCCGCACCCGCCGGCCGCCAGCTGCCCCGCCCACGCCGTGGCCTGCGCCTCCAGGTCAGAGCTCCAGGAGAGGGCCGGGGCGCCGTGCGCCGCACGCAGCGCGTTGTGGCGGGACAGGGCGGCGTCGGCGTCAGGGCAGGAGCCGCCGGCGGTGGGGGAGGCCCCGTTGCTTCCAGGCCAAGGGCCGCTCCCTGTACAAGGAGAGGCAGTGCAGAATGCAATACATTGCCAGCCGTATTATTCATTGGCTGCGTCAGTTCCCTCGATTCCTGGCCAAGGGCCGCTCCCTGTGCAAGGAGGGGCGGGGCAATATTAGAGAAGCGGAAGTAACTGGGGCTGCGGACCCCCTGGTGGAGGCGTGCTGAGACTTTGTAGGGCAGAGTACGGTCGTTGGCAAAGCAGCAGTAGTTGTATGGGTCGTCCTCGCCAACCGCTACAGCCTTGTACACTTCTGCACGGCCACTGACGCACGTGGTCCCCTGAACTTGCCGCCCCCTGGCACACCTTCTGTCCCCCCACCCACAGCTAAGCCACCTTACGCGTCTGCACGGCAACGCACCTGGTTGGCCGCCCCCAGGCACACCTTCTGTCCCCCCACCCACAGCGAAGCCAACGTACACGTCTGCACGGCAACGCACCTGGTTGGCCGCCCCCAGGCATACCTTCTGTCCCCCCACCCACAGCTAAGCCACCGTGCACGTCTGCACGGCAACGCACCTGGTTGGCCGCCCCCAGGCACACCTTCGGTCCCCCCACCCACAGCTAAGCCACCGTACACGTCTGCACGGCTACACACCTGGCCCTCCACTTTCGCCGCCCCCCAGGCACAGCTGCTGTCCGATCTGTGGAGGGCAAGCAGCAGGCACATACTAAGTGCATTGGGCATGTATTACTCTAAAACAACGCCATGCATTGGGTATATTACGTGTGCCGGACCCCCCGCCGAGCTCCAGGCACAGCTGCTGTCCGCCCTGAGGAAGGCAAGCAGCAGGTGAATTCATTGCATTGGGTGTGTTGGACGTTCCGGCCCCCGTCGGGCCCCAGACGCAGCTGCTGCTCGACCTGCAGGTTGGTGCAGCGCGTGTTGGCATGGGGGTTGAGAGACTGCAGCATGTGTATAAGGTGCTGGTGTGTTAGGCGTATCGTGTGTTATAGGGCCATCAAGTGTATTCATGGAGATGCTGTGCGACCCACCTGCAGGTTGGTGCACTCGGCGTCGACGGCGGGGGGGAGGGCCAGCAGCAGGTGTATCACGTGTATTGGGTGCAGCAGGTGCATAAGGTGTATTAAGGCAAGTGTTGTGCGACCCACCTGCAGGTTGGTGCACTCGGCGTTGACGGAGGGGTTGAGCGCCAGCAGCTGCTCCACTGTCACCCCAGTGGCCTCGGCGATGGTGATGCACCAGTCGCCGTCCTGCACCGTGTAGGTGGGGCCGCCGCAGCCTGCGTACGGGGGAGCGTTACAACATATGTTGATAAAAAAAATGTAATTTTATTTGCGATGATACCGGTAATGTGTGTTTTCAGGCCGCCGCAGACGGCGTGCATACAAGGCATGCGTGTACACCTCTTTCCCCTTGCTTGGGGTGCAACTAAGGCGGCGATGCCGCACATGGTGCCTTCTGCCTATTGTGGTCTTGTCAAGGGTGCGTACCAGTGCGCCGGCAGTGGATCCGCGCAGACGCCTATCGCAGCTTCACAGGAGCCTTGCCCGGCACCCCTGCCCCGCCCACCTTGCAGCAGCAGCCCGCCTGGTCCAGCCCCCAGCACCAACCTGTGCGTGTAGTAATAAGCACACAGGTGCACCTCCTTCCCCCGCCACCCCCGCTTCACACACACCTTGCAGCAGCAGCCGGCCTGGTCCAACCCCGGTCCCAATCTCAGACCAGGAAGGGCTGTCCGCCGTTACCGGCTGTTGAGGACTGGGCTGCGGGTCCGCTAGGGACATCAGACCCCGTGCCGCCCAGGCCTGAGGCGCCAGGGCCACCACCACCAAACGCAGCAGCAGCACCAGTGTGCCGCAGCTGCGCGGCTGTGCGCCGCACTGCCGCATGGTGGGATAAGGAAGATTGATTATGCGACAGCAGGGAGTGTGCTGGAGTTAGTGCCCTGTTGTGCAATGAAACGAGGATTGTACCTGCGGAGGTTGTAATCGTTGTGTGTTAGCAAGCTGCGTGTTGCTGAGTAGTGCTGTGGATCCGCTTGCATTATGTATACGGCTCACCTGGGCTGTAGGACCGTAGCGTGTAGGCCCAGCGTAGGCGTACGTGGGCTTGGGGCCTCGCGGCGAAGGCGTAGGGGCGAGGGCGTAGGGGCCCTGAGCGAACCTTGGACCAAGCTCTTTGGGGCCCAGGCCCCTGCGTCGATGCACCTGCTGCTGAGCGGTACTGAGCGTGGGTAAGTGCTTGCTCGGCCGCCTGCAGGCAGGGCCGGGTAGGGCCCAATGATCACACGACGCAAGGGAGCGCGCACCTCAAGTTGCACCTCACCCCTCACCAGGAGGTAGCTGCTGGTTCGTGGGCACGCACCTATCTAATGATGAAGCGGGCTGCGCTGGGCGTACCGCGGTCCACACGTTTAGCCTTCGTTTGTGAAATGTTCTGGCCGCCTAGAGCAGTGCGCCGCTGCGCGGCGCAGGCAGCCGGTGCGACGGTGCAGCGGTTGGGGCAGGGCTCGCGAGCGACCTGCGCAGCCCTCCGCAGAGAAGCTTCCGCAGCGCGCGTGCATTGGACCTCGCACGCAGACTTGGAACCTGCGCAGGGCCAGCCTGGGCCAAGGCACGACACAAACCGATTATTGTTACCTAAGAATGAATGTAAAACGCAAGTGGAAGCTAGGACGAACACTCGTGCTCGTCCGGGTTCAACACAGACCGATGTGGCCCATGGGTCAGTGGTGGCCACCTCGTGCGAGGGTTCAAGGTCCTCGGGTTTGCTCCGGAAGGGGACGGCAACTGCAAACTTGTAGATTGACCAAAGTTACGTTGCAATTGTTCAGCTGCATCGGAGGCCAGTCCACTGCTTTAAGATGGTCACATGCAGTTGCTACACCCGACTATCTTTGCACAACTGGAGTCACACCGCTTGCATCAGTCAGCACTTCCTGTAAATCCTTCCACAGTAAAAAACAAAGCGGCAGGCTTCGCAGAGAGGTGCTTGCACCACAGGTAAAACCATACCCCAGACATGGTCCCTGTCTTCTGTGGCCCACGGCAATTGACGGTACGCCAAATAGTCTTTCTGTGGTAGCCACAGTACATCAGATGGAGGGTTCAAGCCGTGCCGAAGCTCAGGGTGCACAACTGCACAATCGCTTTGATTTAGACTGATCAAACTGCACAATCGCTTTGATTTAGACTGATCAAAGTGCACAACCGCATGGTCATGCGCCCATTGACACGAACTTATCCACCTGCACGGTTTCTAGCCCTACAGTACTGTAATCCTTCCTCCTCGCCCTACCAAAACGTCCTCACACAGACGAGACAAGAGTGGAACGCCAGCGCAGCACCAAGGTCCGTTGCTGTTACCAAACAACGGTGCCGTACCATCGGCCAACCTCACTCAACCGCCTGCGCCTGTTGCCCCTCCGCCTCACGCCCCTCTCCTTCCCCACCGCCCTCCTCAACCTCCCCCACCCCGCCTCCGCCTTCCCCAGCCGCCTCCCCGTCCTGCCCCCCCCCTCCAACCGCACGTACGCCCACCCTCGCCCTCCCCTCCCCCACAGGCGCCAACCTCCCCGACCCCGCCCCCACCAACCTACCCGATCCCACGCCCACCAACCTCCCCGACCCCGCCCCACCAAGCCTCGACGCTCCCACCCTTCCTCCATGCACCACCCCCACCCCCGGCCCTGCACCCCCCCCCCACCGCAACCGCCCCACTTCCCCAGCTACTGCCACTCCACCTGCCCGATAGCCCACCCGCATGCCCGTCCCGCCCGAACAGCCCCCGGCCGCCCATGCCTCCTGCACCCTCCTCCGACCCCGCTGCCCCGCCGCCGCCCCCTTCCTGCCCCTCCTCAGCCGCCGCTGCTGTTGGCGTGTCAGGCAGGGGGTAGGGCAGCAAGCCCGGCCATGCGCTGCTTTGGCGGGAGGCGAGGATTGCGAGGGATGATGCACGACTGCCTGCGGGGTCGGACAGGGGAATAGTATAATAAGAAACTAATCGTTCGTGAGCGATGTGCTGTTGTTACCCTGGCTCTGGCGGGAGGACAGGAGCGCGAGGCAGGAGGCACGACCGCCTGCGGGGAACGGGGGACAACGTAGAATTTGACCATAGAACATGACCATAGAACATGATATGCGTACCAAGGGACAGCGTAGAACATGGTATGCGTACCACCATGATACGCAACGTACTTGCGCATGTAATACCGCGGCCCTGCCGCCACCGCCGCCGCCTGCCAAGGACTGTGCACACAGCCGGCCAAATCTAACCCATCCCCATCCCCACCCCAACCCCTGAGCTCGTGGCCCACGCGCTCAACCCCCAGCGGTCCTGCTGATCTGCCGCCACCGCTTGCCTGTAGTCGTCGATGATGCGTTCTGGGGCCCCACCCGCAGCGCCCTGCCCTTCCCCATTCCATTACCCCAGCTCCCAGCTCCCACATCCATGCGGCTTTGCAGCCCCCACCTCCGCCGCCTGGCAGTGGTCTGCGATGCATCCTCAACACACCCTTCGCCACCCCCATTTCTCTGCCGCGTCTTGCCTACCGCCAATGGTTAATCCACGCTTTAACCCACCTCCCGGCACTCCCACTGCTGCTGCAGCAGCCTGTCAGTACCGTAGTCAGCAACTACGAACACACCTTGAAGCACCCCAACCCCAACCCGACCACCAATCGTTACCCACGCAAGCCCTCACCTCCCGGCGGTCCCGCTGCTGCTGCCGCCGCCTGCCAGTAGTCGTCAATGGCCCGGCACAACTCCACGTACCCACACGCCCCAAACGTCAGAGCAGCACACACGCACAGTGCCCCAGTGCCCCACGCCCACCTACCGGCGTGTTGACAGCCGCCGTGACGATCATCAGTGTGCCCGCACCACTCTTTCGCAGCTCGTGCGCACCGAACGGCAAGACCAACAACGATTCAACCCACCTCCCGGCGGCCCCGCTGCTGCTGCCGCCGCCTGCCAGTAGTCGTCGATGGCGCGGTAGAGGTCGGCGTTGGGCACGATGCGGTAGGACTGGAGCGGAGTGTTGGTGCGGGGGTCGACCCTGGGGGTGAGAAGGGGGGGAAGACAAGGGATGAAGGGTTGCAGGCCGGGCGGGCAAGCGGGCGAATGGGAGTTGGGTGCGACATCGCACGCTGGCAGGGGCTGGGTGAAACCTGGTGAAACCCGCGGGATACCGCAACATGCTGGTACCTGTGCGAGAAAGGAGGGTAACAAAAAAGGAGATCCGCGGGCGTCGCAGCAGCACAGCTCCTTGCCGCCCTCTTGCCCGACTCGGCCCTCGCTCGCCGACGGTTCCCCTCCGGCCACCCCATCACCCTCAACCCACTTCTTGTGCTGCAGCCACGCCTCAACGGCGTCACGCCGGAAGCAGACCCCTCGCCTCCTTCGATCCCGTCCCTTCAACAGCATGCACTGACCCGTACCACCCACTTTTTGTGCTACGGGTTAAACCTTTTCATGGACTAGGTTCCATGAAACCTTGAGCCTCCTTGCCGCCCTCCTTCCCCGTCCCCCGACCGTACCCCTCCGGCCACCCCACCACCCACCCTCTCCCTCCCTCCCCCTTTCCTCCCCACCCACTTTTTGTGCTGCAGCCACGCCTCAATGGCTCTGCGCTCGTAGCTGGGCGCCGCGGCCAGCTGGGGGCTCACCAGCAGCGCAGGCTCGGTCATGACGCTCTGGGGGAGGGCCACGGCGGAAGGGCGAAGAAACGACACAAAGTTACATAGAAATCAGTAAACGCATTTAAGCCGGACACATCTCCTACGGTGGAGGGCCACGGTGGAGGGCAAGTTGGAGACACGTGTACGTGTACCCAGCCATGGGTGCACGCACGCGCACGCATGTGCAGGGGAGCCCTCGCCACAACCACACAGGTCGGCGGTATGTCGCACACGCACCATCGTGGGCGCCCTGGCCGCGGCCCTGATGATCTGCCCCCGGGGCCCTGGCGTCCCCCTCCCCCTCGAACCTCTCCGCCCGACACTCGCACCGCCCCCACTTGCCCCCTCCACCCCCAACTGCATCATCACATCGCACAAAAAGCCCCTCGGGGCGCCCTCGCCAACCCCGTCAGGCCCCGGGCCCTTGCCCCAATACCATGCAACAGGACCTTGGCAACCCCTTCCCATCCCCTGCAATCCGTGCCTGCAGCCATGCGCCCGGGTCCCTGGCACCCTGTGCTTTCCCCCCCACCCCACCCCACCCACCCCTTCGTCCCCACCATTCGTGCCAGTATTCCCACCTGCGTGACGTCGCACACGAAGCCCCTTGCGGGGTCCGTCGCCACAACCCCAATGGCCTGACCCTAGAACCTGGCACCCTCCTTCCCAACCCACCGCCCCCACCTGCGTTATGTCGCACACGAAGCCCCGTGGGGCGCATGAGGCCACGGCCTCTAGCACGGCGTCGTCCGTCGACACGTGGGGCTGCGGGAGGGCGGGGAAACACAGCAGCGGAGGGGTCGAAAGCATTCGGAGGGTACGGGCGGAAGCAGGCATGGGGTCAAGCGGGTTAGGCCGTATGGCAGCAGGTGTCTCGACCATCAGCGAAGGCTGCGGTTCTGTGCCGCCGCGCACCGAGCGAGTGCCCATTGGGGAAGAGCAACGAGGACTGGGAGAGCAGTCCAGGAGTGAGGCCTAGGGCTACCATATCTCTACCACTCGTGCTGTCGTGACAGGCGCGAGCCTGGTTGCTAGCTAACGCTGAATACCTGGGGCTCACCGGCTCATGGATCCTGCTCGCTAATGCTAATGCTATTAATGCCGATGCCAGTACTTCAGCTGTACGCCTGGGGCTCGTGGTGCTCTCAAAGCAGTCAACCGCCTACTGTACGTGGTCGGCCCGCCCCACCCGTGCCAGCCCACCCAACCCCACGTGTGTACCGGTAGCCTGTGTGCTCGCACTTGCACCCCTGCATTTGCCCCACGCACCTTGAGCGGCTCAGGCCAGCTCACGTCCAACCCCGCCGCCACATCGTGCCCCGCCGTCCCCGCCCCCGCCTGCGCCCTCTGCTGCCGCGGCTCTCGCACCCCCCACCGTGCTGCTGCTGCCCCCCCTGCTGCTGCCCCCGCCCTGGCCGCCCGCGCCCCCGCCGCCGCCTGGCCACGCAGCTCCGCCTCCAGGGCTGCGCGGAGGGCGCCCGCCCAGTCGGCGCCGCCGCCATTCTGCTGCTCCTCACGATGCGGCTCCCGCTGCTGCTGGCGGGCCCCTCCGGGGTTGCGGAAGCGCTCAAGCGTCAACTGGGGAGGGGAAGGCGGGGAGGGGGAGCAGCGCGAGGGCTAGGACGCGATTTTGGAAGTGGTGGAGGGGGGGGGGGGAATAGGAAAATGACTGGTGGCTGCACGCCCATGATCGTTCCCCCACCACCATGCAGGCCGCGTATGCCACCACACAATGGTCTAGGCTTTCCTTGCCAGGCCCCTGTACGGCAGGGAAGCCATGCCCCTCAGCCTTACAAGCGCCTCAGCCCTGAACTGTACGCATGCCGTGCACGATGAGGCTTCCCAACCACACCCATCCCAACCCAGCCAGCAACACCGCTGCCCGCAGGAATCGCAGCTTATGCTAAAGCACCAAGCCTAAGCTTTCGCTTGCATCCTCGGGGCATGTTGCTGCCCCCACAACCCGCCGAGTGCCTCCTCCCTGGGCTGCAGCCCGGCCCGTGCCCGGCCCGTGCGCAGCTCTTTATCAACTTAAGCCCACCCGCACATGCGCCTGCCCCTGCACCAGATGCCCACACCAATCTCCACGCCCCGTTTTCCCCGACCCCGCTCACCCTGATCAGCCTCCCACCCACGCCTTGGCCGCCAACTCATTTGTTTGGCATTGTGTCTATCTCCGGCCCCACCTGCACGCCAGTCCCCCCTACGAAACCCCACCCCGCTTACCCTCACGAGTGCCTCCTCCCGCGGCTGCAGCCCTCCCCGTGCCATCGCCGCCACCTCCGCCCCCAGCAGCACCTCCCGCCCCTCGTGCGGCGACAGCAGCAGCAGCAGCTGCCGCAGGGGCAGCGCTGAAATGGAGTCCGACATCAGTCGCACGCTGGCGGCAACCTAAGGGGCATGGGGGTAATGGCAAAAAAGAAGGGGAGTGTGTAATAGGACGGGGACAACAGCTGCTGCGGACATGAGGCGCACGCTGGCGGGGCCCTCAAGTCCCTGCAGAGGTGTAAGGTTCAGCACCACGTGCGCATATCCAGAAACAACTATGCTCACAGCCAACTCCGCTGCCCCCGCTGTTTGCTGCTGTTCCGCCCCACCCCCACCCCCACCCCGCCGTTCCTAACCAACCCCCACCCCACCTGCAGCAGTTGGCTGTTAGCACGCACCGCCACCTCCACGTTCCGCCGCCGGCAGTGAAGGGCCTAGATGTGGAAAGAGAAGACGTGTGGCGATTAAGTGGGTAGAATCATGCAGTGGGTGATGGCAAGCAGGACGACACAGGAGGGGTCACATCCTACCATACCTTGTTCCCTTCCCATTCTGTCCTTCCTACTCCTTCTCCAATCCTTATCCCTATGTCACCCTTGCGTTATACTGCCTCATGGGTCACTCGTCACGTCTCAAATGTCACGAACCTCGCGTCCTGCAACCCCTTGCACCCGCACCCACCTGCGCCAGCAGTACCGCCAGCTGCACTCACTCCTTTACCCTGTCTAATCCTACCCACTTGCATTCCCACCCCCTTGCACTCCTTCCTTACCTGCACCAGCAGCACCGCCAGCTGGCCCAGCCTCACCAGCCCCAACGGCCCCAGCCCACACGTGGCAGCCGCCCCAACCGCCACCGCCACCGCCAGCCCCTGCCGCCCGCCCGCCTGCAGGTCCGCCGTACCCGCCACCGCGCCCACCACCACCACGTACACCGGTACGGCACAGATCAGTACGACACAGACAGGCGCCAGCGGGTGGGCGGGCGGCAGCGCCAGGGCCAGGAGTACGGCCAGGGCGAGCGATGTGCGCCAGCTGTAGCCGTACAGGTACGAGCCAATGACTGCCCGCCAGGCAGTTAGAGACCGTTGGCGGTTGCTTAGGGGCCACTCAAGGGCCTCGGTGAGCACCCTGCGGGGGGTTGGCCGTGGGGACCGGCACCGGGCTGCGCTGCGTTACGAATGTGCTACGAGCGAAAGGGGCAGTACTTTTGTTGGCATTCTACGGTACCAGACAGCCGCATGGTGCTCTTTCCGCCTGCCCCAACAGCACCCACACCACCGCATCGCGCCGCCGCCGCACCGCCATCGCACCGGTCCCACGCCACGGGAGCTGGCCCTGCGTCCAGGCCTGCTGCCGCCGCCCCCGCCGCCGCCCCCACCACTCTTGCCCCTGACCGTGATCCACCTGCGGCGGACGTCCCCGCAGCCGCCACTCCCTCCCCCCTGCACCCAGCAAACACCACCCCCATTGGTGCAGCGACGTGTGCACCTCCGTGCACCTGCTCCGCAGCACAGCTGTGGTGACTGCACCGAGGCCCGCTGCCGCCGCACCCGGCCCCCACCACCTCACAACCACCACACCCTACAGGTTAAACGCCTTTATGGCTGGTGTCGCCTACTCCATGCACCTGCCCCGTCGAACAGTGGCTGCTTCTGCACGTGGCCCGTCCCCTCCTTCAACCTCATACCCTTACCCGTACCCGCGCCTTTCCCCCCTGTCACAGCCGCACCCACAACCCCGTAGCACCCCACACCAGCACCGTAACCCACCTGCCCCTCGGCACAGCGCCCGTTGCTGCGTCCAGCCCCGCTGCCACCACCCCTCGCTCTGCGCCCAGCAAACATGACGCCCCCATATATATGGGGCTCCCGCCTACCTGCCCCGCAGACAGCTGGCCCTCCACGTGCCGCTCCTTCCACAGCCGCATCCACACCACCTCCGCGCGCCTGCCCTGCCCCTCAGCACAGCTGCAGCCTCAATGTACACCCCCGCCCCCTCCATCCACGCCCGCCCAAGCCACCCGCCCCCAAACCGGCCCAACAGCACCCGATCCCGCACCACCACCGTAACGCACCTGCCCCGCAGCACTGCGGCAGTTTCCGCGTCCAGTCCCGCCCCGTCCGCCCGCCGCTCCTCCCACAGCCACACCCGTAACCCACGCTGCATCTCGCCCCCTGACCCCGCACCCCCTCCGGAACCCACCTGCCCCGCAGCACTGCTGCGGTCTCCGCGTCCAGCCCCGCCCCGTCACTCCGCCGCTCCTCCCACAGCCGCAGCGCCAGGCGCACAGCCAGCAGCAGCTCGGCGTAGCAGCACGCCAGGCCTGAGGCAGCACCGGCGTGTGAATATAAATGTTAATCAAGATTAAATAAACCAAAAGGAATACAATAATACTTTTGTCTGTCATTCAAGAGAAGTAGCCAGGCGCACGGCCAGCAGCAGCTCGGCGTAGCAGCACGCCATGCCTGTGGCCAGCCTGGGCGTGTGAGATTTACGCTACGTTATTGAACAAGTTACAGTCGTTATTTCATACCGGTATTTCAATGAACCAATACAAGAGAAGTGGCCCTCAGAATGGGACGTTAGCAGCGGCTCGGCGTAGCAACACGCCATGCCTGGGGGGCTGTGGGGAGGGGTGTTACAGTGACAGTGGGCTTGCCTCAAGAGCCGGGGGTTTTGGAGGGATGGGCAGACAGCAGCAGCTCGGCATAGCAGCACGTAATGCCTGGGGAGGCATCGGGGGCGTGTAAGTTCAAGGCATAATAATTCAGAGTTACAAGTTTGGACCCGTAGTTTCGGAATGTGGAGGGGCCGTTAATGTGGGCCGTTGGCAGCCGCAACACCGAATGGCAATGAGTCATGGGGCGGCAAGGTTGATGGTGTGGGAAGGAAAGGCTACGTATGGCGGCGGAACAAGCACAAGGAAACCCTGACGGGGGTTTCTTGTATATGTTGCTGCTGTGGTAGGCGTAAGCAGGTGGACGGTGGGCTTAAACGCACCTGCCGCGAAGAACACCAGTAGGTCGCAGTGCCTCCAGCCCACAGGCCATCCGCCACCTGCCACTGCCGCCGCCGCCTCCGCCGCCTCCGCCGCAACACCATCCGTAACGCTCACCCCCGCCGCCACCCCGCCCGCCGTGCCCGCCCACAGCTCCGGCCACGTGACCCGCAGCAGCGCCAGGTGTGGCAGCAGCAGCGGCCAGCCAAGCGCCCACACCGCCTCCGCCGCCTCCGCTGCACCGGCGAACCCATCCGCCACCGCCGCTGCCGCCGGCGCCACCGCCGCCGCTAGAAGCCGCAGGAGCGGGTCCAGTACTTGCTCGTCCAACCACCTGTGGCCCGCTCCCAACCACCACGACACACCCTTTCTGCTGCTGCCCCCCGCGAGGCTGCCCTCAAGGACCTCGCTACCCTCCCCAGTCAGGCCATCCTCCGGATCCTCAGGCTCGCTGCCACCATCGCCGTCTGCGCTATGCTGCTGCATCCGGCTTACCCGCCGCCGCCGCTCCGCGGCCGCGGCCGTCCCCCCGGTCCCATCCGCCTGTACGGCATCCCGGAATACGGCAGGGTCGCACCTCCATGCCGTACAGTAGTACAGCGTGCCGCCGTACGCGCCCCCCAGCAGCCCCCCGCCAAGCAGCCCAAACTCCCCAGAGCGCATCCACCACCGCCGGAAAACCCCTTTACTACCGCCACGCCCACCCCTGCTACTGCCCATGTCGTACATGTCATACACCGCAGGCCGGCGGCCGCCCGCACCGCCCCCGGCCCGCGAGGCAGCCGCCGCTGCCGTGGCCTCCACGGCTCGGCTATAGCTGTCCAGCTCCTCCCACACCACCACCGTCACTGTGCCAGCACCTGGAGGCTCTCCGTTGCTGCCACCCCTGCTGGCTCCATTGCTGGCAACAGCACCTGCCGTTCCCGCAGTTTCCGTTCCTCCTGGTGCTGCTGCAGCTGGTACTGCTGCAGCTGGTGCTGCTGCTCCGTGACCCAAGTCCAGGGTGCACACTGCTCTCCGCACGCGCGAGGGCATCAGCCCCGGCGGGGACGTCCCTGAACTCGCCAAAGGAGACCACAGCAGCCGCGCCAACACCCACACGCTGGCGAGCTCCTCCAGACGGCACGTGGCAGTGGCAGTGGCGGCGGTGGCGCTGGTGGCTGCTGCTGCTCCAGGGGCGGAGGCGGCGGGTGCGGCGTCCAGCGGAGTGAAGGTCGGCAAGCTGTTCCGCTGCCAGCTGCAACCAGCCAAGCGCGAACCGATTATACATATGCCGTGGGGTGGCAGTCAGTGGCAACGGTCCGTTCCTTTCTGCTAGCATATGCCCCACGCCCCAGCCGGCACGCAGAAAGGCGGAACCCACACGGGGGAAACGCCGCACAAAGAGGGGGCCTGAAACGCACGAAATGGCTTCCTTCATTATTGACGCATATTGCGTGCGTCTGCCTTTTTGCGGGTAGGTGCAGCTGATGGGATGGACCGGACGCGGGAATGTCACGAGCCTGCAGTTTACATGTCGCATAAGGTATGTAGCTGGGATGGGCTGGACGCCCGGACCTGGTTGACATGTTGTGCACAGCGCATAGTGTATTCGACGGCCCGCCCACCTGATGTCCAAGGCGTGCGGCCGACCAACAGCCCGTAGAGCTGGCCCAAGGGCCAAGGCGAATCTGCAACGAGGACGAATCCATTCCAGATCCGATGATACATTGAACCAAGTTTTGGTTGTTGCCTGTTCACCAGCGCCTGTCAACCAGAGCATGCAAACGGCCGTTTGGGGTGCAAAAGAGTGGAATGGGAGCAAGGTAAACGTGCAGGCCGCAAGCGCGCCACGGAAACTTCACGGTTGTGAGCATGGTCCAGTTGGCAATAAAGGATGACGATGCTGCACCCCACCTGGGCATGAGCGCCACCACGTGCAGCTGTACGGCGTACGACAGGGCGTACGACGCCTGGCGCCCGCCGGCCAGGGGCAGCAGCCCGCCCGTCATGGGGCGAGTCCAAAAGTCGTACCACCGCCCGCTGTCCTCATCGCCGTCAGGCTGCCCGCCCTCCACCTGTTGCCCTCCCACCCCTGTGCCCGACGCGCACTGCAGCGGCACCCCTTGGGCCCCCGCTGCATCTGCGGCAGCACACGTACTGCTCTCGCCTTCCGCCGCCGCCGTCGCCGCCGCCTGAGACACCCTACTCTCGTCGGACTCAGCCCTTGCCGCCTGCGTCCCACCGCTGCCTCCAACCCTTTCCCCGCCCTCCTGGCACGTGCCCGTGCGGCCAGCAGCAGCAGCCCCCGACCGGCCCCGGTGCACCCCCGGCACCTCCCCGTTCGGCCCCGGCATTTTCAGCTGCACGGAGAACCGCACCACACCGCCGCCGCCGGCTTCTAGCTGCTGTACGGCAGACCCAGGTCCGGCCGCCGCCCTCCCAGTGGCAGGCGCCTCCCCTGCGGCCCAGTCGTACGGCAGGGGTGCGGCCGCCGCCGCCGCCGCTGCCACGTGTCGTACGACAGCCGGGTCGACCAGGTGATATTGCGGTTGCGGTTGCTGCTGGTGCTGAGGACCCTGGCTGGCACGTGTCTGCTGCCCTGCAGGCTGCACGCCGTTGCCATGAACGCCGGCCTGCCCCGTCTCCAGGTGTTGGAGGAGGGAGGCGACGGTGGCGTGATTGTGGTCGCGCACCGCCTGAGGGTGTGGCGAGGGGAAGGGGGTGCAGGAGGTGGGAATACGCGTACAGCGGGAGGCGGTGTTTGGGACGTGGAATCATAGGAGTCCAGATTTCGTGTGTGCTGGGCAGATGTGCGTGTGCTGTGTTAGATGGTACACGGTAGTGTGTGTCATGCCCTCATCCTTTCTCATGCAATAAGTGTGTACCAACTGACACAGACATGTGCTGGCAGATTACGCGAACACTTGAAACACTGAGGACGAGATGCTAGCGCGCCGGGAGGAAGGTCCATGACCTCCAGTGTCGCCCCAACTGCCTTTGGTGTCGGCCCAGCTGCACGCTCCCACAGCTCACCTGCTCGTGCGAAAAGATGAGCACGTGGTGTGCGAAGAGCAGCACCACCAGGACGGCGAGCGCCAGCTGAAGCGGGGAGCCGCTGTGGTCTAGCAGCGCCATTTATAGATGGATGCCTCAAGCGGCCTTTGTCTGTCGCCTACCAGAGCGCGTCGGGCCTGGAGTCGGACGACACCGAGCCCTGATGACTGGGTTTTTTAGCTGGCAGCACAGCGAAATGAGCCCGAGCTTCCAACAGGAGCTGGGGAGACTAATGGTGTATCTCTATGACTGTTGAGGGCAGGTTGAGATGCGGGCGAAGTGCGATGGACCGTCGAGCTCAGTGCATCGCTGCAAGAGCCTGCTGCCAGGGGCGGGGCGGTGCTTGATCGGCTGGGTGGTATAGCTACAATACCTGCTGACGTATGCTACAAGCCGGCTTGGGTCCCCAGCCTTCTTTGAGTCCCGGAAGTTGGTGTCGAGCCTAACTTGCGGGGCTGTGGGTACCCAAGCCCAGCAGCCGACACATACAGACAAGCATCATTTAGGTATGAAGATCTAAGTGTTCCTGAAGCAGAGAACTACAGTTAGGGCGCTCTTGCGACATGTATGACTACAAGGCTGGATTCACGCTTGAGTCGCCCAAGCTGGGGCGTGTACTCTGAGCGCAACTCATGATTGCTTTTCAACTGTATTCAAGACACTGTATCACAAATCCTATTCACCAACACAGAGCACCTATTACAGAGGCCAGTCACAAGTCTGTCGCTCGTCGCTCGTTCCCATGCCCGTGCCCAGGAAGTGCAGGAAATAAAGATAATAGACAGCTGTACGTACGCACTGGCGATGCTCGTGTTCTTGCGTTGTCCTAGATAGAGCGGAGAGCGGTCCTTGGGAGCGGTGATCAAGAACCACAACTGCTATCATCGTTCAAGGGGCATACGTAGGAGCTCTTCAGAAGACCTGAAGCATGGGAGAAGGTCCGTTCTTGCGGCCCAGCATTGACCGCTGACCGCAGTTGCTGCATATACGAGTAGTTGCCTTCGACTATTGTCTGGATTATCGCACATGCACATATATGCTTACCTGCTGTCAGCACGTCACTGGGGCACTTCATTCGCCCACAAGACCCTGACTCAGCTCCCCCTTAACCCCGCAACGCCAGGGAAGCGGCAGCGCACCTCGTCGAGGTCCCCACCCCCCCGAGAACGCTCCCGCCATGAAGATGACGGACGCGAGGGCAGCCGGCGGGGGCGCGACCGCAGCAGCAGCCCAGCACGCGACCGGAGCTGCAGGGATCGAGACCGGGAACGGGACAGGGAACGGGAACGGGAACGGGATAGCTCAGGCCGCGAGCGTTCGGGCAGGGACAGGGATAGCCGGGAGGGCGGGGGGGCAGGCCGCGGGTCGTCGTACGACAGGGACGAGGGCGCGGGGGCAGCGGCGCGGCGGTCCCGCGGGGTTGGGGAAGACGATGACAGGCGGCCACGCGGGGAGCAGCGTGAGGAGCGGGGGAGTCGGGAGGACAGGGGACTGCCCCTTCCTCCGCCCGGCCGTAACGGGGCCGGGGGCGGCGGGAGGCGGGAGTATGACGACGAGGAGCGTGATGGCGGGTGGCGCGGCGGCGGCCGGGAAGGACGTGGGGGCGGCGGCGGGGGCGGTCGCGGCAGGGGTGGTGGGGGCGGCCGGGGGGGCGGGCGGCGGGGCGGGAGGGACGATCCGGGGGATGGTGACATGTCTCGGTACATGTCTAAGGAGGAGCGGGAGGACCGTGAGAGGGAGGCGGAGGAGGCGGCCAAGCCCAAGGCGCCCAAGGTGGGAGGGGTAGGGGGCAGGGGGATGCGGGTTAGTGGGGTGGGCAGGATCAAGTGGGGGCAGAGGCAAGGGGCGGAGAGTAAGTTAGGGAACGGGCCCTGTGGGGCGAGGGGAGGACCGGGAAAGGGGGGCGGAGGCAGCGGCTAGGGGGTGGGGCGGTGACGTACAGACTGACGAGGCAGCAGGGCAGCAGGGACCGGCGAGTGGCCTGGCGCCTGGGCCCGTTGTGCGGTCACTACTGGGCAGAGCCAGGCGGCCTAGGGCCCTTGATTGGGGCCCTGGTACTGGGCGGGGCGGAACCGTAAAGTTGGGGACCTGCGGACCTGCGGAAGTACAGTAATGACTTGCTGTCGGCCGCACAGGACAATGGGAGGGGGCCCGGCACAGTGGCTTGTGATGACGAGCCCGCGGGGTGTCTCGGGCGCTGTCCCTCTGGCGGCCGTGGGCGTACGGCAGCAGCATTGCCCTGCTGTGCGCCATACTGCGTTGGGTTTAAGGTTGTCTCCTCATTCCTCGCTCCCCCTGCTCCCCTCTCCGCCTTCCCCTTGCAGGAGCAGCCCAACCTGGGGCTGTCGGGCAAGCTGGCGGCGGAGACCAACAAGGTGGGCGTCGGGCCGTGGGGTAATGGCAGGGTGGAAGAGTGACATACAGGTGAATGCGTTGCAAGCGGGCGTGCGGTGTGCGGGGTGGGGAAGTGCAGCTATGATTGGAGTGTGGGCAAGGGGGCGGCGGGGACCAACGAAGTGGGCGTCGGAGGATTGGGTAACCACAGACTGTGCGTATTTTACGAACGGGTTGGGGTAGGAACGCGGGGTGGGGTGGGGACAGGCGGGGGCGCGGTGGACTGCGGGTTGGGTTAGTGGTCGTGGGTTAGGCGTGGGGGCGACAGGCCACTCACAGTGTCAGGGGTGCGGGGAAGCTGGCGGCTTCGTTCAAGGTGGCCAAAGTGGCGGTGGGATCGTGGGATATGAAGTGCAGTGCTGCGTTAGTTGGTGTGGCATGGGTTATGGGTTGGGCGGCTGGCATCATTCGAACCATGCCAGCCTGAGCTAGGTGGAGTGTGGAGTGGGGAGGAATGCGGGGTGGGATTGGGTGGGGTGGGATGGCGGGCGATTTGCTTGGGGCACCAGCGGGCGCGGGGGCTGCGTTAGGCTGCGCTGGGAAGGCCTGACCGCAGCGCACAGGCGCGGCACTCGCGGCCCTCGGCACACGGCATCGCTTTGCCGATTCCACAGCCTCACAAGCCGCGCCTCGCGCAGCGCTGGTCCTCAAGCACGTACCATTCCCCTGACCTGCCACTGCATCTGCGCAGATCCGCGAGTGTCTACATTGCGAAATTAGAACCGAATAGTGCATACCCGCCTCCCGCTGCAGGTTGCCCAGGCGCTGTTGCTCAAGCACGTGCCCCTCCCTCCGTTGAGTTAGTGCAAATTCGCTACGTATCTTATCATGCATCGGTGGTGTCGCTTCCGACCCTGTGCAGGTAGCCGGCGGCGCCGTGCTGAAGCATGTGCCCCCGCCTGAGGCCCGCAAGCCCGACAAGCGGTGGCGGCTGTACATCTTCAAGAACGACCAGCTGCAGGACGAGCCGTTCCACATACACAGGTGGGTACTTCGGGGGGGAGGGGTGCGGGTGGGTGGGTTTCACACCTATCATACTCGTCATATTGAGTCCCTCCCGCCCTCTGGACCACTGCCTGTTTGGCCGGGACGTGGTGGTGGCCGACATGACAGTCCCCACTGTACACCGTGCTACCGCGCGCTTTGTTGATACACACTATAAAATACACACTTACGCCACAGGATGGACCACTACCTGTTTGGGCGCGACGTGGCGGTGGCGGACATCATCACGGCGCACCCCAGCTGCTCCAAGCAGCACGCCGTGCTGCAGTTCCGCGTGACAGAGAAGGAGGACGAGTACGGGCTGCGGGCCAGCGCCGTGCGGCCCTACCTGCTAGACCTGGGCAGCGTCAACGGCTCATTCCTCAACGGTGAGGAACTGTGCATGATATAAATTATAATATCGAAGTTATCGGCGTTACTGCATATTTGTTCTGCTCAAGATGGGGTGCGGCCCTACCTGCGGGACCTGGGCAACGTCAACGGCTTATTGCTCAACGGTGAGTGTCACGTGGGCCTGCCCCCTCCCCTTCTTAAGAATAACAAATACTCCCTTTGTTGATTTGATACTCCTTTTTATCCCCCAGGCGAGCGCATGGAGCCGCTGCGCTACTACGAGCTGCTTGAGAAGGACGTGGTACGCTTTGGGCAGAGCACCCGGGAGTACGTGCTGCTGCACGACCAGAGCGGGGGGGACGACTGAGGGGGCGGATCTGGAAGCGTTCGCAAGGGGTGCAGCAGATGCCCTCTTGGCATGTCGAAAATGGGGCAGGGGTTACGTGCTGCTACATGACCAGAGCGGAGGGGACGACTTAACAGGGTACGGTGCGGCAAAGGTGTGCTGCACCAAGGTTTCAGCAGACCGCGTCTGGGCGCCTGGCATCTGGGCAGGGAGTACGTGCTGCTGCACGACCAGGGCGGGGGGAACGACTGCAAGGCCGGGGCCGGAGCACTTGCAAGTACTTTCATACCAACCAACGGCGCCGCAGAGGTCACGCGGACCCACTGGGGCGGGAGTATGTGCTGCTGCACGGCCGGATGAGGGCGGGTGGCTGACGCCAGGCAGGGGCGCAAGGGTAAGAGGGCGGGCAGGGGGGGCAAGGCAGGGCAGCAGGGCGGGTTGGAGGGAAAGGCCTGTCGGCGCCGACTGGTGGTCATGCGGGCTGGTTGGGTCGGGAGTAAGCGCTTTTGCACGACCGGAGGAGGGCGGCGGGTGGCTGACGGCTGGCAGGGCTGGCTGGAGGGGACGCTTGGCGGCGTGGTGAAAGGCTTGTTGCGCGCCTGCTGCTGGTGTGCACTAATGCATACATGTTGTGTTGCGACGTGCATCGTTGCGTGTACGGCACGCAGCCAGCTGGGGCTGGCATGTGGGAGGCAGCTGCGGGTCTGGGGGGCACTGGAGGTGCGGAATTTGGGACGTGCTCCTTTAGTGTATACCGGTACAGGGTAGCATCGAGCATCCGATGAGGCTCCGTGCGCCCCGCCCGCCGGCCGGCAAGCATGGAAGGGCATTGCTGTGCGGCACCGAGCCCTGGCCAGTGCAAGTGACGGCCGGTTGCCTTCAGTTGGCCTGCACGAATTTGGAGCTGATTGCCTTACTTGGTCACCTGCTGGCAAACTGTTCAATGTTGTCGTACGCACGTGTTTACATATGCGACATACAGTCGTCGGTTACCTTGGCACACCCTGACTGCATCGCAAGCAATGGCTGGCGTGCCTTGGAGTGCTGTTTTGTTGGGGGTAGATGTGGCATTGCCGCTGTATGTGGAGAGCCAGGAGCAATGCGCACAGCTGGTGGGCATGTGCGCGCGCGGTGTTGTTGTTCCAGTGTCCGGTGTGTATTGCAAGATGCATGCGGTGATGGGAGGTGGGTGATCATTCCAGAGTTCCAGTGTCTGTAGGCGCATGCGCGCCCATGTGGACCATACACGTGCGGAGACGGTTCGGTTCAAGCACCCACACGTGTGTGTGGGAGGTAGGGAGGGGCGGGGAGGGGAGAGGGGGAAGGGGCAACGTTCCGGATATCTCTTACTTGCATGTCAAGGGAGCGTGCCGGTGGAAGCCAGCGAGCAGGCCGCGGGCCGCATCTCGCATCACATCTCGCGACATCATGCGTGATGCTTTAACAATAGAGTGCTGCAGCGAGCGGCCTGCTTTGCAGTTCCTGCGCACACAACAAGCTTATAGTCTTTGTTCCTTAAGCTTCACACACGCGCCGTTCAGGCAAACGCCACATATGAAGGACGTAGAGCGTTTGGAAGCATGTGCTCTGGTTTCATATGCCATTCTGTGGTTAGCTCTGGTGAGTCGCAAGGACGGTTTCCGCTTGCTGCTTGCGTAAAGGAGCCGCGGGACTGAAGGCGGAACTTCATAACGCCGCCGCTGCACGCAGGTTTTTATGAACTCAGCTATAGGAGGCATCAATGGGTAAGTTTGAGTGCGTTCATTCCCTTTTCCGGCGTACGCAACGCAACGAGAGGCAAGAGAACGCACGGAACTTGCCAGCAGCTAGCGAGCTGATGAAGAACGCAGCTGGCCATGAATGTTACTGTTACTGTTACATAGCTTGAGCGGTGCAGCCCACAGCCAGCGGTATGCCCCATGAGCAGTGTGGCTCCGAGACCGTCAGCAGGAGTAGACAAGGAGAAGTGCACCTGGCCTAACGCCCGTGGGATAATATCCCAGCCCGGGTCTCACTGATGCGAAACAACAGCCCTGCCAGACTGGTCTGGTCCTCAACCGCCATCACAGCACAGATCCCCTGGTCGTAAGGCAAATCAACAGTAGCACGGGCACTGGCATACGCAGGGCAGTGGATAAGCACGTGCTCTTCGTCCTCGACAGCACCACCGTTGCATGCGAGACACAGCCTTTCGGAGCGGGCCAAACGCCTGCCCCTTTGGACAGCTCTATTTGCAGATAGCGGCCATGCACAGAGCCTAAACGACAGCAACTTCACTTGGTGCGCGCGCGAAATGAACACTTTGGCGTGCTTAGGCCACATGGAACCAGCAGAGCCTCGAAAGGCGAGCCCCATTTGATGCTTGTACCTACTCATCTGGATGCCAGGGCGCTTCCGCCGGACGGAAGTCCACAGGGGAGATACTAACCCGTGCATGATCCCAACCAGCCATCAAACGCTCTCTAAATTTAGACATCACAGTGGCAAAAGGGAGGGGGCGCCCAGCAAGCCACGCCGCCCTATCTGCATGGGAGACAGTATCTACAGGTAACTCCAGCCATACATCAACGCCGAGCTCCCTGACAAAACGCAGCACTTTACCCGCCCAAGCATCAGCCCATCCCTCATCCGCTAACCGGATCTCCTCTCTCAGCACGTGGTGGGCGAGCGACCCTTGCTGCTTGACCAAACGGTTCCAGAACAGGAGGACAAGTCGAGCCCAAAAATAGTGCAGCGGTAGCTGAGCCATTTCGGCAAACAACAGGCGGTGGGCTGGGCGATAGGTCCCACAGATGGATCGCATAAAAGCTATTTGCAACTTGACGGCATTGTCACGCAAGCACCACTCAAACATGCCTTCCATGAATGGGAGGTGACACATGTATGGACGGTGTTATGATCCAGGAAGCTGCCTGGTTAGACGCGCAAGCGCAGCGGCCCTTGTGCCCCTGATGTACACGCACAGAACCTTTATTTTTTCTGGCCATGGAGCACGCAAGTACTAGTCAGCTTCTCGCTTTTGTAGCCGTAATCCCCCCCCCCACACACACACACACACACACATACAGTGTCTCGCGTGAATCCTGCTGCCACAGCAGGACACCAGTGGCGGGGTGCTGCTACACCGCCATTCCGCCAAGCCATTCCTACATGGTCTGCCGCGCCCTAGCCAGCAGTAAATAAATAAACCTCGTTCCCGGTACCCTCCTCGCTTCTTGTCCATACTGCAGGGAACATCTGACCTCCAAGGAAAGCTCCTGCTACCAGTGCGTTTGGGGCTGGCGCTTGTGGCTGCGTGGGGGCCAGAGGGGGGGAAAGAAGTTACAAAAAATTGGGGGATCCCCGGAGCCGTGGCTTTGAGGCAGCCCTGCAGGGTTTTTGCATGCCCAAGGCACCAGGGGCTTGAAACATAACAAGTGGACGGATGCACGGGAGATCGAGCACGCTGCACCACACCACATGAGAGGGCACGTTAGCCATGCACCAACTCAGCCATCGACATATAACCCAGGGTCTCGGCGCCTCGCTAATCATCAGACTAAGTACCAGATGACCATGCATGCACGCGTGCGCTGTACACATGTCCTCCCCTGCCTGCAGGCCAGCTGGTCCTCACCCATCGCCCGCTTGATTTGCGCCTGCGTGGCACCTTCCCCATCGATCCCAGCAGCCTTCCCCCTCTTTTCAACACCTTGTGCGTGGACCCTCAGGAGCATGTGGCACACGCACTACTGCCAGGACCGCCTGTTGGTTGCCGTACTCCCCTCTTATTATTGCCGTACCTCCTGTCGCTCGCATTACACGCACGAACACACTGCCAGGCGGACGGACCACGGATGTGTATGTCAGGTGCCACACTGATGTACTCCGAGTCCCTTCTGACTGACGTACTCCCTTCTTACTGCCGTACTTCCTTGCCCGCCGGGGACCACAGGGGATGGTTGGGCAAGGAGTGCGAACATCACGTGCTGGGCTGCCTGTGGACTGCCGACACCACCAACAGGGTTCCCTGCAGCCACTGCGACACTGTGGCCTTCGTCGCCTTCGTGGCGGCAATGCTCTGGATGCCCTTTGCGGTGCGTGCGTGCATGATTGGGAGCGTGCATACATGCACGCTGGCGGGCATGTGGCCTGGTGCATTATGGGAAGCACCATGCATGTGCCTACCTAGGACCCGCCCACCGGTCGATGGGGCTCCTGCTGCGCTCCTTGGCAGTGTTGGCATGCGTGCATGTTGACTGTTGGTTGGCTGTTGGTTGGCTGTTAGTTGGCTGTTGGTTGGCTGTTGGTTGGCTGTGGGCACGCGCATACATGTATGTCGGCCGGGCGGAGCAGGGCGGGGTGGGCAGCACCAGCAGTTAGTTTGGGGACGGGCCTGCCATTGTGCCTTTGATGCATTTGGGCGGTCTACGGTAGGTACGTCCACGTGGGCACGTGAGTACCATTGTGTATGTACGGAGCTACGGACTGGGGCAGCATGGGTGCATGGGGTGCGTGGGCGGGACCGGCAGGCGTACCAGCCAGGGGAGGGGTTGGGGCGACAGTGGCACAAACTGGGCCAGGCGCTAGGCCTGTTGCTAAGTCCACTGCAACACCACCACAGCCGCCACATCTTTTCTCGCGCGGACCTCCATGGCTCGCATTGGCATGCATACGCATGCGTGGGACTGTGCGTGTGGTGTGGGCGGTAGGGGTGGGTGCCGAGACCTGGGGGAGCAAGCAAGGGCAGGTAGGTTGCGATTGGCGGTATAAGATACATACCATACCCCTCCCAGTGTTATGTTGCCTGCGGCCTACGCGGAACGGTTTGTTTCTTTGCATGTATGTGTTTTGTCATATGTTTGGTTCCGTGACCCGGCATGCACGCAATACGCGTGTACGAACCAGCAGGAGCTCCAGGGTCAACGCAAAGAACACAACATACACATGCCCCCCGGGTGCACTGCAACCAAGTGCGTGCCCAGCCAACTTACGGGGGCGTCCAGCACATGGTGTCTCCCCGCCCCCAGTGTTTCGATCTTCCGTGGGGGCTTTCGGATAGCACGTCAAAACAGGTGCCTCTGGGGAACCCAAGTTTCAGATGATGGGTTCAAAATTTTGCTTATGGGGGGGCTCCGCCCCCCCCAACCCCCCCCGTTTCACCTACCCGATCAGCACCCCTCACGGGCCCGTGTCTTTCGGATATGGGCCCCGCTGCGGTTCGGCGAAAACTAGCAAAAAACGCGGCTGGTTCGAAACATCCGATGAAGATAGAAACGCTGCCCGCCCCTTACACCCTCATGTGTTTGGCCCCGGCCCTCCCCGGCCCTCAACCTCACAGGGGACTCCTGCTCGCTGGCTACTGATCCTCCTTACCAGCGGCTTCAATATCGTGTGGCTTGCAATGGCAGGAGACTCCTTCACGAAGGTGGGGCAGCACATGCATGGGGGCCCAGTAGTCGGGACTAGCTAGGTACGGAAGTGCACTCCGGGTTGTCTCAGGGTCATCCACGGCACGTCGGGTGGTTTGCAGTTGCAGGGGACTACGCAACAAGTAAGGGTGGGGCAGTAATGAGGTAACCGCCGCAGGAGACAGAAGTGCATGTGGGCGTGTGCGTGTAGGCAAGGCAGGGATTGGGCAGGGGCGGGTGGCGGCGCGGGGAACTGCTTCACAGAGGTGGGGGAGCAGATGGGGGCTCGGTAGGGACTAGGTAGGTACGTGCGTTGGTGCACTACTCAAGCAAGGTGGTCTCAGGGCCTTCCACGCCGTTTCGCTCACAGTGGCGGGGGTGTATACTACAGAGGTGGGGCAGTGGTGCGGGCTGGGAGCTACCAGCATATGTGCGTGCGGGGCTGGCAGCAGCAGAGGGTGACATTGCCCCTGACCGGTGGGTCAGGCTGGCCAATCTCCGGTCATGGGTCCTGGACGCCAATCTCAATCTTTGCCCCCGGCCAATCCAATCCACGCTGCTGACCCCTGACCCCTGAACACCAAGCTGCTGACCCCTCAACCCCGAGTTGCATAGTGAGCAGTCCGTGCACCGAGGTGTGAAAGCATTTCTTTACTGGTTGCAGCTGACATTTTGTATCTGGTAGTCCCATTCTGCACTTACATATTGTACCAGCCTCCGAAGTAATATTGCCATGATTATATGTAATCATCAAAGTCATATGTGCGAACTGAGCAAGCTTCGCAACAAAGGACACTGCACTGTGAACGAGCCTGACGCAAGCAGACAATGAAAACCGATCCACCACAGAAAATGATGTGTGCATTGCCCTAGCTATAGTCGGCAGCTTTCTGTCACAGACAGTGTTCGGCCGAGGCACTGCGCCTGCCGGCGCACCCGCGCGGCTAATGGACCAGTTGCCGTCATGATTTAATACTGTTAGGCATCGAGATAGCCACTGTAAAGGCTAAACCGTGCTTCTGTGCCCTGTGGACAGGCCGAGCCTTGTGGCCCAATGGGTCACAAACTGTGTTTGGGCCTCTTCTGCAATGCGGTCTGTGCCTGCACCATTTATGGACTTTTCATTGTCCTTGTTGACTGCTTGTATGCCTTGTCCAAAGGTCTGCAAACGAGCCGAGCGTGTCACTCAGCTACAGCGCGAGCCTGGCAAGAGTATTCCTAAAACGCGAAAGATAAATTAGCCACATCTAATATTATCGTGATGTGTATATCAGTCCGTCGCCTCGGCGCCATGCTGTTGAACAGTACTGCATGATGGGCGAGCACGCCACGTGTATCAAGGGCAGTCATACTTCAGTTAGCGGCCAGGGAACTCAAACACGGTGGGGCACCGCCGCCAATCTGGGTGGGGCACTGCCGTCAATCTAGGTGGGCACCGCCGCCAATCTAGGTGGGGCAGTCCTGCCAATCCACGGGTTCCAATCCAATCTCCGTGACCAGGGGTGACCCGCCAATCCAATCTAGTGTCACCCTCTGGCAGCAGTGACCTGTATTGCCGGTGTCAATAGCGTGGGCTATGGCAGGGGAAAAGGGGACTGCTTCACAAAGGTAGTGCAACAGATGGGCGCTCCAAACCTTAAATGCCGTACACCGGTTGGGAAGGGATCGTGAGCACCTGAAGTCCGAGTGAGGCATTGGTCGGTAACGGGCGGGGGACCACGCACTGCACAGAGCGAGGTTGCTTGGGAGACGAGAAGCAAGCGGATAAGGGTCAAGGTACACGGAGCCCACGGGGGGTGGTGATGTGGACACAATGAAGAGTCGCCTTCCCTTCACTCGGCCACTAGTCCCACTGGTGGTTTACACTTCCTTTGACCCCGCTGCAAGATTACAGCAGGATATCGGTAGGTGTAGCCATGCATGCCTCCACACGCAGAGCTTGCTTGTCTTTTATCGGCAGCGTCCAAGGCCGCTTCCACCGCACCGTCGTCTACCTCAGATTGAATCATCATTAACTACTTCACCGTCATCATTTACATACTGCGTTCGCTCGTACTTTGCCTTCCATTGCAGTTGTTCCACGAGCACCGGCATCTGCCCGGGGACAGCGCCCGCCGCAAAGTCCTGCTCCTCATGTGGGCATGCATGGTCGCGGCGTGCGTGCAGTTCATCCTTGCGGCGGCAATGATGAGCATGTGGAAGCAGCTCTGGGAGTTGTACAAGCTGGATGTGAAGCAGAAGGAAGAAGCCTTGAAGTGGTTGGAGATGCAGATCTCCAGGCCACCACCACCGCCACCGCAGCCGGTGTCTCCTACAACCGATATCGATGCCGGCGTCAACACGCCCCTGCTGCCGCCGGGTGGTTCCACATTCAGCGCAGCACCGCAGCCAGTAGGAGACACACCGTCCGCTGTGCCGGGGTGCGGTACAGGGCACAGGGGGGACACTCCCCTGACGGCGCCGCTGCTGGGGGGTTACGTGAGGAGCATGGCGGAGTTGCTGGGCGGTGGATACACTGCGCTGCCGGGACAACCGGCGGATGCAGCAGTGCCACCGCTGCAGCAGTAGCCAGCCGTGTAAGAACGAACCAGCGTGCGTGGTGCCGCCACTAGGAGGGGTGTACGGCATGGTAGAGCTGCCGGGCGGCGGCGGCGACCCGCCGCCAGGACGTTAGGCGGTGCACCGCTGCCGCCGCTGCTGCAGGCCACAGCATCCAGGGCTGCTGGGCGGCGGCGGCAGCTCGCCGTCAGAACATTAGGCGGGTGCACTGCTGCCGCCGCTGCAGGCCACAGCATTCAGGGCCGCCTGGTGGTGGCGGCAGCTCGCCGTCAGGAGATTGGGGGGGTACGCCGCCGCCACCGCTGCTAGCTGCAGGCCACAGTATCCAGGGCTGCTGGGCGGCGGCGGCGACCCGCCGTCAGGAGATTGGGCGGGTACGCCGCCGCCGCCGCTGCAGGCCACAGCATCCAGGGCTGCTGGGCGGCGGCGGCAGCTCGCCGTCAGAACATTAGGCGGGTACACCGCCACCGCCGCCATTGCAGGCCACAGCATTCAGGGCCGCCGGGCGGCGGCGGCAGCTCGCCGTCAGAACATTAGGCGGGTACGACTCCGCCGCCGCCGTTGCAGGCCACAGCATTCAAGGCCGCCGGGCGGTGGCGGCAGCTCGCCGTCAGGAGATTGGGCGGGTGCACCGAAGTGATGCACCAAGCAATGACGTTGGAAGATGTGACGGCCGCCGGTGCTCCACCACTGGCCGTTACGGCGCTCCGACCTTGAAGACCATTATGTGACACTCCGTATCTGTCAAACCTGTGCATGTTTCTGTAGCGTCGTGAAGCTCATGCCGTGAGTGGTGAGCTGTTGACGGCTTTGGTGGCATGGGCGGTGGCGGCTGCAATGGTAACGATGGTTCGTGCCATGGAGTGGGGCGTGATGATGCAGTAGGCAGCTGGTCCTTTGGCTCGAAGCTACCTAGCTAGCTACCCGATGGCAGTGGTTGGCTGTGGTGCTGGGTGGTGCGGGTTGGCGTGGGCGTGCGGGCGGCCGTGGTGCACCTTGGTAGCTGTGGCGATGTGTTGGCCTTGTTGGCCACGGAAGGCTACAACGGGTTTTGTGGACATTGCGCTGGAAAAGCCGCCATAAGGAACCGTTGTGGCGGCTGAAGCAGCGTGGCTTTGCGGGCTTTCCCTTGCACTTCACCGAACATGCTCGTGACCCTGGCCGTGTCGCACAATATCCGTGCTGTGTGCGCATGTCCCAGGGGCCGCGTATGCATCACAATTGGGACTGCTCTGTTGCATCTGACTTGCGTGCGCATATGAGCGAAATTCGGTTTTGCCACTGTTGCCTCGCCAGGTAGGACCAGGACCCAACCATGTGCTATTATTGTGGCCCCAGCCCGGGTCTGGAGTCGACCGGTGTATCAAGATGCAGATTCACTGCCAGACACATTGAAGCAGGAGTCAGCTCGCAAGCAGCATTGAGACACGAGTTGCCTTCTCAGTCTATTGGATGTAGCCGCATACAGCCCTTCGTGAGGACTACCGTACTTAGGCGGCAGCATGCACGATAGCATGCAGAGCACACAGCGCCCCACGAAATTCCGCTGCCGAACACCTTCACACTATGCCATATGAAATTATTGTTGTCCCAGTCAATCGCTGACACACTGCGCTTTAGTGCCACTTTCCTGTTTACAAAAGAATGGCGGACAAGACAGAGGCATCACCAAAGTCAACTACAGGGACTTACAAGGTAGCATAGGCTTTGTCTCGCAGATGATTCTTTTGGAAGAAGTGCAAAACGTGCCGCTTCGCCTGCTCGCGCCACTTTGTCCGCAGTGGGTTGTGCCCAACCTGCTGGGATCCAGTGGAACGCGCGAGTCCCCAGCTTTTGAAATTGGAGGCTATCGCTGGTGGGTGAATGGTATGCTGGTGTGCCGTTGCGCAGTCGCCTTGGCTCCAGATCACTGGCTCCAGACCCTAACACCCTAAACGACAATGCAGTTGCCCCGTTTCCTGACAATGGCTTGGATTATGGACCAATCTTCAGCTTGCATTGTTCACCCTGGCGTCCAACTTTCCTTTCAGGTGCCTGTCGTTGTTTCCAGTTGGAAACATATCAGGAAGTCAGCATGTGTCCTTGTTCCTGCGGTACCCTGAGGCCCACACGTGTTCGCTCGGGAGCCCATTATGCCCGGACATCACCGTTACCTTCAAGGTCAAAAACACCAAGGACCAAGCGCTAGACCACATAAAAAGTAAGGACTACGACCATGCGAGATCACACGTGTCTGTCATGCAATGTACCGCCTGGCCTCCGTTGGGTTTGCCGTTTGACCTGCTATCAAACATTCAGTTACCAGGTAGTCACCTGGGATGTCCCCGGCTCATCCAACGGGACACGCTGACGTTTATGTGTTTTGCCGTTTGACCGAACTGTAGGCTCCCAACATACATTTCACTCAGGGCAAGTGGACTGGGGATTCTCGCAGCTCATCGAGCTGAGCAAGCTGACAGCCGACAGCGGCTTCCTAACCCCAGATGGCTCCCTGGTGGTGTGTGTGGAGCTGGAGGTGAAGAACCCCCTGCCTCCCAGTCCCCTGTACAGCGACCCTGTGCGGGCGGGCGTGGCCAGTGACCTCCTCACCCTGCTCGACAGCCCAGATGGCACCTCGGACCTGACCGTCATCGTGGGAGGCGGCAATGGCAGCACGGCTGGTGGCAGTGCCGACAACACTGCTGCCCGCAACTGCAACAGCAGCGACGGTAGCAGTGGCGGCAGCGGGGCCCAGCCCCAGCGCTCCTTCCGCGTGCACCGTGCCGTGCTGGCTGCCCGCTGCCCCTTCTTCCGCACCCTCTTCAACGCCGGCATGGCCGACAGCGCCGCGCGCGAGCTGCCCCTGCCCGACGCTGACCCGGACGCCTTCGCCGTACTGCTGCGGTACATGTACGGCGGGGAGGTGCCGCCGTGCGAGCGTGCCGTACACCGCGCCGCCGTACCGCTGTGCGACACGCTGCTGCTGCCCAAAGTCAAGGAGGCGTTGGAGAGGCGGTTGGTGGACAGCGCGGATTCGGAGACGATCACCACCGACTTGCTGTGGGCTGCTGGGCACGGCCGGGAGGAGGTGCTGGAGGAGCTGGTGGCCGTGTACAAGCGGGTGGGTGGTGTTGATTAAAGTTGCTTTCGCCGACTCACTCAGCCAATGATCCCTTTTAAGCAACCTAGGCGATACTGAATACAGCACGCCACACAGCTGACCCTGTTTCGCGGCTTGACCCCAACCGTTCCAGTCCGACCGTACACTTTGCTGCGTTCTGGCCCCAGCCGGCAGACCAAGGACGTGGACCTGTGCTGAGCGGAGTTGCTTCCACCAGCTCATACCGTTACTGATCGAAACCCTGGGCGGATGTAAGCACAACACAGCACACACCTGACCCTGTTTTGGCTCGCCAGTCCAAGAACCGTTCCGTTATCACTGCGCTCGCCTCGTGATTCCGTGACGGGTCAAGGAGGAGTTAGGTCAAGGCTGTGCCGTACATTATACTCCGCATGAGAACCCCATATGTTGTAAGCCAATGGTCAGCACCAACTGGTCGTCCCCCACCCCTATCCCCCATGGCTAGGTGGCCGAGGACGTGGACTCGGACGCGGTGGAGGCCATGGCGCTTGCTATCGCAAAGCCGGTTGGAACCTCTGCTTGGCACCTCCCTCACCCCTTTCCACGCCCGTTCCCCAGGAAGCCGAGGACGTGGACTCGGACGCGGTGGAGGCCATGGCGACCACCTGCCCAAAGCTGGTGGCGCGTCTGCTCATCGGGATCACGAAGCGGAAGCAGCAGGGGCAGGGGCTGGGCGCAGAGGGCGACCGGAAGCGTGGGAGGGAGTAGGGTGCGGCAAGGGAGGACGGCGGGCAGCAGGGCCACGGCACGGAGGGCGAGTGTGCGTGGGAGTAGGGCGTAGGACAGGGGAGACCCGTGGGCAGCAGCCAGGGCAGCAGGGGAGCGAGGGCGCGCAAGGGAGCAGGGTTGAACCCATCGCAACAGGCGGGGCAGGGGCAGAAGCGTCGTGGCCTGGGCGTGAACCGCAGGGGCGCCTGTTGCAAGGTCATGCGGCAAGTTGGTAGGCTTTAGGGCTGTTGTTGATTGGTAGGCCTGGATCCCCACCATGGCCTGAGCGTTGGGGCTACAGATGCGAGCAGCAAGGTGCCCCGGGTACAATACTGTACGGCTGGTATGGTGGGGTTGATTAAGGCGCTTGGGCGAGGCAAGCAGGCACCGTGACAGGCGGGCTTAGTAAGGAGTTTGGTCTTTGACATTTACGTTACATTCCAAGTGGTGGTCTGGTGGCACTGCACTGCTCACGGGAGCTCCCCTGGCACTGCTACTGTTACCGTGGAGTCGGGCAGTGGGGTCCGCAGGCTGGAGCTGTGCGCGAGGGCACACGGGAGTTGGTCGTCCTTGGGCCTTGATTTCGCGTACCGGCATTTGGCGCATGGCAGTTAATAGCAGCAGCACACAGTGCGGCTGCTGCCGTGGCCTGACTGTGTCGTGGCGCACCAGATTGTGGCATCTTGACCGTCCGCAGGCCATTGGTCCTCTGGGCGCATCGCCCGGATGCCGTCAAGTTGTTTCACATCCAGGTAAATCTTCATCTGGCTAAGCTGTGTTTCTGAGTATGTCAGTGTTCCCTCGTATTGCTGTACAACCGCCCGCAACTCTGCTTGGGCACCTGCAGGGTGTCGGGGCTGTCAGTCACAATACACATACTGATTCACTGCATTATGGTATAGAGTCTCTTGCCGACGCTGACGTCCCCCCTGCTGTAGGGTGCAGGACAGGGGAGTCCCCCTGTTGTAGGTTGCTGCTGGCTGTCGCTGTGACGACACTGTCGGTCACGTGTATGCATGGGTTGATGCAGGTGTGCGAGGCAGCCGCAGCCTCGCGGTCAGGCGTGCAATCCATCGTCATGGCAGGGCAGTGCCCCTGGTCTATTTAGGCGTGCGTAGGCGACGGTGCCTTTTACCGGTAGCACATCTTGTCTCACTTGATGACATCGCAGTGGAGCAACCAGTACCGAAGGGTGCAGAAGCGAGAGCTACGTGCGGGGCCACCATGCTTTACGTTACAAATGGTTGAGCTGAGGCAGCTTCCATGAATGTAGGTGGAGGCATTTACTGAAACTGACCCACGAAAGTTGACTGGTAGTGGTGTGAAAGCTCATCGGTACGCCAGGTGGATGGGGCTGCCTTTCATGCAAGGCGAAGAACCGCGTTGGCTAGCACATGCGGATGTTGTTATGCGGCGGGGCCTGCACCAAACCCTCATGCGGTTTCGGTTAATGTGCTGGGACCTCGAAGTCAACCGGCCACAGGGTCGTGAGTGTCGTTGCCGTACGTGTCGCATTTGTGGTGATGAGCAAGCCGTTGAAGATGAACTACATGTACTGTGTGAGTGCCCTGCTTATGAGCCCTTTCGTGACCGGTACGAGGGTGTTCTCCGGTACAAGGAGAGGAATATGCGTTCGATCATGATGGAGACACCCCCATAGCCCTTGCCTCATTTCTGGACGAGGTATGGCAAGAAAGGCATTGTATCCTCCAGCGGCGTGCTCGGCTACGGCCCCGTAGCTGTGAGGCGTGTGGGTAGTGGCGAATAAGCCCCGCCGCCCCTGCACACTAGTTATTATTTTGCACTACTCGTCCTTATGGCCCCCTGGCTCTCCGGACGTGCGTGCCCCTCTTGGGGTCTGTGACTGTAACTGTAGGGTGGTTACGTGGCAATCAACAGGGTAGTCTGCGTGTCTTGGGCTGCATCAAACGCGGGGTTGTATGTATGACCGTAGTACACACGCGCCGGCCATACATGTGCCATCCTGTCTCTGCGTGGAGCTGCGCAGGGGAGCAGGCAGTGGTTGCGCAAAAGACGTCCGCTGGAGCTGCGTGCCTTGGCGAGCAGGCAGTGGTTGCGCAAAAGACGTCCTCGTGCAGCATATGTGAGTTGTTATCAAGGAAAATCTCCTGGGTGTTACCGGTACATTGCCAGGGTGCAGGAAGGAGAGGCCCAGCTGCTGTTCCTGTGACGGAACGAAGCAGCAGGTAAAAAAGCAGGCAGCGGCACTGGACTCCATACGCATCAGGCTCGGGTCAGGCTCCGTGCAACCAACACCGCAAGCGTGCATGCGCTGCGGCCCTGCCACCGCCAGGGGAGTTCCCCGGACCCCACGGACCAACAGTAGGGACCAGCAGAATCCGTTGTGCCCTCACCACGCACTCTACTCCTCCCAGCTGCCAGCAGCTGCCAAAAGACGTGGCACCGTAAACAAATGAAGTCCAGCTCTGCTGAGTCCTTGTGCGGTACGCTGTATCTCACATGCGAACCCCGTAACCCTATAGGCCAACCGTCAGCCTCAACTGTTCGCCCCTCACCCCTTTCCGCACCTGTGACTCCAGATGGCCGAGGACGTGGGCCCGGCCCAGGTGGTGGCCATGGCGGTTGCTAACCCACAGCTAACCCACAGCTGATTGGCACCTCTCTTGCCCCTTGGCGCACCCATTCCCCAGCTGGCCGAGGACGTGGACCCGGCCCAGGTGGTGGCCATGGCGGCCACCTGCCCACAGTTGGTGGCCCGGCTGCTCATCGGCGTTACGCAGCGAAAGCAGCAGAGGCAGGACGCGAAAGGTGACGGCAAGTGAGCCAGGGGGGTAGGACTGTGACCATCGCTCGGAAGTGGCAGGGGCAGGGGCAGGGGCAGGGGGGCGCGGGAGCAGCAACAAGGCAGCAGCGAGGGATACCGTAGGCGCTCCCCGGAGTAGGGCTGAGCCCCGTTGCGGCAGGTGCAGCATGGGCTCGGCATGGAGGCCGGAAGCGTGCCGGAGAGGCCGGAAGCGTGCTGGCCGGAAGTGTGCGAGGGAGTAGGGTGCGGCAGGGGAGGACGACGGGCAGAAAACGCAGGGGCAGCAGCAGGGGAAGAGGCAGGGCGCGGAGGGCGACCGAGAGTGTGCGGGAGTAGGGCTATGCCCATCTTGCAGGTGCAGCAGCAGGGGCACTTGCACCTGCAGCAGCAGGGGAAGGGCAGGGTGCGGAGGGCGGCCGGAAGCGCGCCAGGGAGTAGGGCAGAACCCCATTGCGGCAGGGGCAGCAGCGGCGGCATGCGCAGCAGCGAGGGCAGGGCGCGGTGGGCGACCAGAAGAGCTCGGGGAGTAGGGCTATGCCAATCGTGCAGGAGCAGCAGCAGGGGCACGTGCATGTGAAGCAGCAGGGGCAGGGCCGGGTGTGAAGGGCGACCGCAGGCGTGGGAGTGAGTAGGGTGCGGCGTTTGTGGACGAGGGTCAGGAGCAGGGGCAGCAGCGGAGGACGCAGCAGCAGGGGAAGGGGCAGGGCGCGGAGGGCGATCGAGAGTGTGCAAGAGAGTAGGGCATGGCAGGAGAGGACCATGGGCAGCAGGAGAGCGAAGGCGCGCCTTCAGTAGGGCTGGAGTCCATCCCGCAGGCACGGCAGGGGCGGGAGCAGGCGCAGCAGCAGCGGGAGCAGCAGGAGCAGGGGCACGGGCAAACGCGGCGTGAGGGCGAGGGCGGCCGCAAGACCGCCACAGAGTAGGTCCACAAAGTCGAAGACTGGGCTGTTGTGGGCCTTCGGGGCAGAGACGTGCGCAGCAGGTTTGCGTGGGGTACGACTGGGCTGTTGTACCGCGGCTGCTGTAACGCTGTGCTGCTGTTGAGGGCGGGTCTTGTTGTGGATATGGCGTGGGGTCAGGCTGCGTGCGGGATCAGGGACAACACGTTGGGTCGCGGCAGCATGGCGAGTGGTAGGAGTGGGTGCGGTGGCAGGCCACAGGCAGGCGGTTGGGCCGCGTGGCACGGCGAGGTGGTAGTGCTGGAGGCCCAGTTCCAACAACAGCCTGGGTGTTTTTTTACTTCGTGAGAAGGTTACAGGGCCTCGGAATTCGGCGTTCGGGGCAGAGCCACGCGCAGCAAAGTGCTTTGGGCAGTGCTGGTAGGGGCAGTTCAAGCTTGGCACATGTTGGAGATGGTGGTGATATGGTGGAGCCAGCGGGGTCCGAATCAGGGTCAACACGGAGGGACGGGGTTGGGCGGACGGAGCGGAGTCGCAGGCTGCCGGCAGGTGGCAGCGCCATGGCTAGGTGTTCATAATTTTACTTCGTGAGAAAGGTTACAGGGGCTCGGCATTCGGTGCTTGGCAAGGTGTAGGCCTGGAGGCCTGGAACTCACCATAGCCTGCGCGTATGATGGCAGAGGGCCAACGTGGCTTTGACATTTTCCATAAGGGTGCATGCAGCAAGGTCATGCAGTAAGCTGGTGGGCCACGTGGTAGGCATGGGGGACTGGACCTCCGCACCCCACTTGACACCTCCCATCGTTTTGTGCCAGCTGTCCACCACGGCAGCCACCCACGCTGCTGCACATGTGCAGGGGATGGATCTATTCGCCGTACGATTCCCGCGGATGACAAGGCACGACACGAAGCTACCGTGTACCATGAGACGTTTTGCTGTCCGCATTTGCACCTGCCGAGAATTTTAGAAACGTGTACGGTATTATTATTTTGTATACCATAAGCATTCCTTGCTGCACAGCGGACACGACCCGGCGCAGCCCTAACTGTTCGGTTCCGTTGCGCGCCTTTCCAACCTACCTAGCCTATTAAACCTGCTGACATTCGGCATTGGATTAGAGCACATGACAGAAGCACGGAGGCCCGTAACAGGGTTCCATGAGGTAGAGGGTGGCAGAGTGCAAATTTGGGCGCTCCCCTTTTTGCGCCTGGCTGCCTTCAGCAACGCCGGTCTGAGTGCGCCCTTGGCCTGGCTGCTCGCAGTGGGTCCTACCAAACTTCCTGGACACCAAGTCCGAGAGTTTTCTGTCAACCACTTGGGTTGTTGGAGGCTATGGGTGGTGGGTCCTTGCCGTGCCGGAACACTCGCACGAGAAGGGAGGGTATGGCAGCAACACCCTCGGCTCTAATCACCATCGCCTAATCATATCCACCATGCATGAGCCGTAATTACCCCTAACGTGTCCCCCCTTGGGATCTGTAACTGTAACTGTAACCTAACCAGCCCGCGGCCGTGTGCTTGCGTCCGGCCCTTCTCTGTAGGCAACTCAAGTGCAAGCCGACCTCTGTTGAGGAACCGGGCTACATCAGCCTGTTTGTGCACACCTTCCCTGCTGCAGCACCAAAGCCAGGCGGCCAGCTCTGGGCAGATGCCGCCGTGTCGCTAAAGATCAAGAACCACAAGGACAGGAGGAATGACCACCAATACCGTAGGTCGCCACGCAAACACGTTCAGCGTTAGCAGGTTAGCTAGCTGTTGCGCCATCGCACCCGTCTCTGACACAGCCTGTGGTTCGGACCAGTAAGGAACTAAGGATCGTGTGGCCACACCACCCGGAATTTAACACAAAACGTCAAATGCTGCCCACGCTGCACCTTGGCCGCAGGCTTTAAACAGCAGTTTGCCGCCAACATACTCAGCCTGGGCTACAGCAAGATGTGCCGCAGGGACCTGCTCACAGTGGAGTGTGGCTTACTGGCCGAGGACGGCGCCTTGGTGGTGCATTTTGAGGTGGAGGTCAAGAACCCCAGGCCGCCTAGTGCCTTGTACTGCGACCATGTGAGCGCCTGCTTCCAGGACCTCCTGGCCCTGCTGGAGGACCCGGGGGCCACCTCGGACCTGACCGTAATTGTGGGGCCCGGCGACGGCAGGGCGGCTGGTGGCAGTGCCGATAGCAGCAACAGTAGCGGCGGTGGCAAGGGGGACGAGGCGGGCCCGGCCGCGGCCTGCCAGACCCGCTCCTTCCACGTGCACCGTGCCGTGCTGGCTGCCCGCTGCCCCTTCTTCCGCACCCTCTTCAACGCCGGCATGGCCGACAGCGCCGCGCGGGAGCTGCCCCTTCCCGACGCCGACTCGGACGCCTTTGCCGTACTTTTGCGGTACATGTACGGCGGGGAGGTGCCGTGCTGCGAGCGTGCCGTACACCGCGCCGCCGTACCGCTGTGCGACACGCTGCTGCTGCCCAAGGTCAAGGACGCGCTGCAGAGGCGGCTGGTGGAGACCGCGAACGAGGAGACCATAGCCGCTGATCTGCTGTGGGCTGCTGGGCACGGCCGGGAGGAGGTGCTGGAGGAGCTGGTGGCGGTGTACAAGCGGGTGGGTGCACGGGCTACGGTACCGTTGCAACAACCAACCGTTATAACGGCCAGCGCCATTCCTGTCAAAACGCTTGGCCATAGGCGCGTCGACTTGGTGGTTGAACGACACCCCCTTCCGGAAGGGGTCCCTTGTCACAATGCTAGGCTGCGCTCTGGTTTGCAAGGCTACATATACGTCGTGCGCATCGTGACCTTCCCTCAGAATGCTGTCTTCTCGCACGATCCTTGACGATTTTGCAGCATCTCGTACCTGCTACCCAGTTTTGCGACGCTGCACTTACATCGTGCACAACGTGAACTCCCCTTGCAACGCTGCCTTCGCGCACCATCCTATGCATGATGTTGCAGCCTCTCGTACCTGCCCCCACCCAGGTGGCCAAGGACGTGGACGCGGGCGGCATGGGCGCCCTGGCTCCGCACCACCATGCCTCACACCTGCACACCTGCCACGTGCGCGCCCCCACCCAGGTAGCCAAGGACGTGGACGCGGGCGCCATGGGTGCCCTGGCGGTGGGCAACCCACTGCTGGCGGGCCGCCTGCTGGTGGAGCTGGCGCGGCAGCAGCAGAAGCCGGGTGGCGGGGGCACAGGGGCTGGGGCAGCGGGGGCGGTGGAGGGGACCGGCGACGCGGTGGGGAACAAGCGCTCCAGGAACTGAGTTTACATAGCCGAGATACATGCAGCCGGGCGCTGTGTTCGTGGTGCCGGGTTCACTTGCGGCTGGCTTTGTTCGCGGCGTCTCCTAGGGGGCGGAAGCACAGCAGGCCGCCTGCTGGTGGAGCGGGCAAGGCAGCAGCGGCAGCGGCAGCAGCAGGGCGGTGTGGGCACCGTGGCGGGGGCAGCAGGGGCAGGTGCGGGGGCCGGAGCTAGGGACATCGTGGGCAACAAGCGGGCCAGGAGCTGAAGCCAGCCGATTTAGGGGCGCTTTGTCTTGCTGCTTGCATGTGTATGAGCACTGGTAAGAGTAGAGCTAGTGTAGGCGCGGGGGCACGGGGCGGGGGGCCGGATGCGTTGCGAGGTTGGCAACAGCAGCTGAAGCCGGCTGCCACCCAGTGTGCAGGGCGCTGCCGCCTGGCGGCGCGTGCCAACAGCTATAAGTCACATCGCCGTTAGTATTACTGGGCGTTGTTGCTTGGCTGCGCGTGTGTTGCAGCAGCGGTTGGGACCCAGAGGGGGAAAGTAGCTGGCCACCTGCTGTTGGGGCTGGCCGCCGGCAGCAGTAGGTCGGCGGGGCGGGGGCAGCAGGGGCGGGGCAGGGGCGGGGACGCCTGGCGCAAATTGCAAGTGAATGTGCATAGGCACCTAGCATCTTAGATGGCAGCCGGGTTGGCCGTTGCTTGCTTGTACCGTACTGTGTTTGTGCGGAGCCGGGGCCGAGGGCACAGGTGTTGCAGTTGGGCAGTTGCAGTCGTGCCTGGAGCGTCACTGCCTGGAGCGTCACAGCCCACGTATGGCAACCTTGTTTTTTTCTTCGTGAACCTGTGGAATTGGGAGATGCATAGTGCTTTCTGTCCGTGGCACAAATTGGACTCTGACAAAGGTGCAGACGTAGGAACACTTGTGGCGTTGCATGCGGGATGGACGTAGCGGCAGTCGTGGATGCTGGGTGGAGCTCTCTGTGGGTATATGCCTGAGGGCAGTTGGTATGGGTGGGGCCGTCGTTATTGCTCTGTCTCTCATGTGCTGGTCTGTGACGGGCTGTTCCCCTGCTGTTACCTGACACATCTCTGCCAGAGCAGCACACGGGGAGCCTGGGGAGCAGGGGAGCTCGTGAACGAGGCATGCCGTGTAGTGAGCTGCAGGACCCAAACGGCCTAATGGTCAGACCTGAATGCCGTACCACATAGTATTTGTCCAGTTGCGCTATGTTAACACAGCGATGACAGCGAACTGCTTTGCACAGCACAGCACGAGATCAAGTTTATACGCGCCGTGGTCCACATCTGCACTGTGGTGTGTTCAACCTCGCACATTGTTTTTATCCAGTTGCTAGCTGCATTCAACCGCTGAACAGCCAACGAAAGCCACAAGGATGGCCCTGAAGGCTGGGAGCCAACACGTCCTCGCAACTGGATCTTACAAGGTGGAACCAAACCTGGGTTGTAGTAAATATTAGGCGAGATGACCGGGGCCCCGGAGCAACTTTGCTGCCCCCGCTCCCGCTCTTTGGCATGCAGTGGGTGCTCCCAGGCTTCAATCACGCCAACGATGTCGAGTCGCCACCATTTCGGATTGGTGGCTACATGTGGTAGGTTGCATCATTTAAAGCGCTCCTTGTGCTCAAGCTGTAGCGCAATTGATTCACTGCGAGCCAGGCCCTGGTTAACTTCAACAGGGCGTCAAAGCACATTGTAGCTCTCATATTTTGGCAACGTGTGTAGTCTTAATTATGTTACGAAAGCCGCTTCTCCGCTGGTCGACGAGCTTTTGCTGATGGACATGGGCTCGGCAAAACTGCCGGGCAGTTTCCTGCCCTGCCGTGCTCCTCGTCTGTTGCGGCCCCGGAAGATAAGCAAGGGGGCACACACCGGGGGTCTAAGGGGTACACCCAACTCCTCGACCAGTTGGTATTCGCGCGGGTGGGCGTGCCTCACTCGCCAATACTATGCCATACCCATGCCCCCCGTCATGTTTGCGGTGTGCCATCGTTACTCTGAAAGTGTATTGCGAATCGCTTGCCTTGCAGCTGGTAGAGAATGGCCCTGGAGGATACACCGCCTTCCATGCCATGCCGCGCCACACTTGGCACGTGACGCTGGGTCGTTTCATCACAAGTTTACTACCTACGCTGTGTGCTGTGGCCTAACCGCCCCAGGCACCTGAGGTGGGGCAGCCCTCCTTACGCGCCGGACCACCTGGGGATTTTCCTGCATTACACCAAAGCTGGCATGGCCTCTTCAAGGAGCCCGCATTGGCCTGACACGGCGTTTACCCTGACCATCAGCAAGCAGAGGAACAAAACAGCCATTGCGGAGCGTAAGTGCCCTGACAGCAATGTCAGCTCTCCATGTGGTGCATTCAGGATGGAGTGCTGGAGGCTTGCCCTGCTGCGTATGACTGATAAGGCTATGCTGTCGTATCGTAGGTATGGTGCACAAGTTCTCTCCCGTGTCCCCATATCGGGGGTGGTTAAGTAAGAGAGAGAGGTTCGCATCGGAGGGCTTCTTGGCGGAGGACGGCTCCCTCACGATCCGTTTGGATCTTACGGTCATAATTCCCCGGCAGTCCTGCAGCCCTTACACCGACCCCCTTGGTGCGTCTAGCTCTGACTTCCTGGCCCTGCTTGAGGACCCGGGGGCCACCTCCGACCTGACCGTCATCGTGGGGGGCGGCGACGGCAGCACCGCTGCGGGCAGTACGGACAGCAGCAGCAGCTGCGGTAGTGGCGGGGGAGGTGGGGGCGGCGGGAGGGGGGCGGGCCCGGCCATGGCCAGTCAGCCCCGGTCCTTCCGCGTGCACCGTGCAGTGCTGGCGGCGCGCTGCCCCTTCTTCCGCGCCCTGTTCAACGCCGGCATGGCCGACAGCGCCGCGCGGAAGCTGCCCCTGCCCGACGCCGACCCGGACGCCTTCGCCGTACTGCTGCGATACATGTACGGCGGGGAGGTGCCGCCGTGCGAGCGTGCCGTACACCGCGCTGCTGTGCCGCTGTGCGACAAGCTGCTGCTGCTCAAGGTCAAGGAGGCGCTGGAGGAGGCGTTGGTGGAAACCGCTGACGCCAGCACTGTCATTGGCGACCTGCTGTGGGCGGCGCAGGCCGGCCAGGAGGGTATCGTGGACAAGCTGCTCGGCGAGTACAAGCGGGTGGGTGTACAAGGTTACGATTACGACCGTGGGTGATTGGGTTCAGGCGTGAGGAAAGAGGAATTCAGTCTCCTTAATTGGGAAAAGCAGTGGTCACTCCGCCTGCGCCTGGTGCTGGAGCGATTGCAGCCGGCACTGGCAGCTCCCTGTGCGGTAAGCCGCGCAGTAAGGTGGCACAGCGTGTTGCCTTTCGGTAACAGGCTACTGTGTTCTTTCCCGCTTCCAGCTGAATGCCGAGCAACCCCACACAAGCAAGGTGTGAGGAGCGGGGTTTCTTCACGCGTGCAGTCTAGCCTCCCGCTTTGCCCCGTTCCCATACTGCATCGGCGGTGGGAAGCAGCACAAGAGGCTGAGTTGTGCAAAACGACGCGACAGTAAACAACGCACTTACCATGTCATCCCGTGAGCTCCACGTCCGCGTGGTCAGGGGAGTTGAACCCAAGAGGAGGGGGCTCCCCTGATAAACCCTGCAACGTGTCACGGCTATGCTATGCTAGTACTTGAGGTACTAAAACCCCACCTACTGGTTACCGGTATACACCTTTTTGGGTCGGCCTTCTGCGTTGAATGGTCGCCCCTCGCCCATTCTTCCCCCAGGTGGCCAGGGACGTGGACCCGGCCCAGGCGGTGGCCATGGCGGTGGCTAACCCACAGCTGGCGGGCCGCATTATTGTTGAGCTGTCCTCGCGGCCTGAGGGCGAGACGGTGGCGGCTGCGGCGGCCGCCGCGGACAAGGACAGCCGCAAGCGTGCCAGGACCGAAGGGCAGTAGCGTAGCGTAGAATTGCAGTGTGCAGTCCTAGCTAGCTCTCTGCCACGGCGTCGGGGCGGTCGGCGACACAAGCAGGTGTATTATGAAAGGAGGAAGTTCTGCAAGTGGGGACGCGGGTTGCTGCGGTCGAAGGGTGGGTGTAGCAGTATGCGGTGAGGGGAGGGGAGGTACAACCCATGCACCAGAGCAGAGGTGAGAGGACTGGACCGTGCGGGTGTATGTGGTGGAGGGGAGCGGCAGCCGGTGTTGCGGCAGCCCTTGTCACAGGTTGAACGAAGCGGCAGCTCGTGTGCGGCAGCTCGTGTTACAGGTGGAGGCTAGGCATGCGGGGCATAGCCTGGCGCGTGGAAGGGACTGTAAGGTGCAAGTAGCCTTGGGACGTCTGGCTACTGAGACCTTGGCGGGATGGCTGCATCCAACGGGCAAAGTCGCACATCAGCTGTTCGTTCGGGTCAGTTGCAATAGTTGAGTTGCGGGGTTGTCGGATGCTGGTGGTTGGTTTGGGTGTGTCATGTACCGGCTAGGGGGGCGATGCCGGGGGGAATGCATCGCCCCCCTTCCAGCTTGCATCGGCCCAGCGTAAGGCAACGGCCATGCATGCGGCTTGCACGCTTGGCCTCGCTGCTAACGGTGTGGGTGGCACGCCCGCGTGGGCAAAAGGGGCGGGCAGTGTTTACCTCCAGCAGGCATCGTGCGTTGGGACTTGGGCTCTTAGCGTGCCAGCCGGCCGTGTCACAGGAGGAGCTGTGGAGCGCTGTGTGCTGGTGTGCTTAACGGCATGTTTGTAGTTGCTAGAACTGACGGCATGGCATGCGTCGATGCGTGCAGCTCGCCAACGCGGGTAGGTGCACTCCATCATTTTCAGCAACGTAAATAAAGGTGGATTGCAACCCGGATGACGCAGACGGAGCTGTTGTTGTACAAATGCTCTAGATGTCCGGACTCGCATGGGTTGCGGCTGGTTGCGGCAGCCCATGCTGCAGGGCAAGCAGAGCGGGGGCCGTCCTGCCGTGTGCCGCTATGGAGCAGCACCCACCTGCATGGTGCCAGGTAAATGCAATAGTGCAACGCACGGCATATCATGCAGCGATCGACTCGCTGGTACGCTGGTTATACCGCAAGGCCGTTTTGCACTGAAGCCGCAATATGTTGCGATTTGCATAAGGTGTGTTCTGGGGGAGCAGGGAACAATCCCTGCTCTGTGGCTCAACCTGTGCTGGTATACCGTTCGGTTGTAACGTGCACTGCATGCACACCTGCCTAGGTGCGCTCCTTCCTCCTTGACGGCAAATGGCAGAGTTCAGCTCTTCAGGCTCATGGCAGACGGCATGTTCTCGCCCTTCCCTCTCACAGGGGCCAGCAGTGGTGTCTGCCGTGTGGTGCTGTGGTCAAACCAGGGGAGCCCCGTGGCCCCCCTTGGCAGTACCGTACCCCATTGCAGAGGAACGTGCCAATGCCTGGCGGCAGTACCCTGCGGCTTGAACAGCAGCCGGGTTCAGCTCCCGGCACGCATGAGTTACAGTTACAGTTACAGACCCCGAGAGGGGGCACGTCCGGAGAGCCAGGGGGGCCATAAGGACGAGTAGTGCAAAATAATAACTAGTGTGCGGGGCGGCGGGGCTTATTCGCCACTACCCACACGCCTCACAGCCGGCCGAGCACGCCGCTGGAGGATACGATGCCTTTCTTGCCATACCTCGTCCAGGAATGAAGCAAGGGCTATGGGGGGTGCCGCCATCATGATCGAACACATGTCCCTCTCCTTAAACCGGAGATCACACTCGTACCGGTCTCGAAAGGGCTTGTAAGCAGGGCATTCACATAGAACATGCAGTTCATCCTCAACGGCTTGCTCATCACCACAAATGCGGCACGTACGGCAACGACGCTCACGACCCAGTGGCCGGTTGACCTCGAGGTCCCAGCACATTAACCGAAACCGCATGAGGGTTTGGTGCAGGCCCCGTCGCATAACAACATCCGCATGTGCTAGCCAACACGGTTCTTCGCCTTGCATGAAAGGCAGCCCCATCCACCTGGCGTACCGATGAGCTTTCACACCACTCCCGGCCAACTTCCGCGGGTCAGCTTCAGTTGATGCCTCCACCTCAGCCCTGGGCTGCACTGTACGTTCTAAAATGAACGTATTTTAAGAAATACGTAAAATACGGGGGTCTGTTCGCAAAATACGCTCAAATACGCTAAAAATACGCTCGTGCCAGTCCACCCCCCTGGAGCAAGGGAGGTCCCCTCCCGTGTGCTGCCAGACATTAGGGGAGCTCCCTGCAAGGCACCGCGGCAACTAAGCCACAAGATATTGAGGCATGAGAAGTGTCTCGCATATGCGTATGCAGTCGTTGTGGTGTGGTTCTGCTGGCGCCTGATCTCCCTGGGACCTCCCTGGGACAGTCCTGGTGCGTGTGACACTGCCACGTGCCGTGCCTGGCCTGGACCGCAGACCGTATTTCTCTCATGTACGGCAGAAAATGAACGTATTACGTACATGTACGTACTTCGTATTTGTACGCGTACAACGTACTGTGCAGCCCAGCCTCAGCCCAGCGGCTGTCAAAACGATCGGCCATTCGTTGGCACAACTCTTCGACAGGCACGACAAGCTTAGTGTAATATCCGACCTTGTCAATGGTATTCAAGTGCTCCGCCGCCTCCAGGCCCGCGCTATGAAGGTAGGTGATGGCATGGTGCGCCCAGCAAGTGGTATAACCGGCCAGGGCCATGCCAACGTCGGCAACGAAAGCATGGTGTGCCAGCGACTATGTACACCCTACCAGCATATTCCAGGAGCGGAAAACTAGTCTACACCAGTGTAAATGCAGTGGGTACTGCGACAGCTCACGGTACAAGCACACCATAGTGGGACACCTAGCCCCCACCGCCGTCCGCATATAGGCTTGTTGCGCCTCCACCATGGGGTGTGCCATAGCATCCTCAAAAGACGTGTTTAGGCAGTCGACACTCCAATTTTGGGCACTGTACGAAAAGGCGGGCACTACCTGGTTGCCGACCTCGCCGCCAGCTGCCACCAGCTCCAGCCCATGTCCCAAAACATCGCATACCATACACTTTAGACGTGACAATGCGACTCCTTGAACTGCTGCGTACAACACGGCACGGCTGCCTGGCTAGTGGACTGGCAGCCGCTGGGCGAACCAAGTTGGGATGCCATCTGCACCTGCGGGCCCCTTGCACACCGCGCGCTGGCTGCTGAGCCGCACTCCAGTACCGGGTATGCAGGGTTTGCGCAGAGCCAAGTATGAGCTTGCTGAGCTTTCAAGCGTCAGGCTCAACACGCCGGCGCAGAGGAATGCCGGCACGTGCCCTTCATGAGACTGAGCGCGATAATAACAGCACCATATAACCATATAACTAAAAGTATGAGGCAGTTACAGCGTGATTAGATTGGCAGCAGATTGGCAGCACAGCACGAGTGCTCCGCACAGCACGACGGCACAGCACGAGGTCAATCGTTTTCGCGCTTATCGTTTTCGCGCTAAGGACAGGCCACCGTAAACGCACACCGAAACCTACTGCCTGCTGTCATACTTGGCCAACTATTTGCTGGAACGTAACTGCTCATCCATTGCCTTATCGCGGAAGAATGGCACTACAGACCGAGACGGGGCAACAGTGCCCGTAAGCGCAGGCTTCCATGTGAGAATCAACATTGCATTACAACGAAACATTGTGTCAATTGCCGAGGTCCTCAAATACCCGTTTGTCGGCCCCGCACGCAGTGGGTGCTCCCCAACTTCATGCGCTCCGAGGAGAGGATCATGTGTTCGCAGACTTTCCGGATTGGCGGCTTCATATGGTAGGCTGTAAAGGGCTCCTTGCGCTTGGGTGGTTTAGTACAAGGACGAGGTGGTGAGGTGTGAGAGGCAGGCCATGCCTCAACTCAGCCGGGCATGAAGTCATGCCCTACTTTGCATGCTTCGAAGTTAGCTGTAATGCTAGGAGCCCTGTCCAAGCATCCTGCAGCACCTAGCGCTTTGTGGACATGCCTGGTGACAGTTCCTGGGCGGCCCTTCTGCCATGTGCTGTTTTGTACCCTCCCATCAGCGTGCCTCCCTAGGTCAAGCGACGCCCTACTGCAGGACCACGTTGGTGTGGTCCTGTGGTACTACAGGGCTGCTAAAATTGCGCCAAAGAGCCCGCAATGGCCCGACACGGCGTTCACCCTGACCATCAAGAACCACAAGGACGACAGCAAGTCCCTCGCAATAGATAAGCGGCCTGCCATTTTCAGTATTCATCAAGTTGACTCAGGGTGCGCAGGGTGGAATACATGGGTCGTAGCACGCTTGCTCCATGCAGTCTGGTGTGGGGGCTTTCGGTGGACTGTGGAAACAGGGGCGTACATCGTTACGTACGCCTTAAGCCAAGCCAGTTCGACATGCAACGCCACTCCCCTGTAGCTGCTGGAGGGCCCATACCTTCTCTCCATCTGGGCCGGCGACTCCCCTGCCTTCTGTCCATAACCCACAGCCCCAACCCGTTTCCCCAATCGGGCCCTGTCCGTGTCCGTGTCTTTTCACTGCCAGCTTGCGTAACACGTGTCTGTTTTGGTCCAGCCGAAAGCACATTGCACGACAGGCGACACAGGTCCCTTTTGGTTTTGTTCTTGTGCCCTGTTGCAGACACGGTGCACAATTTCTCTTCAGAGGAGCCAAACCACGTATTTGACGGAATGATATCGCGGCAGCAGCTCGAGTCAGAGGGCTTCCTGGCAGAGGACGGCTCCCTCAAGGTCTCCGTGGACATAACCGTCAACAACCCCCGGGAGTCGTGCGGCCTCTACAGGGACTCCCTTAGCGCATCCGGTGCTCACTTCCTGTCCCAGCTGGAGGACCCGGGGGCCACCTCGGACCTGACCGTCATCGTGGGGGGCGGCAACGGCAGTGCAGCTGGAGGTAGTGCCGACAGCAGCGCTGCCGGAAACAGCAGCAGCGGTAGCGGTGGCGGCAGCGGAGGCCAGCCCCGGTCCTTCCGCGTCGTGCCGTGCTTGCTGCTCGCTGCCCCTTCTTCCGCACCCTCTTCAACGCCGGCATGGCCGACAGCGCCGCGCAGGAGCTGCCCCTGCCCGACGCCGACCCGGACGCCTTTGCCGCACTGCTGCGGTTACGGCGGGGAGGTGTGCGAGCTTGCCGTACACCTCGCCGCCATCACGCTTTGTGACATGCTGCTGTTGCCCAAGGTCAAGGAGGCGCTGGTGGAGGTGCTGATGGCCAACATGGAGTCCAGCACGATCGTGGCCGACCTGCTATGGGCGGCGCAGGCTGGGCAGGAGGAGGTCCTGGGGCAGCTTGTGGCGGTCTACAGGCGGGTGGGTGGTGTGGGTTAAGGGGCAGGGGCGTGGGTAAGGGCTAGCTGGTAAGACGCACAGACCCACATATCCACCATCGCAAAGGCTGCTGCATGTGCAGCAGGCTGATGGGGGCGCGTGGAACGCGAGGGAACCGTGCAAAGGCACCAGGGAGTCACGGAACGCGGATGCCTGCGTTTGGGGCAAGCCTACAACAGAAGCCACGGCGGTCACGTGCATGTGGGTGGTTCCTCGGCATGCGTTGGGTACCGGACCCCACCTCCCCTCCTGTGCACCTGTGCATGTACACCCATGTACAACCATGTACAACCCACGTACACCCATGTACAACCACGTAGACCCACGTACACCCATGTACAACCGTCGCCCGAGCCTCGAATGCAGGTGTGCCTGCGGCACGCAAGGCACGCTGCAGCACGCCACCAAGGCGGCATCACGTTGCCTCCCCTCTTGTGGTAACCCCACCACTGCTGTCGCTCTCCCGCCCCTCCCTCACCCGCTGACCCACTCCTCCCGCACCCACCCGCCCACCCCTCCACACCAACTCACCCACCCTCCCACACCAGCTCACCCACCCTCCCACACCAGCTCACCCACCCCTCCACTGGCTGCCCGCAGCAGTGCCAAGCTGGCCCCCCATGCCCACTTTCCCTACCGCCTGACTTATCCCCTCTTCGCCCATTCGCCCACGATACGCCGCACTGTTTGTTACACCACAAGACGCCGTGCAACCGGCACCTGATCGCCCCTCCAGTACCTACAGCTGCTGCACGCCTGGTCGTCCCGCTCCCACCCATCAACCCACCCGTGCCCCCAGGTGGCCAAGGACGTGGACCCTAAACGCAGCTCACCCAAACTGTGCTGAGGATGCGCTATAAACCTGAATACCTGAATCATACCACGCGTTATTCATTGCTCGCCCCCCACCCGTGCCCCACCCAACCCCCCAGGTGGCCAAGGACGTGGACCCTTAACACAGCTCACCCCGAACTACGCTGAGAATGCTCTATCTATCTCCACCTGGATAAATCGCACGCGCTATTCATTGGTCGCCCCCCACCCATTGCACCTACGGTAGGTGGCCAAGGACGTGGACCCAGGTGAGGTGGCCGCCCTGGCCGCCGACAACCCACAGCTGGCGAGCCGTGTCATCGTGGGGCTGTCAAACCCGCCTGCGGCTGCGGCCGCGGCGGCGGTTGCCGCTGCGGCAGAACCGGCGGACAAGGGCGGCCACAAGCGCTCCAGGACTAAGGGGCGGGGCAGCAGAACAAGCCGCGTCATTGTGGGGCTGTCGCAGCCGCCTGCAGCTGGCAAGCCGGCGGAGGGGGTGGGTGCGGCGGTCGACAGGGGCGGCCGCAAAAGCGGCAGGGCGTAGTGCTGGGTGGCCGGACCCCATGGCGTCCACAGCGTTTGGGGCTGCCAGCCGGTAGCTGGTGGCGTGGCTCCTCTTCGGCGGCCGTGCGGCAGAAACGGAGCAGCAGGAGGGCAAGGGCGCGTGTGAGTGCAAGTGCGCCAGAGGGCTGGACCTCATGGTGTCACACGGCAGGACAGCGACAGCAGTAGGGGCAGGGCCCACAAGGCAACCGCGAGGGTGCCAGCATGGCGTAGGGCTGCAGGACTGGACCTCGCGATGGCCTGGGCGTTCTGGGCTGCCGTGCATGCGGCTATGCATGTACGGCTGTTCTCTTTTGGCGAAGGGCGTGGGGCTGGAGGGCTAAGAACCCTGTTGGCCTGGGAGTTTGAGGCTCCCAGCCCGCAGCTGGTGGGGTGGTGGTGCAGCTCCTTATCGGTGGTCATGCGACAGGGGCAGCAGCAGGAGGGCAAGCAAGACGAACAGGGTGGGCGCCAAGGTATACAGCGGGGCTGGTGCGAGGTGTATCGCGTACGAGATGGCGGCCGTCCGGTGCTGACTTGCTGTCCCTGCTGGAGGACCCGGGGGCCACCTTGGAAGCACGGACGAGTTGGGGACGGCCGGGACCGGGAGAGGAATGCGCGGGCACGCGCATGGGAACATCTGCAAGTGCGGGATAGGGACTGTAGGAGGCAAGCAGTAAGTTAAGCGTCTGTGGGAGTACTCGGCGTTTGGCTACAGGGGCTACGTGGACTAGTCATCGTAGGCTCGTTCGTAGAGGGGCAGGGTTGCGGCGCGTTGCGTTGCGTGGCAGTGGGGTAAGGGTGTGCGCTGGGGATTGCTTCTTGTGTCGTGCATAAGGGGCGATGCGGTGCAGGTCATGTGGCGTCTTGCTGCTTGCATCGGCCAAGCAACGGCCATGTAGGAGGCGTAGCAGGATGCGATGCAGGGATGTACCAGCCGGAATTGTGGCCGGTCAGAATTACAGCAGGTCTCACCTGAGCGAATAGCATTCACCTTGGCGCAGGCTGCGCATGCATGCGTTGCGTGATGACGGCGGAGGTGTGCCGCACCTGAGGTGGTGGCGGAAGATTGCCGTACTTCCCTTTGGGCGTGGTCGGGTGCGCTTGCGGGTTCACGTATGTCATCATGATTCACAGTGGATTATCCGCGTTCCGTAGCAGGGTGCGGTGCAGGAATGTATGAAGTGTGTGTGTCAAGCAGGTCATGGAGGGGAGGTTGTAGAGTGCGCTTATCCCCCCTGGCGGCCATGGACGCAGGCTGCACACGCACACGCGTCGCGTGCTGGTGGTGAAGGGGGGTGTGGCGTACGGTACCTCGCATTGGATATGGTCTGGCGTGCCGGCGGGTTCATGACGGTGAAGTGTGTGTGCAAGCAGGTTACGGACCAGGTGTTCTACAGAGCACTGGTCCCCGTGCCGGCCATGTACGCAGGCCGCACATGCATGCGTTGCGTGCTGGTGGCGATGGGAGGAATGGCTTATTTTGCATTGGGTGTGCCGGGGGTTTCGTGCACTTGGGTGCGGCATGGCCGGTACAGTTTTTTAAGCACGGCGGCACCGCGCTGTTGCCGTGTTGGCACGGTGGCGGGCTCCCTGGGCAGAGCTGTGTGCGAGGGGCAAGCCTGCAAGACGATGGTAGTCCGTAACCCTTCCATTCTTACGTGAACTGTGCATGCAGCAGTGAGTGGCAGCAGTGCGTCACCACGTGGCATCGATCTTGACCGTCTGCCGCCTGCCCACGCATGCCATGCAACTGGTTCTCCTTTGCGGGATCAATCCCGACTTGTGGTATAGACACGTGCTCCGTGCAACTGGGTGCGCATTGCGCCGATAGATCGGCACCAGTATGGCGTATCCAGCCTGTGGCTTGCCTTACCACGCCCTGCTTACGTGAACAGCAGAGCCAGTTTGCCCCTCGCAAAGCAAGACGCCGTACAGCACATTTTAGCAATCGCATCTGCTCTGGAAGTGGGCAAGCGTGGGCCCATGTTGGCTCATGTGATGGTGGGCGAGACTGGGGCCTGTCCCTGGGCTCTGCACCTCTGCTGCGGTCAGGGTGTCAGGCCCCAATGCTGGAATGACACAAGACTGCCACTCGGCCACTGGGGTGGGAACTTGGACTCCCGGGCTAGCTGTGTAGCAGGCTGTGAAGACCCAATGGCGCCCATGTCACGCCCATTTGCTGGCCGCGTGCTAGCTGGGTAAAACATCCCACTTACTCTGTTGGTATTGAGCTTGTGATGCGGCCCCTCTGCCTTGTGTCGTTGTGTTGCTTTGTCGAAGTTCATCCGGTTGCTGTACGCTTGGTTTTTGTCATGCTGGTTTCGACGCATGCACGCTGCGCATGGTGTCTTGGTTGCTTCGCTTTGCTGCGTCGAGGGGGCGAAGTGGGATGTTTTACCCAGCTAGCACGCGGCCAGCAAATGGGCGTGACAGCTGTCAGGCCTATTGGTGGTACCGCCCAGATGCTGGCCTGGTGCTTGTGGAGTACTGGGTGCAGTGGTGTTGGGGCACAGCACTGGGGGCGCGGATCTTTGCCCTGTGCGTGCCGTACGTTGGTTCCGGGTACTTCTGTCTCGGGCAACGCCTGAGGCGTTGCCTCTCGTCTGTTCTGTAACATATAGCTGGACCTACAGGGATGGTGAAAGCTAGTTGCTGAACAAGCTTAACGGGGCCCGCTTACCCCGAGCGTCATCGGGGTCGTTTCATATGGTAACGCAGCCTTGCTAGCCATGGAAACGTAGTGACAGCAGTACCGTTACACCTGGTTTCTAGCCCTGCCGTGGGGGCCACCGGCAGCGAGAGAACGGCAGACCAGGGACGCGCGAAGCTGTCACAGTGGCGGCTGGGCGTGATCACGGCTTGTCAGGCCCAAGCTCGTGGTACCAGCAAATCCCACGCCACATCCGGCTATCATGCCAAACCACAAGCTCATGCCAAGCTCGGTTACTGTGGTGAAGAGGGCGAAATGGCACGGGCTAAGTCCCGCCTGCCGTCGTGCGGTTGCACGTTGGACGGAGCAATGGGAGGCCGATGCCGAGAGCTGATGATGATGCTGTTCCTAACCTCACAAGCTATATCCTCTGATCCCCTAGCGTCCTGGTGGTGCGCAAACACCAGGATGCGCTCAAGCCAGCGCCTAAAGGCAGCTACGCTCGGCAGCAAGGCGCGCGTCAACCCCAGACAGCAGAGAACTGGCCGTAAGAGCCCTTGCCCCTTGTCAGGCTCGGCACTCAACGGTTCACCTTACTATCTGCTTGGATGACGCACGTCGGCTATCCCATGCTAGGCTACACTACAGAGTGGTAATAGAAAGTTGTTCCCCTAACGCAGATGGGGCGGGCTGCGGACTCGCGCTGTAAGTCAGGCACTATCCTTGTTGCTTACAGTAGAGCTCTGGAGTATTGGCACAGACCACAGTAACCGAGCAACGCAACCAGCGTTGCTCGGGACCAAACGTAAGCGTCCCCTGTACGGCATACGTAGAGAGATGCGATCTGCACCGTCCGATACTGACCCACTGACCCGCACTGTCGAGCTAGGTCACTCACAACGCCACAAGGCAGGCCAAGCACCTCACGTAAACAGGTAACGGCTCACACAACCCGAGCTCCAGGCGAGGCAGGTACCATCGCACGCTTGCACGGCTTCGCACCAGCTCGACCCGATTACCGACGCAACAGACCCAATGGGCCTCTACAAGTCAAGTAACAACCACGAAAGGCACAAAGCCAAACCTAACCGCTAACAGTGCGGTCACTCCCTAGCCACGCATGCCACCATGGGAACCTCCCCTGCACCTGCCGGCACTCTTGCCACGAGACCGCGGTACCCGGGACCGACACACGGCACACACAGGGCATCAACCTGCGCCTTACACCCGATGACAGCGAAATGACCAGGTGCAGTGCCGGCCGTGACAGCTGTCACGCCCAGATGCTGCACACGTGCCCACCGAGTAAAGACACGCCACTCGCCTCCTCGGCGCACAAGTGCAACGCAGTGCGTCGACCCGCGTGTCTTCGCGCACCTTGCGCGCTCACGACAGTCAGTTTGTCCCCGCCTCTACCGTCTGCAGTCTCTGCTGCATTCAACCGTCCACTGTTCACCTCTCCCATTCTTTTTTTTTTTTTTGAAAGCGTGCTTTAATGCTGTGCTCTTGCAAAGTGCTGACTCAAACAGCCCCCTCGCACGCCAGTTCAAAATGCTCCAACGCCCCTTACAACCTTAAGATACCCGGGGCCGCATGCTCCCTCGTGCCGTACGCATGCACCTAACCTACACCAGCGTCACTGCAGACCGCCGGTCCACCAACATCACATCCCTCGTCTCGCGGCTGTTGAATACGCACAGCCAAAACCCCTTCGACCCGTCTTCATCCTCCCACTCTAACATCGCCAGGCGCTCCCTCTGTTGAGCAGCACGAAGCCACTCGTAGCGCGCCTCATCCGCCCCTGCTACATACTCCCATGGCACCCTCGCAAACACCCCCGCTGCCGCGTTCTCCGCCGCCGCCGGCAGCGCAAGGTCCAAGGCGCCATCCCCCATACCCAACACCACAGCGTCGAGGCTGTGTCCGTCTTGCGCAAGCTGCTGGTAAAACGAGGGCCTGGCCGCATCCCATGCCTGCTGCGGCACATACCGCCGCACCGAACACCCCTGCGCCTCCAGCACCTCCCGAACCCCGATCGTCTCGCGAGCCGCGCTGAACACTACCTCCCTGCATCCCCCAAACTGGACGCTGCTGCTGAGCTGGCTCCACTGCCGGCTGGTCACCCGTGTGGCCTCCAGCCGACCCGCACGCACCTCCGCGTGCACCGCCCTCTCCTTGCCCTCATTATGCTGCCCCGGCATCGCGCTGGCCAAAGCAGCCTGCACATTGCCCGGGTGCACATCCTTCACCTTCACGCCACCTGTCGCCCAGGTGACCTTCGCCACGGGCCCGCCCCGCGGCGCCTTCTCCTCGCGGCCAAGCAACATACCCCGGAGCTGCGTCGCCGTTACGGTACCCTCCGTACCATCGTCGTACAGCACCAGGAACAGCTCCTGCCGCCCCTGCCGCCCCAGGTAGTGCGCACTGCCCAAGCGCACCTCCTCCTCTCCATGCACATTGGTGCTGCGCTGCTGCACCCTCGCGCCCTCCAAATGCCGCAGACACGCCGGCACCGGGTTCCGTGACGCTGCCTTGGGCTGCTGCACCTCCGCCGCTCCTTTCCCTGCACTCCGTCCCTTAACAACCCGGCGCTCCATCCTGCCGCTGCTGCCGGAGCTGCCACTGCTAGACGCCGACGCTGATCCATCGTCCTCTCCTACGGCGCCCTGCACACCCGCCTTGATGCACGCGGGGCAGAACCAGTCGCCATCCGGGATGCGCAGCAGCGGCGGGCTGAGGCAATAGGTATGCCAGCCCACTCCGCAGCCGTCGCACAGCAGCATGTGCACTGGGTCCAGTGGCGACTTGCAGCCTTCGCAGGCGTGCTCCACGCCTGGCCGTGCCAGACGCGGGTCCACCTCGGGCTCGCGAATGGGCAGGTGGCACGGTGCGCACCGGCGCGCATGGGCTTGGAGCGTGGCCCCGTCTTTGCCCTGCAGCACCAGCACACCGCCCTGCCTCACCTCCTTCACGCGCAGCACCGCACACGCGTGCGGCACCAGGGCCTTCTTGGAGGTGGTCGGAGTGTAGTAGACGTAGTCCCCGACCTCGAAGCGCCGCAGGCGCGGGTGGTACCCGCCTCCGCGCAGCTTGGCGTAGCGCAGCGTATCGCGATGCTGGGCTATGAGCAGGTTGTCCCCTGCGATGGCCAGGTGCCGCCTGACCGCGTGGGCACGCTCGACCACCGAGGCCTCTGCCGCGTCGGGATCATCGAAGTTCAGCGGCGCCTCGAAGGTCTGGCGTATGGCCGCCGGGATCGTAGGGGGCGTTGCATGCATCAGCTGAAAGGGGCTGAAGCGCGTTGAGGCCTGCTCCGAGCTGTTGTAGCCCAGCATGGCGTAAGGCAGCAGCTCGTCCCAATCCGCCTTCTTGCCTCCATTGGTCCGCATCATGCGAGCCAGCGCACGCTTGCAGGTCTGAACGGCGCGCTCGCTGAGACCGTTGGCCTCAGGGTGCGCAGCCGAGGTCATGCGATGGTCCGTGAGCGTATCCAACAGCAGCTGCGCGAACTCGCCCTTCCACTCCGAGCCCTGATCAGTGCAGACCTCTGCAGGCGCCCCGAACCGCCCTAGCACATGGTGCAGGAAGGCAAAGGCCGTATGCTTGGCTCCTTTGGAGGTTAGCGGCACGAAGACGGCGTACTTAGAGAAGTACTCCACGCATACCATGACGTAGCGATGGCCACGGGCGGTCTTGGTGAACGGCCCGCACAGGTCCACGCCCCAGCGATAGAACAGGCCGTTGATGGGCGTGGGGTTGAGGCCGCCAGCCACCGGCGCGCCACGGCCTGCGACCAGGTCGCACGCCTCGCAGCCTGTGACAATAGCCTCCACGTCACGGCGCAGCCCGTACCACCAATGCTTGGCGCGCACGAGCGCTGCCGTTCGCCGGACGCCGAAGTGCCCGGTCTCCTCATGCGCCCTCCGCACCAGCGCGTTGCGCTCCTCTGGCGCAGGCACCACCCGATGATGGCTTAGCGGCATGACCCGCAGCAAGCGCTGGCCCTGCAGCCGGTAGTGGCGCGCCCTGCGTTTCACCCTGCGCGCCTCTGCCTGGGGCCAGGCTGGGTCCACCCGTCCCTGCCTCAGGTAGGCCATGGTGTTCACGTCCATCCAGATGTCAGGGCATGTGGGCGAACTGCGCTGCTCCGCCTGTTCTAGTGCTGTGGCAAGGGCGACAAACGCGGGCCACGTGGGCTCCACCTTCGGTGCGCCTACCGCACATGCTGCCGCCAGGCCCGGGCGTAGCTGCTGCCCCAACGCCGTGCGCGCGTGGCTGCACATGACCGCCAGCGCTGCAGGTGCAGGCTGGTTGAGGACGAGGGCTGCTGCCAAGAGCAAGCTGCTTACACCCACGTCTGCCGCCGCGTTGATCATGCTGCAGCGCTGCGTGCGCTCCAATGGCCCAAGCTCCCCCACCAGCGGATGGTAGCCCTTGAGCGCCTCCCGCGTGGAGACCGATGGGGCTGTGGCCTTGGCCGCACCAGGCGCCCGCTCGTACACTGTTGACCCTTCGGTGGCCGGCATTAGCCCAGGGGCAGCAAATGCCGGGAGCACCCCCGCCAGCGGCCTGCTTTGGCCGTCGACGAATGGGCCCAAGTCGGCCAGCTCCGCCGCCGGCTCCAGCCCCGCCCGGGCCAGCTGCTGCCACGTCCCGCGTGGCAGCAGGTTGCTCCAGAGCGTGCTGCTGCGCTTTACCCTGGCCCCAAGCCGCTCCGCCTCCAGCACCACCGGCAGCCGGTTGCCCAGGCGCATGCTGTGCGGGCCCTCCTCCCATTCAACCCAAAACGCCGGTGCCCTTACCTGCACCTGCTGCAGGAGCAGCAGCACTCGCGCAACGTGGTGCAGTGCGTTGAGCTGCGCATCCGGCAGCGGGTGCCGAGCACTCCACGACGCGCCCAGCAGCCACTGCGTGCCGTCGCCCGCACCAGCGTCCAGCAGCATGGCTTCGGTCACCTCGGCCACCGGCACCGGCAGCGCGGTGAACGCGTCCCGAAAGGCCTCCGGCGGAAACTGGTGAGCATATAGCCCCGCCAGCAGCGCCAGCCGCTCCGCCACGTACGCCGTTGGCTGCTCCTGGTCCCGGATGAGTAGGTACCGCGACACGCGAAGCCCAGCCCTGAGGCAGGCCTCAAGCATGGCGCAACACCCGCCCACCGGCTCCAACAGCGTTATCCCCGTGCTTTTGGCTGCACGGAAGAAACGCCTTGGCAGCTGCGCCTCACCCCTGACACCGCCGACGCCGCCGCCCTGTGGCGCCAGTTTGGCAGCCTTAAGCAGAACTGTCGCGCGCTGGTGCAGCGCCGCCTGCCGCTGCCTCGCGCTCGGCGGGTCGTGGGCGGGCTCTGCATCCACCTTGTCCGTCCAATAGCCGTTGTTGCCGCGCAGCAACTCCTCCGAGCTGGGCAGCAGGCTGTCCAGCGCAGGCGCTGCAGCCCCCGTGGCTGCGCACACTGCCTGGTTGGCCAGAAATTGCTCCCTGGCCCTGCTGACCAGAGCCGCCTGGCACGCCGGCAGCTGCTTGACGCCTGCTGCTACCGCGGCCGGCAACGCGCAGGCGCCAGTCGGTGAGCCGCCCAGCGCCCAACTCACCGCTGCCGCCGTCTTGGCGCTTCCTCCTCCGCCTCCTACTCCAAGCTGCACACCGCTGGGGGCGCTGCCTGCCGGCGCGGCCTCCCGTGCGGGCGCATGACGCTGCGGGCCCTCCGCTGGCTCGTGATCACACCGCGCGCCGCTGTTGTCCTCCGTGGTGGGCAAGGGTGAACGCGACAGGGAGTCTGCGTTCTGGTGCTTGGCACCGGGGCGATGACGGATGGTGAAGTTGAACTCCTGCAGGATGAGCTGCATGCGAGCATAGTGCCCGGTCAGCCCCTCCGACGTCATGAGGTACGTGAGCGGCTGGTGGTCTGTCACAAGTTCGAAGGGCGGACCCCCGAGCAGGTGATGCCGCAGCGTGCGGATTGCCCAGCAGGCCGCCACCATCTCACCCTTGTAGCTGGAGTAGTTCTTCTCATGGACGTTCAGCGATCTGCTGATGGCGGCGCAGATGTACTCGTTGCCGTTGTCATCCCGCTGCCCTAGCACTGCCCCCATGCCCTTGTTGGAGAAGTCGGTGTGGAGGATGAAGGCGCGAATAGTCCATTCGCCGCAGGATCACGCCCTCCTGAGCAAACACCGCCTTAATGCTATCGAACGCCGCCTGCTGCTCAGGGCCCCATGACCAGGGCACGCCCTTCCTGAGCAGCGCGTTGAGCGGGGCCGCCATCGCGCTCATGTGCGGCACATAGCAGCGGTAGTAGTTGATGAAGCCCAGGTGAGAGCGCAGCTCCGACACGTTGCGTGGCGGCTGCATGGCGAGGATGGCTGAGACCTTGGCCTGGTGGGGCGAGATGCCCTCCGAGCTCAGGTTGTGGCCCAGGTACTCTAGCACATCGGCACCAAAGATGGACTTGTCGGGGTGCGCACGAAGCCCGCAGGCGTGCAGCATATCCAGTACGGCAGCAACATGCCGTACGTGCTCCTCCGGTGTGTCGCTCCAGATGAGCAGATCATCGATGAACGCGATGGCGCAGTGGTCCAGCTTAGATTACTCGTTCTGTAACATATAGCTGGACCTACAGGGATGGTGAAAGCTAGTTGCTGAACAAGCTTAACGGGGCCCGCTTACCCCGAGCGTCATCGGGGTCGTTTCATATGGTAACGCAGCCTTGCTAGCCATGGAAACGTAGTGACAGCAGTACCGTTACACCTGGTTTCTAGCCCTGCCGTGGGGGCCACCGGCAGCGAGAGAACGGCAGACCAGGGACGCGCGAAGCTGTCACAGTGGCGGCTGGGCGTGATCACGGCTTGTCAGGCCCAAGCTCGTGGTACCAGCAACTCCCACGCCACATCCGGCTATCATGCCAAACCACAACAGACGAGAGGCAACGCCTCAGGCGTTGCCCGAGACAGAAGTACCCGGAACCAACGTACGGCACGCACAGGGCAAAGATCCGCGCCCCCAGTGCTGTGCCCCAACACCACTGCACCCAGTACTCCACAAGCACCAGGCCAGCATCTGGGCGGTACCACCAATAGGCCTGACACCCAGCTGATGACGGAGCCCAGGGCAGGTTCACGTAGCTGACAGCTGACGCGGCAAGGGAGTCCCAACCAAAGCTGCCCTCCGCAAGAGCGGCACCTAGCTCGGCTCTAGGCTAGAGTTAACGAGAAATGCATTATGGCGGTCAATGCACACGCGTTTTGCCAGGGTCAAGTCAGTTGGCCGCAGCGAAGAGACACAAGCCACTGAGTTCTTACAGAGCAGCGCACAGTTCATTACTCTGTTTGCTAACAGTCTGCTAGGCGTCAAGTGACATGGACAGTGCTATTGCCGCAACAACTAGTCTCGGGCCAGTGTTGCCCGCAGGGCTGGCATCTTCTTTAATTTTCACTATATAATCCAGTTTTCAGCCCGCGAAGCGGAAGATTTTGGAGGGATTTAATTGCAACCGACCAAATTTCTGGCCCCGACTCATGGCTCAATAATTGCCGGTCCACTATTTATGCCACGTGCCGAGGCGCGATTTAATCAGGCCTAGCTGGACCCCTCCACCACGTGCTGCTCTGCGGCCATGCCCCCTTGCCGTCAACATGCTCCCGTGTTGTCCTCTCGTTCAGCACATACATGCCTTTCTAGCGCGCACTTGGCCGCACAAGAGCTACGGCGGCAGTAAGTCAAGTACAAGGGAACAGAACAGGGGGGCGTTTCCACAGCCATGCAACGCAATACCGGAGGCAAGAAGTGCATTTTGGGGGCAGGATGCCCGTACGGCGCAGGCGGCGCTGGCAGGAAATTATTTCCCTGAGTTGCATCCGGGTGCAAATGATTCCGGGTTCACTAAAGACACGGCCCCAAGGGCCCGGCATTTAATCAGATTCGATGTATCGGCTTGGCGGAAGATGCCAGCCCTGGTGTTGCGGCCATTGCCTCGGGCCAGTGTTGCGGCCATTGGTAAAAAATGATGGGGGAATCCCTTCCCCCGGCGCCAACGGAGTGGGGGAATACGATCCTTACTGGTCCACCGCCCAAACCATGGTTGTGAATCTGAAAGAAAGTACGGGTGCGCAAGCGCAAGACCGCTTCATTACCCCCCAACCAGGCTCGGATTTACAGCCAGCACTGCACAGTCAGCCAACCAGGTGACACTTCAGTCAACCACACTACAACAGCAAGTGATGCACGCCCGGAATACTAGCAACCCCCCCTCGCACTATGCTGATCCGTGGCACAGAGACGGGCTTGCAAGCAGTGCACACGGCCCCACCCCCGCCCAGTCAGCCGCACACAGTGTGCCACGTGCTTTGTGGCGCCATGCCCAGGAGTACATCACATCCGCGCTCGGACTCGGGTGCCTTACACCACGCCACGCGCCAGGCCAACACCCGCGGTCAGCAAACGGGACACTCGGGGCAACTAACTGTCGCCGTGTCATGAGCTCTGTGTTGCTCCCGCCCGCCCGCATCCTGCAGTGCACAGCCGCCTGCCGTGGCCAAAGACAATGATGGTAACCGCGCTGATGCCGCCGCCGTGTCAGATGATATGCCTGTCACGTCTCCTCCACCACGCTCCTCGCCGCCACTGCTCCGCCACAATGGGCGGCAGCCCTAAGGTGGGCTCATGCCGCGTGCAACCTCTCACTCTTCTTCCCAGTCCTGCACCGCGCATCATCTTTCCACGTTGGCCAGCAGCAATGCGCTATCACTGCCCTCGCTGCCCCCGTTGCCACCGGACCCAAGCAACAGCCGCAGGGGCTGGCGTTCCAAGCTGCACTCCGCCGCAGTGGGACAAAGGGCCAAGGCGGGGGACGGTCAGCATCGGGCGGCAGGAATGGTGGACGAGGTGTGCGACGCAAATGTGGCTGGAGTGCTTTTCTAGCGAGGGATAGCCGCGACACGAGTCCAACATTACCTTTTACCTACTTGTGTTGCACCGACTCAGACGTGAGGGACCCCCTCTAACCTGCCCCAAGTGCCCACACCCGGGCGACCAGCAAACCAACCCACCGCACCCTCTCCGCCCCCTCCCTCCAACGCCCTCCATGCAAAGCTGGTCCCGACAAGCTGGGTCTGCCGTCAGCGCCTTCCTCGCCACCTCTGACAGCAGCCATGTGTACGCCAGACGCCGTGCATTCGCGTCCAGGAGCAAGCTGCACGGGGCCAACGGCAAAGGTGCAGGCAGGGTTGATCAAGCTCGGGCTCAGTGGCACGACGTACCCGTTACACGTGCAACCAACTACACAGCGGCACGGTGCCTGTCAAGGCCAGGGTTGCAGGTGCGGGCGCAGGCCCACTGTCCCCTGCATCACCAATTGCTACTACTGGTGCGGTGGCGGTGCAGTTCACCCTGCCCCCTCAGCGTCCCACTGCCCCACCCCCTGTCCACTCACCCTCTGGACGTGCTGTTCGAACATGGCGCCCGTGTGGAAGATGATGATGTGGATGCTGGGCGGACGGGTGGGGCCGCTCCGGCCAGATGGCTGTGAAGCGCTTGTTGGGGCCGCGGTCAAGCCGTGACCACGGCGATGTGTGCCGGCCGTGTCAGCACCATATAACGGAAGGCACGCCGTCCTCCACCAGACTCCCGGACATAAGCTCTCGCGACAAGGACGACGCATCTCCTATTTACGGGTCTGACTGGCATTGGTCCGGAACGGGGCAGGGGCTGGAGGATGCGCGGTAGGCGCCCCAACGCACGCGTATGCTGAAGGCTCCGAAAAGCCTTACACCGTAGGCTACTATTGTCAGAGATATTTTGGATGCCTGAAGCTCACCAGTAGTCGGCGTGGCGGTGGCAGCCGAGGTGCAGATGGATATCGGAGAGGCCCTACTGCGCGTCAGCGGCGCATACGCCGTGTAGGCTGAGGCAGGCTAGGCTCAACGGCTGGTTGACATGGAGAGTTTGACGAATCGGAGACTTCGCGGCAGGGCCACTTGGCCATGGGTGCTTCCGAGCGAGGGAAAGCAGCGAGACCGCCCTCTTGGAGCAACTCGAAGCACTTCGGCAAGGCACAGGGCAGACACTGGGCAGAGCTGTGCCACGGCAGCCGGACAGGAGCAGGCACCGCGGGCATCACACTGCACATGGCACCATGCCAGCGACCCTTGATGTTCACCACTAGCAGGGGGGGGGGTTGAGGAAGAGAGGGAGGTGAGGTGCAGGGCGGGGGGCGAGTTGTGTCATCTGTTGTCATGGTGGACGGTGTGCAAGCGGTTGCGGGGCCCATGCGCGGGGTCGGGCGCAGGGCGGGGCGTCCCATCCATGACACTGCCTGCACTGTCTTGGATTGAGGCGGCCTGCCGTACACTTTTGGCACCGGGCATAACGCCCTGCAGCCAGCCCAGCCTTCGTATCTACAATCTAACAGCCATCGTTTATCCATTGCCAAGGCTCTGCCACCAATGGGAACTCCGTTTCAGCAACACGGTCGCGACACGCTCATGGCCACCAAGAACGCCATAGGCAACCCACCCTGGCGGAGTGCAAGTGCCGTCTCCTCGAGCGCCTTGACTCCATCCAGACTTCCAGAGGCATGAGGACGAACTCAAGCAGCAGGAGCAGTTTGCGCTGTTTCTGGCAACAAACATCAGAGGCCGAACCCTCCAAGCGAGCCGACGTGATGTCAGGCTCCTCCTTATGACAGAGTGGACGGAGAGGTTCTGGCTGGATGAGAGGCACCTGGGGGCGTACGCGGCCCGAGCGTGGAACTTCGTTGACGATGGCGTGCACAGGCAGCTGGCGACCCAGCTGGGCTGCACTGTACGTTCCAAAATGAGCGTATTTTTAGAAATACGTAAAATACGGGGGTCTGTTTGCAAAATACGCTCAAATACGCTAAAAATACGGTCGTGCCAGTTCATCCCCCTGGAGCAAGGGAGGTCCCCTCCCGTGTGCTGCCAGACATCAGGGGAGCTCCCTGCAAGGCAATCAAGGCAACTAAGCCACAAGTTATTGAGGCATGAGAAGTGTCTCGCATATGCGTATGCAGTCGTTGTGGTGTGGTTTTGCTGGCGCCTGATCTCCCTGGGACCTCCCTGGGACGGTCCTGGCGCGTGTGACACTGCCACGCGCGCGCCAGGCCTGGGCCGCAGACCGTATTTCTCTCATGTACGGCGGAAAATGAACGTATTCCGTACATGTACGTATTCCGTATTTGTACGCGTACAACGTACTGTGCAGCCCAGCGACCCAGTGCATCCAGGAGCCCCTGGGGGCCGTTCAGGACATCGGCCACCTGCCTCCGGAGGTCATGGCCAGCATTGCACTGCTGTGAGGTTCTGCCTCCGTGAAGAGGGTGTAGCGGGATGCAATGCAGGATGTTATCAAGCATGCAGAAAGGCGAGGCAATGAAGTACGGGCTGAAATTGCCAGGAACCTAACGGCCCTGGTGGTTGCTGGCAAGGTATGTCACGACCGGCACTGCACCTGGTCATTTCGCTGTCATTAGGTGCAGTGGGGCGCAGGCGTTTGCTCTGTGTGTGTACCGTGTGTTGGTCCCGGGTACCACGGTCTCGTGGCAAGAGTGCCGGCAGGTGCAGGGGAGGTTCCCACGGTGGCATGCGTGGCAAGGGAGTGACCGCACTGTTAGCGGTTAGGTTTGGCTTAGTGCCTTTCGTGGTTGTTACTTGACTTGTAGAGGCCCATCGGGTCTGTTGCGTCGGGAATCGGGTCGAGCTGGTGCGAAGCCGTGCAAGCGTGCGATAGTACCTGCCTCGCCTGGAGCTCGGGTTGTGTGAGCCCTTACCTGTTCACATGAGGTGCTTGGCCTGCCTTGTGGCGTGGTGAGTGACCTAGCTCGACAGTGCGGGTCGGTGGGTCAGTATCGGACGGTGCAGATCGCATCTCTCTAAGCCGTACAGGGGACGCTTACGTTTGGTCCCGAGCAACGCTGGTTGCGTTGCTCGGTTTACTGTGGTCTGTGCCAATACTCCAGAGCTTTCACTGTAAGCAACAAGGATAGTGCCTGACTTACTGAACGAGTCCGCAGCCCGCCCCATTTGCGTTAGGGGAACAACTTTGCTTTACCACTTCGTAGTGTAGCCTAGCATGGGATAGCCGACGTCTTCCAAGTAGATAGCAAGGTGAATCGTCGAGTGCCGAGCCTGACAAGGGGCAAGGGCTCTTACGGCCAGTTCTCTGCTGTCTAGGGTTGACGCGCGCCTTGCTGCCGAGCGTAGCTGCCTTTGGGCGCTGGCTTGAGCGCATCCTGGTGTTTGCGCACCGCCAGGACGCTAGGGGATCAGAGGTTACAGCTTGTGAGGTTAGGATCATTGTCATCATCAGCTCTCGGCATCGGCATCCTACTGCTCCGTCCAACGTGCAACCGCACGACGGCAGGCGGGACTTAGCCCGTGCCATTTCGCTCTATTCACCACAGTAAACCGAGCCTCCCAGCCCCTGGGACCAAGTTGAGGCTGCCGGCGCTCGGGGACGCCTGGGCGCCTCGCTGAGGCCTTCGACCGCGGACCGCCTCTGGAGCTCCAGCTCCTCATCGACTAGTAGCGACATACAAGTGAGACTTTCATCCATGGCCGGCATGGCCTGGATTATGGGGTAGTCGGCTGCATGGGCGCGCGGGGCATGGGCCTCGCGCTGCTGTAGCGCCGAATGGCGTCATCGTAGGAGTAACTCCCCTGCTGCTGGTCTTCTAGTTCAACGTATGGAGTTTCTTGGGCATCGGGGCCCGCATGCCCTTCATCGCATGAGTCCTGTGGCGCCTTCTTCGTCCGCTGCGGCATCGCGCGCACTTGTACAGCCTTTTGCAGCGCACATGTCTTATTGGCTCGCGTTGAGCTACCGCGGCTCCGGCCAGCGTTGAGCTCGCCTTGCTTGGGACCTCTGTCGCGCGCACTCACCGGCCCTTCCCTCCCCTTCGCCTCCCTCTCCCTCCCTTCCCGTGGCGCAGCACCTCTGCTCCCTCCCGCTGGCCTGGGCGTCATGGACAGCGTGCATTCTGTCTTCTGCGGCCAGTACGAGGCCGCGGTCATGCTGACGCGGTGGACGGGGCCCGAGGACTACCGCATTAGTATGCACGTGGTGTATCGGGAGCTGGTGGGCCGCGCTATCACCTGCCTCCTGTCCCAGGCTGATCCCCGGAGGGAGCTGGTTTCAAGCCACCCTCCTGCCCCAAGTGACCTTGCTCGCCGCACGACGCGGCTGAGCAGGCTGCACACGTACTCGCAGCCCCCTCCCGTCGGCGACGCGGTGTGCAGCATCTGGTGCTGGCCATCGGAGCGGGTGCTGTTTGACATGGCCCGCGAGGTCTTTACCGGCGTACAGTCGCACCACGGTCCCTCTGACCGCGGCAACCCCTATGCCGCGTACGTCCTGCGCCCGAACGGGTACTACGTGTGGAGCCCACGCCTCAGCAACCAGCAGGGGCCGGAGATCATCCTGCAGCTCGACGACGCCGCCTTCGTCGGGCGTCAGCTGCCGCCTCTCCCTGAGACGGCACCCCGCCGGTTGGGCGACCCCCTCACGGGAGTCCCGCCTCGCTGACTGCCTCCCGCCCAGCCGTGGGAGCAAGCGCCGGGCGGGTGGGATTCCCGCCATGCTCAGGGAGCGCATGGAGCCAGTGGAGATGGCCGGCCGGGCGGGCCCGCCCCTTCCGCCCCCAAGGCCCGCATCAGCCTGGACCTTGCGCAGAGGCTCTCGTGGCCCCAGCGTCAGGCGGCAGGTGGAGCGAGCCAGGGCAGCACTGGAGCGGGCGGCAACCCCGCGGCGCAGGCCGCCTCCCTCCCCCACCACCACCTCCCCGCCCACCTCCTCCCGCCGCCCAGGAGCAGCGGATCGTGGTGCGCGCAAGCAACCGCAGTCCGGAGGCCTCCGAGGGCGACCAGGCAGGCAGCCGCAGCCCCAGGCGCAACGAGGCTGGCTCGGGCGAGGAGCAGCTGCCTCTTGCGCTGACGTGGCCGGCACAGGAGGAGCAGGGCGTGGAGGAGCAGTGGGCGCAGGAGGAGCAGCCGGAGGAGCAGCTGGACGCCGTGGAGCTGGCCGACACCTATTTCGACAGCATCTACGAGGGGCATCGCTGGCAGGACGATGCAGAGCCGGCGGAGGCGCCAGCAGCCCAGCAGGACGGCACGGAGGGGCAGGAGGCGCCTGCAGAGGCGCCGGTGGGCCGTAAGACCCGGCGGGGATGCCGGGCCGGCCGAAACAAGCGCCGGCGCAACCAGGCTGGCCAGGGCCAGCAGCACCAGGGGCATGGCCAAGCTCAAAGGTACGGCGGGGATGGTGGAGTGCAGCATGGCAGCGCGGCCTGGCAGGCTGGCCGCGCGCCCGGGCCGGGCGTGGGCATGGGTTGGCAGTATGGCAGCGCGGCCTGGCAGGCTGGCCGCGCGCCTGGTGACGGTGTAGGTGGGGCCTGGTGGGACGCGGAGGCAGCGGCGTACGGCGGCTATGGCATGGAGCAGGCGGCAGCGCACCACGGCGGTCGTGCAACCTCCCCTAGCGCATGGAGGCGCGGGGAGGCAGCACCATGAGTGACAACGGCAGCAGCGTGGAGTCCGTCCCGGGGGCCAGTGAGGCTCCCGGGCCGGCGGGCTCCACCCAGTCGGGGTTGAGGCTGCTCAACGCACCCCGCGCGTGCGCCAAGTACGCGCGGCCCCGTGAAGGCACTGTAATTAAGTCGCTCTGTGAGACTGGTGTCTTGCCTCCCGCTAAGCGTCGCCACCATGCTGCATCAGCAGCCTCCGCCTCCACTGAGGCTCAGCAGCGGCAGGACGCGCCGGCAGAGGGCACGGGCGCACCGAAGGGGCCCTGCCCATGCTGGCTGCACCTGGCCCTAGTGCGCAGCTTGGACCCATGCCTGAGCCCCTGTCGGCTGCCGCAGCATCTGCGCGACGCCGACCGTACGGCAGCTGTTCCTGTCAGCGGCAACCCCTGCACCTTTGCCGGTGCCCAGCCACGTGCAGCAGGAATGGACGTGCATGGCTGCCAACCCATTGTTTGCGCCTAGGCTGCCGTTGGCCCTACCAGCAGCAGCAGTGCATCCCGTCGAGCCCACAGCCCCCAGCCCTGCCACTGAGCCCGCCGCGTGGTGCAGCAGCCAAGCCCCAGCGCCGCACTGTAGGGCGACCGACTCTCAGCCACATGGACCGATGCATGATGAGCCTCAGCAACGCCCTGAGTCTCCTGTCCTGAGCGCAGCGTACCTGTGCACTGCCTTGCACGCCGCTGCAGCTGGGGGCAGGGCCCGGCGGCATGCCTGAGGAGGAGCGGCTGCCACTCCCAGGAGTGCACGCCAGCCCGGATAGCAGCACCGGCAGCGGCAGCAAGTCGCGACGACCCGCTTGCCCTGGTGCCACTCAAGTTAACGAACGAAGCCAGCAGCAGGGATGTGCCTACGTTAGCAGCAGTGCGCGCGGCTGGGCCCAGCCCGCGCCAGCAGCCCGACACCGGTATCTTTGTCGAGGGTAGACCTAGGACTGCTACGGACCAACTTTGTCCAGCAGCCTCGACACTTAGGGCGCCTGTCTGCAGCAGAGCCGACCAAGGGCGACACAGCCAAACGCAGGCGGCAGGCCGTACACCGCCTTGCAGAGCCGCAGTTTCAGCGGCAAGGGGACCCCGCGCTAGCACGAAGCGCCGCAAGAGGTTTCCCGGATCAGCACCCGCCTGGGCGAGGCAGGGACGCCCCGCCCCGCTGCCGTTGTGCGCGGAACCAGACGCGAGGTTGCTTATCGCCAGGCTAGTGGGCCTAGGCAGGAGTGCGGACACCTCGTCCAGCACACCGGCGGAAGTGCGCACACCAGCACCCGCCAGAGGCGAGGAGGAGGACGAGTTCGCGACGCCGGCTAGCCACCTGCCGTCGCCCTCGCCACTCCCGCCACCAAAGAGAAGGAGGGCGGAGGAAGAGCCCACAGCAGCAGCGGCGGCGCCACAGCTGCGTTTTTGTCCAGCCCCAGCACCAGCCAGCCCCACCCTCACCTCCGAGTCTGACGACGAAATGACACCGCCGCCCAAGTTCAAGTTCACATACAGGGCGCACGCCGACTGGGTGCGTGTGGCCAAGGCCTACCTGTACAAGGCGGCCAGCGGCTTCGCGAACTGCTCGCCGACGACATCTGCCTTCGCCTGCTCGGCCCGCTGCACACCGGCGGCACCAGCCACGCTGGTGCGAGGAGGCGAAGCGGCAAATCATCGCCACCGCACGGCAGGCAGCTACGCCCAACAACCCCACGCCTGAACAGCTCATCGACGCATACTTCGTGCACCTGGCACGGCGCTTTGAGGGGGATCGCCGGGCGGCAGCCTCCGAGGAGCTGAAGAGGGCGTGCCAGCGAGGGCGCCCCAGCGACTTCTACAAGCAGCTGGCAGAGCTGATGGAGATGCTGCCCACGCCAACGAGCACGCGGTAATGGAGATCTTCCTGAGCCGTATCGCCCCCTCGTTGCTGCTGAGCCTGCGCGCCGGCCCGCTTGCGGGCAAGGCAGCCAGGGACTACGCGGGCTGAAGGACCAGGTGCTCGACCACGCTGACACGGTGTGGGAGCTGGACACCGCTCCTCAGCCACTGCCAAGCTGCGCCAAGGAGCTGAAGAAGCTGGCCCGCAAGTACGACAAGGGGGTTACGGAGTCGGAGTCCAGCTCGGGCTCGAGGCCGAGAGCCCCCAGCTCCAGCGAGGAGGCGACGACAGCCGCCCGGCGCTACCGGCGGCACTCAAGCCAGCCAGGCGCCCCAGCGACCGGGGCGCGGCAGGTCGCGAGGGCGCAGCCGTGAGCCCACGCGGCGCGCTGCGCTCAAGAGCCCGGCCGTGCAAAGGGTGGCGGCCGCGACCGTGCTGGAGGTGCCCAAGTGCCAGCTGTGCTCTCAGCCAGGCCACGCTGCAGGTACGTGCCCGCAGTACATCGCCCTGGCTACGGCCAGTCAGGCGCCGCCAAAAGGGGGCGTCCGGCAGCAGGCCACCGGCCAGGGCGGTGGTGGCGCGGCAGCGGAGGCTACGGGCGGCTCGGCGGGCAGAGGAGGTGGAGGCAGCAGCGGTGGTGCGGGCGGGGGCTACGGGGTGGAGGCGGCAGCAGCAGCGAGGCGGCGGCAGGGGCTATGGGCAGCGCTACTGGGGCCTCCAGCAGGAGGGCGCTGCGCCATCTGCGACGACGCCAGCCACACGGCGGACACCTGCTACTTCCGCAACCAGGAGGCGGCCCCGACTACTGGAAGCGCATGGCATCCAGCCGTTCGCGGCCTACCGCAGCGGGCGCTGTCCAACCTGCTGGCGGCGCCAACGGCGACAAACTCATGGAGGCAGCCTACCAGGTGCTGCCCGCGGACCAGGTCACCGCCATGCTGACGCATACGGCGAGCTGCCACGGGTCGACGCGCCGGCGCCGCTCCTCACCTCCGCACAGGGCGCCAGGCCCGCCGCCGCAGCTGCGGCGCCGCACCACATGGAGCGGCACCGGCCCGCATCGCTGCCAGCACCCCGCGCGCCCGCAGGCCCGCCGCTACGAGTACCAGGACGACTTCTCTGGCGCGGAAACGGAGGAGGGTGAGCTGCCCCGCTACGGCAAGGCGGCGGGCATGGTCAGCGTGGCGGCGCTCAAGAGCACAGCGCAGGCGCAGGAGGAGGACCGCCCAGCTCATTCGAGCTGCTCAAGAAGCGCGCGCCGCGGCCGCCTGCGCAGGCGCGCTAGCGCACGCCACCCTGAAGTCGCAGCAGCTCCCGCCGCTTCGAGGTGAGTGAGGTGCCCAGCGGGCCATACCGCCGCAGCGCACGTCCAGGGCACGGGGTGAGGGCATGCAGGCGTCAGCCGGCGGCGGTCCACAGCTGCAGCAGACGGCGCCAGCTGAGCACGCGCCTGACCGCTCCGGTCGGCTGCTTATCGAGCTCAGCGCCCCCAGCGCAGCCGGCGCCACGGAGCCGGATCTGGGGAGCAGCAGCCACTCAGGCCAGTCGCAGCCGCAGGAAGGGCACGCGGGCGAGCAAGCAGGGCAGCATGGACTGGCCCTGGCCCAAGCGGCTGGATGTGGACGACGCAGCCTCCGTGTCCTCCACCACCAGCGACGGCCACGTCAGCCAGTGCAGCTCGCACAGCAGCACCGCCTCCACCACGTTCGGCACCATCACTTCCAGCGGCCTCAGCCACCGCAGCAGCAGTGCTGCACCGCCGTCACGCGATCGCCTTCCATCTGGGCACGTGGTCCGCGTCCTGCAGCCCCAGCCTGGCCTCGTCGCTGTCGCAAATGTCACCCAAGGCCATGCACAACGCCCTGCGCACGCGGCCCCAGGCCCGCCGCGTACCTGACGCGGCAGGTGGGCATGTTCTACTACCCGCAGGCGCCATCGGCATCGGCAGGGCGGGCCAGCTCAGAACAGCGCTTGGGGTGAACACCTGCAACCTGCGCGACCCAGCGGCAACCACCAACCTCATCACGGTTGAGGTGGCGCAGGCGGCAGGCATCCCCTTCAAGACCTCCAGCACCACCCTGATCACCTCCCAGGACGCCGACACGGCGGTTATCGGGAGGTGGTGCTGGACGGACTGTCGCTGGTTCTCCTGCCTGGGACGCCGCTGGAGTTCAGCGTGCGACTCAAGCAGACCCTGGTGGTGAAGGGAACAGGGCTCTTCGCGCTGCTGATCGGCAACCCGCAGATGCACATGGTTGCCGACGTGCTGGACAGCTACCCGGAGCTGTGCACCCGCGTGCGCCCCAACTGGCTCCTGGCGCCGGACACCTACTACGAGATCCCGATGGTGGCCGTGCCGGAGGGGGCGCCCGTGTGTGTCCTCAGCCACGTCGCCCGTGCCGCCTGCATGGTGACCGCGGCTGCAGGGAGGCGGGTTGCGCTACCGAGGATGGCGGCATGCTGCAGCCTTGGAGCCCCACGCAGGCGGAGGAGCAGGCGGACGGCGGCATGCTGCAGCCTGGGAGCCCCACGCAGGCGGAAGAGCAGGCGGCAGCCCCAGGCGCCGCTGCGCTGGACAAGGAGGAGGAGGGACAGGCGGCAGCCCCCGGCGCCGCTGCATGGGAAAAGGGGGATGAGAAACAGGCGGCAGCCCTCGGCGCCGCCACGATGGGACAGGAGGACGGGAGGCAATCAGCCCCGACGCCGCCGATGGGGCAGGAGGACGAGCAGCATACACTCCCGGCGCAACCACGATGGGACAGGAGGACGGGTGGCAGCCAGCCCCGGCGCCGCCGCTGATGGTACAGGAGGACGGCGGCATTCAGTCCCCGCGCAGCCACGACGGGACAAGGGGAGAGGCGGCAGACAGCCCCGGCGCCCAGCAAGGGAGCGGGAGGGGCAAGAGGCAGCCCCAGGCGCCTCTGGGTCGGAAAAGGAGGATGAAGAACAGGCGGCAGCCCCAGGCGCCGCCGCGATGGGACAGGAGGACGAGCCACAGGCAGCCCCAGGCGCCGCTGCAAGAAGCCGGGAAAGGCTGCCCGCGGCAAGACTGGAGGAGCTGAGAGCGGCGGCAAGGGCCGCCTACGACGAAGGGCAGGTCCGCCAGAGGGAGCCGGCACGTGCGGTAAGGCTAAGGGTCGACGAGCTACCGCCAGCAGAGGGGCTGCCGGCCGCTATGGAAAGGGACAGGAGGCGGCCAGCTGCAGCCAGGGTGGCCGTGGCGAGGCTCGAAGAGCTCAGGGATGCCCTCATAGCCGCAACAAGGGCGCGGAAGAGCAGTTGAGGGACCTGCAGGCGGCAACCAGGGAGCAGGCAGCAGCTGCACTCCCTGCGTCGGCCGAGAGGCAGGGGCGGTTCTGGGCTGCCACGCGCTTGCGCGAGGCACGCGCTGCGCGGGAAGAGGAGGAGCTGTCGGCCGCTACACGCGCCAATGCAGAATTGCTGAGGCGGCAGCTGCAAGCCTTGCGTGCAGCCACGGATGCGCAGGAGGAGCGCCTGGCCGCGGCACGTGCCGCAGCAGCGATACAGGGCCAGCAGCTGGCGGCTGAACGAGCGGCCGCGGCCCTGCGAGGGCTGGCACCGCCGTGGACGGACAGGGGCGCGGCGGCCAGGGCAGCCCAGCTGGCGGAAGAGTGGAGGGAGGCGCCGGTGTTCCGCAGCTGCGGCGCGCTTCGAGGCGTCACCTGGACAAGGCGCCCAGGGCACCACGCCCCTGGAGCAGTGACGACTCCGTCACCTCCTCGGGCTACTCCAGTGAGGAGGTGCCCCTTACCCGGCGTGAGTTCCAGCGGATGCAGGCGGTGGAGCAGAGGCGTGGGGTCCGGTACCGCGCCTGCTCCTGGCCTTCGCCCCTGGACCAGAGCGCACACCCGCGAGCCGCCCCTGCTGGACTTCGGTGCCCGATGTGCTCAGCAGTGCGCCGTGCACCATGCTCACCCAGAATGAGCACGTGCTGGCAGCACCGCGGGTGGCGGCACGCGCTCTACCTGGGCCCCAAGCGGCAGCAACCATCCGGAGCGCCGCGCGCCAGTTCCAGGTCGACGATGGGGGCTACGACTCCCCAAGCACGGCTGGCACGGACTGCTTGGTGAGGACCGCCAGAGGCGCGATGCTCATCCGCTCCCGCAGCGTCGCTGCTGCGCTCAAGGCGGCAGGCCATCCTGCTGCAACGGCCGCGTGAGGACGGAGGAGGGCAGCTGCTGGTGCATCCTGCAGAGGCCCATGTGGTGGATCACCTGGTGTCCAAGGCTCAGGCGGCCTACTACGACGCGCTGCCATGCTGGGCCAGGGGTGAGTGGGAGCAGGCGCAGGCGCGGGTGGACACGCGGCGCACCAACCTGCTGCATTGGGACCTCCCGCTCGGCATGTGCGGGGGAGTGTACATGCAGCGATCATGGGGGCAGTGGGACGTAGCCTACCGGCGCGCCACCCGCTGGCTCCGGCAGCAGCCGGCGGCGCTTGCCGTAGCGGTGTTTGCGGAACTGGCCGAGGTGCTCATCATGCTGCACCTGCCACCAGAGGAGGCTATCGCGCTGGCGGTACCCGTGCAGCAGCTCTCACGACCTGTGGCTGCTGCTCACCATGCGCCGGAGGGAGCAGGAGGAGGCGGACGAGCAGGGCTACCGCGCCAGGTTGCACTGCGAGGCCCTGGAGCCAGCGCCATAGTGCACGCGGTCCACGCTGCCTGGTGCTACGTGCAGCAGGGGCGCTACACAAGGTCGGAGGTGCAGCCGCTGCTGCGAGCGTGGCCAATGCCCTGGGGTTCCACTCCCACCAGGAGTGGTGGGTCCTGCAACGGTACAGGGCCCCTGGGAGCGGTGCAGCGACCCGAGCTCTTCGAGCCCGTGCTGGCGCCCGCCGGTGGTGCTGCTCACGCCACGAAGAGCCTGGCAACCATCATGCACCAGCACTGCCCCTACGCGAGGCCGCGCCCGGGCACGTCCGCGCAGGTCCTGGACACCCCATTCACGGTGCTCGTGCAGCCCAGGCAGGCGCAGCGCGCCCTCAGGCGGCACGCCGTGCTGCCGGAGTGGCCAGAGGAGCCCCACACCGGGGCTTGGCTGCGCTCAAGCTGGGACCAGCCCCTGCAGCGCGGCGCGCCCAACCGGCCTCCCGATCCGCCATCCCCGCCATCACCCCAACCTCGGCAGCCGGCACCACCACCACCACCACCACCACCGCCACCCATGCCACCGTCACCCCCACAACGGCGGTCATCACCACCACCACCTCCACCACCACCGCCACCTCCGCCACCACCGCCGCCGCCACCACCACCGCCACCGCCACCGCCCAACAACGGAGAGGAGGACGAAGCGGGCGCAAGCACATCTAAGGTGGGTGGGGCAGAGGGCGCTTTGGGGCACGTAGAGGGGCAGGGTCAGGGCCAGGCCGCGGGCGGCAGCACGTGCGCGCCAGCCAATGTGGGCCTGGTCGAGGCCTCAGCGCAGCGGGCGGGTACCGGGCACAGCCAGGCTGACGGCGGCAGCACGCCTGCACCCGCTACGGTGCAAGTGGATGCGCCTGGGCCTGTCCCACTACAGCAGCAGCCGACAGGGGTGCGGGAGCAGGAAGCGGGGCTGGCGCAGGGCCAGGCCGCAGGCGGCAGCGCGTGCGCGCCAGCCAGGACGGAGGAGCAAGCGGCGGCGCAGGAGCAGCAGCTATCACCGCCGGCCAGGAGTCAGGAGGCGGGGCCCGAGCCCGGCCTAGCCACCGGCGGCAGCGAGCACGCGCCAGCCAGGGAGGATCAGGCTGGTGGTGCAGCGCAGCAGTTGGGGCAGCAGCCGGGCCAAGCCGTTGACCTCGGCAGTCTCTCTCCACTCGCTGCCGAGAGAGAGCTTGAGGCCATGTACGACCCGCAGCGGCTGCTGCTACAAGAATGGCTGCCGCGGGTGCGTGCATGGCTCCCCTCACGGTTCAGCGAGCCGGAGCCACCACCGGCCTGGTGGGACCAGCCCGACCTGCGCCGTGAGCGCGCGGCGCTGCCCATCCCCAGCCACGTGTGTGAGCTCTCCAACCTCATCGGGCTCGGCAGCCGGCTGGATCGGGAGGTGCTGGGGGCTCTCCTCGACACCAGGCTGCAACAGGAGGATGCTGCAGCTAGAGTGAACGGGTTCGAGGCGCACCGGCGCGAGCTTTACACTCAGGACGCGCATCATGTCTGCGCCCAGGCCCTAGCGGACGTCCTGGTCATGCAGGCACCAGGGCCCAGCGCGCCAATCAGCGACGCGGAGAGTGCGCGCCGGCACGCCTGCGAGGAGCTCGAAGTCTACCGGAGGATAGCCCGGGCCAGGCTGCAGGCCCTGCTGGTGGAGGTCTGGCAGCTACAGCTGCCTGAGCGGAGGAACGGCAGCCTCGCGCAGCGGACGGCGCTGGCCATCGAGATCTGGGGCAGCATGTTCTCCCGCCCCACTCCTCTCCAGCAGGCCCTGCTGCCAGGCCCAAGGGCGGCGATCGACCTGTATGTGCGCGCCGGCCTGGCACTGGAGGCACTGCGGGAGCCCCCGGCCAGCAATCCTTCGCTGCAGCGGCTCATGGAGGGACCCTACTATCGCGTGCCAGCCAGCAGCTTCGCGCCGCTGCCGCAGGGACAGCCGGACCCTGTGGAGTTCGACCGCTGCCTCTTCGCGTTCAGGAGGGGCGACCCGATCTACTTTGACGCAGAGCCTGGGCTGCTGAGCGACATGGTGGAGGCCTACCAGCAGACAGCCCGCTCCCTGGTCATGGTGACCACGGAGTGCATCCTTCGGCACCCCAGGCCATCACCCTACACGCGTGACCGGTTCAGCCGCCAACTGCTGCGGGCCGCAACAGCGGCGCTGCGCGACGTGGCGGATGCACAGCCCGCGGGCAGCGACCCAGCCCACGATCGGGCTTGGCTGGAACGGGTGTGGCTTCTGTTTGCGCAGTGGGCCTATGCCCTGGTCGACTGGCGCAGGGAGGCGGGCACCAGCACCGCCTATGCCCACTGGGAGCCATACGTGGGGAACCGCGCCCTCCACGCCTGGGCGCGTCAGATCTTCATGGCGGTCGTGGAGAGCGAAGAGCAAACGCCCGAGACGGGCGAGCTTGACCTGGCCCTGGCAACGGCCATTGTCAGGTCGGTGGTGCCACGGCCGCGCAACCGGTGGAGCAAGCCCATGTTCAGAGCATGCACGCTGCGGCGGGGCTACTGGCCCGGTCCCCTGGAGCAGCACCCGAGTGAACGCGGCGAAGGGGGCGGGCCCGGCGGGCCTGGAGGGCAGGCGGTGGCCCTGGCCCAGGCGGACCTGGAGGGCCAGGCGGTGGCCCTGGGCCAGGCGGACCTGGAGGGCCAGGCGGTGGCCCTGGGCCCGGCGGACCAGGAGGGCCAGGCAGCGGCCCTGGGCCTGGCGGATTGGGAGGAGGAGGGGCAGGAGGCAGCGGCGCCGCCGGCGGCGGGCAGTCAGGCCGCGGCGGCAGCCCCCCCAGCAAGCGCCCCAGGGGCCCAGAAGGGCATACGCAAGGATCAGGAGGCGGCGGAGAAAGTGCCGGCAAGGGAACAGGAGGCGGCGCTGGGAGCAGCAGCTCGCGCCAGGGAGCAGCCGGTCAGGTAATGGGCAGCGGCGCCACCAGCGGCGGGCAGTCAGGCCGCGGTGGCAGCCCCCCAGGCACAAGGGCCGCAGCGCCCAAGAAGCTAGGATCCGGCCATGGGACAGGAGGCGGCGCTGGGAGCCACGGCTCGCGCCATGAGACTACCGGAGAGGAGGGAGCCAGTGCCGCACAGGGCGGCCAGCCGCAGCAGCGCGGCAGCTCAACAGACGGACGGGCCAAGGACGGCCCCAGTGGCGGCGGCAGCCAACCCCCACGCAGGGCCGTGCGGGGTGGCGCCAGCAACAGCCAGCAGCAGGCGTTCCCCTGGGATCCGGGCACCAAGCCCGGAGCGGCCGCATCTCCAGGAGGACACGTATCCGCCATGCTTCAGGATGTTGCCAATGGCTGCGTCAACGCGCGCCGCAGGTTTACAGCGGGCATGTGCATGGGTCACGGAGGCTGCCCAATCGCTCGCCGCCGCGCCAGCGCGGGCTTTGCGAGTCAGCGACCAGGCATCGCTCCAACTTTTTCTCCTGCTCCTCCTGGTCACATGGGCTGCAACGCCCAAAGAGCCCACCGTGACCATGCGCCTGCCCGCTGGGAGGCGTGGTAAGCGGCGCGTTGGCGCCCCACGCACTGTTCGGGTCGGTGCGGGGGTGCGGCCCAGCGTGCGTTTTGGAGACTAGAGGCGATCGGCTTAGGCGGCTTTCTGCTCTGGTGTGCCCTCACTGGAGCCCCGCGCGCGGCATAAAATCGCTGCTCTGCTGGCTCACACAGGCTGTGGCGGGCCTGGTGGCCAGTGTCATCCGCTGCTGCATTCGGCTCACCCTCGCACTGCTGCTGCGGCTGTGCGCAGCCATTGACCGACTGGCGGTCACGGCTGCTGCACCCGCATGCGCACCATGCCATGGCGAGTGGGCTGGAAGTGGCACAAGGGAGCGGGTGGCAAGCGCAAAACCAGGGCGAGGCGTGGCTACTGGGAGCCGATTTGCGTCCCTGCTGGCCCCTCCAGGGCTGTGCGGTCCTGGGGACCTCTGGCATGGCTGCTCACCGCCCTGCTGCTGCTGGGCGGCGCGGCGGCCTCAGGTGCCATGTGCGGACGCGTCATGCCCTCCGGACTGGAGGCGCACGATGCTCCCCTCATCGGCCCCGCTGCGCTTACCGCCCTGGCCAGCCATGAGCAGCAGCGCGCACGGGAGGAGATCAGGTGGGCCGGCAGGCCGCCCAGGGCGGTGTGGGGGCTGCCACCCGAGCAGCACCCGGCGGCTTTTGCAGCTGTGAGCGCGTTTTCCCCGGAGTCCGACACCTACGCTGCGGCATACGCGCGTTACCAGAAGGACCCGGATGGCGGCTGGACCTGGGGCTGCAGCAGGCATCTATCGCCTGCGCAGCTGGCGGAGCTGCAGTCAACCGTTCGCGCTCGCAAGGGCACCGCCTTTGCCTACACCACGCGGGAGATGCCCGGCTACCATGGCGGGCAGGGGCCGTTCACCCTCGAGCTCACCAAGAGCGGCCCCATAGCGCAGCCGCCAAGGCGCTACTCGCCGCAGGAGCAGGCCGTCATTGCAGAGAAGACGAAGGAGCTGGTTGAATCCGGGCTTGCGGAGGAGTATGACGGGCCTACTGTGTGCGTCGTGAACCCCGTGCTTGCTGCCAAGAAGGACGAGCAGACCGGGCAGTGGACCGCGACGCATGGCGCAGGACTACCGCCCGTGAACAAGCACACGGCGCATGACAAGTACGGCCTGCACCGCCCGGAGGACATATTTGCCAAGGTCGGCAAAGCTCGCATCTTCAGCAAGCTGGACATGCGGCAGGGGTTTTTGCAGATCCCCATCGCGCCCGAGGACAGGGCGAAAACTGCTTTTTGGTGTGGCAACAAGATCATCGCCTACACCCGCATGCCATACGGGCTAAAGAACGCATCCGCCAAGTTCCAGCGCGTCATGGACTTCGAAATCGCCAAATCTAAGCTGGACCACTGCGCCATCGCGTTCATCGATGATCTGCTCATCTGGAGCGACACACCGGAGGAGCATGTACGGCATGTTGCTGCCGTACTGGATATGCTGCACGCCTGCGGGCTTCGCGCACCCGACAAGTCCATCTTCGTGCCGATGTGCTAGAGTACCTGGGCCACAACCTGAGCTCGGAGGGCATCTCGCCCCACCAGGCCAAGGTCTCAGCCATCCTCGCCATGCAGCCGCCACGCAACGTGTCGGAGCTGCGCTCTCACCTGGGCTTCATCAACTACTACCGCTGCTATGTGCCACACATGAGCGCGATGGCTGCTCCGCTCAACGCGCTGCTCAGGAAGGGCGTGCCCTGGTCATGGGGCCCTGAGCAGCAGGCGGCGTTCGATAGCATTAAGGCGGTGTTTGCTCAGGAGGGCGTGATCCTGCGGCGAATGGACTATTCGCGCCCCTTCATCCTCCACACCGACTTCTCCAACAAGGGCATGGGGGCAGTGCTAGGGCAGCGGGATGACAACGGCAACGAGTACATCTGCGCAGCCATCAGCAGATCGCTGAACGTCCATGAGAAGAACTACTCCAGCTACAAGGGTGAGATGGTGGCGGCCTGCTGGGCAATCCGCACGCTGCGGCATCACCTGCTCGGGGGTCCGCCCTTCGAGCTTGTGACAGACCACCAGCCGCTCACCTACCTCATGACGTCGGAGGGGCTGACCGGGCACTATGCTCGCATGCAGCTCATCCTGCAGGAGTTCAACTTCACCATCCGTCATCGCCCCGGTGCCAAGCACCAGAACGCAGACTCTCTGCGTTCACCCTTGCCCACCACGGAGGACAACAGCGGCGCGCGGTGTGATCACGAGCCAGCGGAGGGCCCGCGCGTCATGCGCCCGCACGGGAGGCAGGCAGGCAGGCCCAGCGGTGTGCAGCTTGGAGTAGGAGGCGGAGGAGGAAGCGCCAAGACGGCGGCGCTGTGAGTTGGGCGCTGGGCGGCTCATCGACTGGCGCCTGGGCGCTGCTGGCGTCAGCGGTAGCAGTCAAGCAGCTGCCGGCGTGCCAGGCGGCTCTGGTCAGCAGGGCCAGGGAGCAATTTCTGGCCAACCAGGCAGTGTGCGCAGCCACGGGCTGCAGCGCCTGCGCTGGACAGCCTGCTGCCCAGCTCGGAGGAGTTGCTGCGCGGCAACAACGGCTATTGGACGGACAAGGCGGATGCAGAGCCCACCCACGACCCGCCGAGCGCCAGGCAGCGCGGCAGGCGGCGCTGCACCAGCTGCCAGTTCTGCTTAAGGCTGCCAAACTGGCGCCACAGGGCGGCGGCGTCGGCGGTGTCAGGGGTGAGGCGCAGCTGCCAAGGCGTTTCTTCCGTGCAGCCAAAAGCACGGGGATAACGCTGTTGGAGCCGGTGGGCGGGTGTTGCGCCATGCTTGAGGCCTGCCTCAGGGCTGGGCTTCGCGTGTCGCGGTACCTACTCACCAGGGACCAGGAGCAGCCAACGGCGTACGTGGCGGAGCGGCTGGCGCTGCTGGCGGGGCTATATGCTCACCAGTTTCCGCCGGAGGCGTTTCGGGACGCGTTCACCGCGCTGCCGGTGCCGGTGGCCGAGGTGACTGAGGCCATGCTGTTGGACGCTGGTGCGGGCGACGGCACGCAGTGGCTGCTGGGCGCTTCGTGGAGTGCTCGGCACCCGCTGCCGGATGCGCAGCTCAACGCGCTGCACCACGTGGCGCGAGTGCTGCTGCTCCTGCAGCAGGTGCAGGTAAGGGCACCGGCGTTTTGGGTTGAATGGGAGGACGGCCCGCACAGCATGCGCCTGGGCAACCGGCTGCCGGTGGTGCTGGAGGCGGAGCGGCTCGGGGGCAGGGTGAAGCGCAGCAGCACGCTCTGGAGCAACCTGCTGCCGCGCGGGACGTGGCAGCAGCTGGCTCGGGCGGGGCTGGAGCCGGCGGCGGAGCTGGCCGACCTGGGCCCATTCGTCGACGGCCAAAGCAGGCCGCTGGCGGGGGTGCTCCCGGCATTTGCTGCCCCAGGGCTAATGCCGGCCACCGACGGGTCAACGGTGTACGAGCGGGTGCCTGGTGCGGCCAAAGCCACAGCCCCATCGGTCTCCACGCGGGAGGCGCTCAAGGGCTACCATCCGCTGGTGGGGGAACTTGGGCCATTGGAGCGCACGCAGCGCTGCAGCATGATTAACGCGGCGGCAGACGTGGGCGTAAGCAGCTTGCTCTTGGCAGCAGCCCTCGCCCTCAATCAGCCTGCACCGGCGGCGCTGGCGGTCATGTGCAGCCACGCGCGCACGGTGTTGGGGCAGCAGCTACGCCCGGGCCTGGCGGCAGCATGTGCGGCGGGCGCACCGAAGGTGGAGCCCACGTGGCCCGCGTTCATCGCCCTTGCCACAGCGCTGGAGCAGGCGGAGCAGCGCAGCTCGCCCACATGCCCTGACATCTGGATGGACGTGAACACCATGGCCTACCTGAGGCAGGGACGGGTGGACCCAGCCTGGCCCCAGGCAGAGGCGCGCAGGGTGAAGCGCAGGGCGCGCCACTACCGGCTGCAGGGCCAGCGCTTGCTGCGGATCATGCCGCTAAGCCATCATCGGGTGGTGCCTGCGCCAGAGGAGCGCAACGCGCTGGTGCGGAGGGCGCATGAGGAAACCGGGCACCGGTGTCCGGCGAACGGCAGCGCCGTCGCGCCAAGCATTGGTGGTATGGGCTGCGCCGTGACGTGGAGGCTATTGTCACAGGCTGCGAGGCGTGCGACCTGGTCGCAGGCCGTGGCGCGCCGGTGGCTGGCAGCCTGAACCCCACGCCCATCAACGGCCTGTTCTATCGCTGGGGCGTGGACCTGTGCGGGCCGTTCACCAAGACCGCCCGTGGCCATCGCTACGTCATGGTGTGCGTGGAGTACTTCTCTAAGTACGCCGTCTTCGTGCCGCTAACCTCCAAAGGGGCCAAGCATACGGCCTTCGCCTTCCTGCACCATGTGCTAGGGCGGTTCGGGGCACCAGCAGAGGTCTGCACCGATCAGGGCTCGGAGTGGAAGGGTGAGTTCGCGCAGCTGCTGTTGGATACGCTCACGGACCATCGCATGACCTCGGCTGCGCACCCTGAGGCCAACGGTCTCAGCGGCCGCCGTTCAGACATGCAAGCGTGCGCTGGCTCGCATGATGCGGACCAACGGAGGCAAGAAGGCGGATTGGGATGAGCTGCTGCCCTACGCCATGCTGGGCTACAACAGCTCGGAGCAGGCGTCAACGCGCTTCAGCCCCTTTCAGCTCATGCATGCAACGCCCCCTACGATCCCGGCGGCCATACGCCAAACTTTCGAGGCGCCGCTGAACTTCGATGACCCCGACGCGGCAGAGGCCTCGGTGGTCGAGCGTGCCCACGCGGTCAGGCGGCACCTGGCCATCGCAGGGGACAACCTGCTCATAGCCCAGCATCGCGATACGCTGCGCCACGCCAAGCTGCGCTGAGGCGGGTACCACCGCGCGCGGCACGAGGTCGGGACTACGTCTACTACACTCCGACCACCTCCAAGAAGGCCCTGGTGCCGCACACGTGTGCGGTGCTGCGCGTGAAGGAGGTGAGGCAGGGCGGTGTGCTTGTGCTGCAGGGCAAAGACGGGGCCACGCTCCAAGCCCATGCGCGCCGGTGCGCACCGCGTTACTCTGCCCATTCGCGACCCGGTGGACCCGCTGTCTGGCACGGCCAGGCGTGGAGCACGCCTGCGAAGGCTGCAAGTCGCCGCTGGACCCAGTGCACATGCTGCTGTGCGATGGCTGCGGAGTGGGCTGGCATACCTATTGCCTCAGCCCGCCGCTGCTGCGCATCCCGGATGGCGACTGGTTCTGCCCCGCATGCATCAAGGCGGGTGTGCAGGGCGCCGTAGGGGAGGACGATGGATCGGCGTCGGCGTCTAGCAGTGGCAGCTCCGGCAGCAGCGGCAGGTTGGAGCGCCGGGTGGTTAAGGGACGGAGTGCAGGGAAAGGAACGGCGGAGGTGCAGCAGCCCAAAGCAGCGTCACGGAACCCGTGCCGGGCGTTCGCGGCATTTGAGGGTGCGAGGGTGCAGCAGCGCAGCACCAATGTGCATGGAGAGGAGGAGGTGCGCTTGGGCAGTGCGCACTACCTGGAGCGGCAGGGGCGGCAGGAGCTGTTCCTGGTGCTGTACGACGATGGTACGGAGGGCACCGTAACGGCGACGCAGCTCCGGAGCATGCTGCTTGGCCGCAGGGAGAAGGCGCGCCGCGGGCGGCCCGTGGCGAAGGTCACCTGGGCGACAGGTGGCGTGAAGGTGAAGGATGTGCACCCGGGCAATGTGCAGGCTGCTTTGGCCAGCGCGATGCCGGGGCAGCATGATGAGGGCAAGGAAAGGGCGGTGCACGCTGAGGTGCGCGGCGGGTCGGCTGGAGGCCACACGGGTGACCAGCCGGCAGTGGAGCCAGCTCAGCAGCAGCGTCGAGTTTGGGGATGCAGGAGGTAGTGTTCAGCCGCTCGCGAGACGATAGGGGTTCGGGAGGTGCTGGAGGCGCAGGGGTGTTCAGTTCGGCGGTACGTGCCGCAGCAGGCATGGGATGCGGCCAGGCCTTCGTTCTACCAGCAGCTGGCGCAAGACGGACACAGCCTCGACGCTGTGGTGTTGGGTGTGGGGGATGGCGCCTTGGACCTTGCGCTGCCGGCGGCGGCGGAGAACCGCAGCGGGGTGTTTGCGAGGGTGCCATGGGAGTATGTAGCAGGGGCGGATGAGGCGCGCTACGAGTGGCTCCGTGCCGCTCAGCAGAGGGAGCGCCTGGCGATGTTGGAGTGGGGGGATGAAGACGGGTCGAAGGGGTTTTGGCTGTGCGTATTCAACAGCCGCGAGACGAGGGATGTGATGCTGGTGGACCGGCGGTCTGCAGTGACGCTGGTGTAGGTTAGGTGCATGCGTACGGCACGAGAGAGCATGCGGCCCCAGGCATTTCAAGGTGGTACGGGGCATTGGAGCATTTTAGGACTGGCGTGCGAGGTGGCTGTTTGAGTCAGCACGTTGCAAGAGCACAGCATTAAAGCACGCTTTCAAAAAAAAAAAAAGGGTAGGAGAGGTGAACAGTGGACGGTTGGATGCAGCAGAGACTGCAGACTGTAGAGGCAGGGACAAACTGACTGTCGTGAGCGCGCAAGGTGCGCGCGAATTGATGCTGGTCGACGCACTGCGTTGCACTTGTGCCGAGGAGGCGAGTGGCGTGTCTTTACTCAGTGGGCACGTGTGCAGCATCTGGGCGTGACAGCTGTCACGACCGGCACTGCACCTGGTCATTTCGCTGTCATTAGGTGCAGTGGGGCGCAGGCGTTTGCTCTGTGTGTGTACCGCGTGTTGGTCCCGGTACCACGGTCTCGCGGGCAAGAGTGCCGGCAGGTGCAGGGGAGGTTCCCACGGTGGCATGCGTGGCAAGGGAGTGACCGCACTGTTAGCGGTTAGGTTTGGCTTAGTGCCTTTCGTGGTTGTTACTTGACTTGTAGAGGCCCATCGGGTCTGTTGGCCGGAATCGGTCGAGCTGGTGCGGCGTCGCAAGCGCGCGATAGTACCTGCCTCGCCTGGAGCTCGGGTTGTGTGAGCCGTTACCTGTTTACGTGAGGTGCTTGGCCTGCCTTGTGGCGTTGTGAGTGACCTAGCTCGACAGTGCGGGTCGGTGGGTCAGTATCGGACGGTGCAGATCGCATCTCTCTAAGCCGTACAGGGACGCTGTTTATCCCGAGCAACGCTGGTTGCGTTGCTCGATTTACTGTGGTCTGTGCCAAAACTCCAGAGCTTCACTGTAAGCAACAAGGATAGTGCCTGACTTACTGAACGAGTCCGCAGCCCGCCCCATTTGCGTTAGGGGAACAACTTTGCTTTACCACTTCGTAGTGTAGCCTAGCATGGGATAGCCGACGTCTTCCAAGTAGATAGCAAGGTGAATCGTCGAGTGCCGAGCCTGACAAGGGGCAAGGGCTCTTACGGCCAGTTCTCTGCTGTCTGGGGTTGACGCCGCTTGCTGCCGAGCGTAGCTGCCTTTGGGCGCTGGCTTGAGCGCATCCTGGTGTTTGCGCACCGCCAGGACGCTAGGGGATCAGAGGTTACAGCTTGTGAGGTTAGGATCATTGTCATCATCAGCTCTCGGCATCGGCATCCTACTGCTCCGTCCAACGTGCAACCGCGACGACGGGCAGGACTTAGCCCGTGCCATTTCGCTCATTCACCAGTGGCGTGTCTTTACTCAGTGGGCACGTGCAGCATCTGGGCGTGACAGGTACCCGACACGACGTGGCATGCGGTGTTAGGCCTGAGCTTTTAAAGCTGACACGCTTGTTTGCATCCTGCTATGCAGCAGGCTTTCTTTTCTGAATGTATTGCCACAATGCAAGTCAGTCAGTTGCTCACGTACCAAAGTGCATCACAAGGGGTAGATGCACCGTGACATCAAGCCGGACAACATCCTGTACAGCCCAAACTGTTGCATTATGGGTCGGTGACACCCCAGCCGGTTCTGAACGGCTGGTGCGTGCTTACTTCGCACATGTCACGTGGCGCATGCCTGAATCAGGGCTTTTCAGCACCAGGATGCACCTGCTGCTGTGTCCACCTGCTACAAAACTGTAAGCGCAGCAATGTCAGCAATGTCAACGTCTCCAGTCTGCGCTTAGAACACGTCGTGCCAGTCCACACCCCTGTAAGGGAGGTGCCCTCCCATGTGCTGCCAGACACCAGCAGGGCAGCTCCCTGCAAGGCATCGGGGTCTCTCAGCCACGTGTTTTCAGGGCATGAGAAGTGTCTTGATGTGGATTGGCTGACGCCTGGTCGCCCTGGGACCTCAGTGGGAGTGTGGACGCCCTGGTGCGCGTGACATTACACGTGCTACTGCGTTGTGCAGCTGCTACTACCGCTCACGCCGATAGCGGTCTTGAGCTGAGCGGTAGCATGCGTGATGTTATGCTCGGACCTAATCAGGCGAAACTCGCAGTGCTGTTAGGGCATATTTGGTCTGCGCGTCATGCCCGTGTACCGTTTATGCGTTAGCTAGTGAGCTCGCTCACTGATGGCATCCTGGTAGCAGTGTATCCGGGTGCATGCCTTGGGGCTTTTGCGTTGACCCTGGAGCCCCTGGCTCGTATACGGGTCCTTACATGTTGGGTTCGGATCCTACCATGTAAGAAACAAACAAACAAACAAACAAGTGACATTACCACGCTGTCACGACCCAGGATAGTACGGACAACGGTTCCATGTGCCTACGAGTCACTTGCTGGTTGCGCAGGGGCGAGACGCACACAGTGCGCTCACCAAGCTGCTTGATAGACCTGTCAGAAAGTGGGCTTAAGCAGCACTACGCGCGCTGCGGCAACTGCTCAAAAGGCACGAAAGCGTGCTCATGCCACCTCCCCCTGAGGCTCAGCACTGCGGTTGCACAACTTCACTTTACCTGCCTCCTGGGGTGGGCTGTCAGGCAATCCACCTGACTCCACCCCCCTACGGTGGATGGGGGCCACCTGGGCGCGTCCCGGGTGCAACACACCCCACCTCCTTAACTCACGCGGAGGTGCTTCGCCTCCTGCGTTAGTATTATTATTATCACTTTACCTGTCGATAGCAGTAATGGGCAACGGCTTACGGCTAGCTAGGCCTTCGCCGTGCAGGGATTAGCTGCGAAACGGTATGGGCACCGTCGACTACCGGGGAACGCTTGCTCTAAAAGAGGGAACGAACCGCGGCGGGCTCCATAAGTCCTGCTCGTAACCTTACAAGATACATAGCAATGTTCGGTCGCCAAGGGTCACTTTGGCGGAGCAAGAAGAGCGCTGTGCCCGCGCTCCAGCAGCAAAATAGGTCCCCAAACGTACGGCAGGCGTAAACCCCTACCGAGATCAACACGCCACGTTGTTACTAGCAACAGTAAACATCAAAGTACTGTACGTATTATGCTCTACTTGCTAAGGTGTGCCACGCCAGTACTGACATGCGCCTCGCACGGGCTTACACATAGAACTGCACCGCAGGTGCCCAGAAGGCGACCAAAGAAACCAAGCGCTAAAGGCATACACACGGCACGCTAAAGAATCCACTAACTGCTATGATAAACTCTACGACTGCTGATTTAACTGCTCAAACGCACACTGAACGCACGGTGTATACACTTGACACGTGCCGGGGCCTAGTGCCACGTGGCTTAACACACAGCGACTCCAACCTGCTGCTACCGGTACACAAAGTGCCAACATCAACTGCAAGCCAATTTCCACATGTCGGCAGAGCTGTGCCACACCGCCACGCTGGGTCGCGACAGCGTGCCATACCAACCCTGGACCACAGACCGTATTTCTCTCATGTACGGCAGAAACATGCCATATTTCGTACATATACATATCAGCACAACGTTCTGTGCAGCCCAGATGGGCACATCTTGACCCGCCGGAAAATGTGGGGCATCCGTTGGGAAAACCAGCACAAGGAGACGTTTTGGCGGCTAACGGTCTACGGCGTTCCCTTGCTTGGCAATTCGCACAGAAGGGGGCAGGCGCCGGGTGTGGGAGCTTCGGTGGCCCTGACGACTGGGGTCGGCAACCCAGGCGGCACCACCAGAGGGTGACAATGGATTGGATTGGGGGGTCACCCCCGGTCCCGGAGATTAAGATTGGAACCCGTGAGATTGGTGGCAGTGCCCCACCTAGATTGAGTTGCCTGGCCACCAGGATTGAGTTGCCTGGCCATTAAGACTGAGTTCCCTGGTCACTAGCTGCAGTCTGACTGCCCCTGACACACGTGGCATGTGGCCGCGTGCCTGCCGATCGCGCACTACCATTCAAACAACAGCAAGGCGAAGGGCGCCAAGGCGAGGCACTACAGTTAACAACTCGTAACAACTCGTTGGTGTGCAAAGTGGTTGATATATGTGTTTTGCGTTTCAGGAGCCCAGGCTTCGCGCTGCAACCGCACTGCAGTTCGCACATAAACATGCGCTCGTCTGCTCACAGCACACAAGCAGTCAACAAAGACCCTGTATAGTGCACACAGATGATGCAGGCATACTGCATACTGCATACGAGGCCCATCTGTGACCCATTGGGCCACAGGGCTTGGCCTGTCCATAGGGTGCAGAGGCATGGTCTAGCCTGTACAGTGGCTATTTAGGCATCTAGAAATAATCAGTCATATGGGCAACTTGTCCATCGGCTGAGCCCCTGCGCCGGCCGGCCGCGTGCCTCGGCCTATCACTGTGAGGGACAGGAAGCTGCCGACAGTAGCTAGAACGTGCTACACAATCAAATGGTTCGCGGACCAGTGCAAATTGTCCCTTGCGTTAAAGCTGGGCCCTTTCACTTTCTCGCGTTCACTGCGCAGCTTGCTTAGTGAACATGAATGTTTAGTGAACAGTATCAAAGGAAATAAGTAGTTAAATTGCATGCCAACAGGGGCTACTGCCCTGACCTGTGCGGTGCATGTACGGTGCGGCACTGCAAACTACAAAAAGCAAAGCGGCAACAACGTTGTCTTGGTAAACGGGGGCTTCAAGTTGGGAGTGAACAGTGCCTGTCCAGAGCCAGGTCACCTTGATTTGGCTGGGCAGCGTGATTGGAATTGAAAACGGGACCCAGGACCAGAGATTGGCTATTGAAACCCCGGGTCAGGGGGCAATGTCACCCTCTGGCACCACTTTTGGAACTGCCCGGTGGCGCGGGCAGTGGTGGAGAGCATGCAGGATGGGTGGCCGCCGGCGGGGGAGGGCATACGCAGGGAGCGCGTGTGGCTAGCTGGTGCACCTTCGTTCCGGGATACAGCAGTGCGTGTAAAAAGTGGTGGCCCTGGCGGCCCTGGAGGCCATGGAGGTGGGAAGTGTTGAGAAGTGACACGAAGACTTGAGATACGTCCAGACCACTCTGGGTCAGTCTGGTCTGGAACGCTCTAGACGGTTGTGGTTCGTTCAGTACGGCACGAACCTTGTCTATAAATAGGTGTCAACGTCATGTGATGACATAAGAAGATGATAAGACGCAATATAGTACAAAAGCACAAACTAAACGCTGTTTCTCTGGCTAACTTGCTACCTCACGACTAGGCGCGAACGCGATATCCTGGTCTTGGGAAGCCGTGTAACGACACGTGTGAAGACATTGCCGCTCCCTTCTCAATAGGTTATGAGCCCACCGCTTCGGCGGTACTCAGCGGCAAACTCTGATACAATCGCGAACGCGAGAAGGCACTTTCTGTTTCAGGCCTCATGTCTAAGCTCCGACTCGGCGACCCAGGGGTCACTTGGCCCCAGTGGGAGCAAGATATCAAATATACTCTGATGAGGAAGGGTTTGTGGGATCCTGATCGCAACCAGCCGGTGTCTCAAGCTCTTCCACAGACAGTCACCAAGGCGCTGGGCATTATCGGCGAGCGTTGCCCGAGCGCCCGTTCCTGCTTCGAGGATGCAGGTCAGCTCTGGAAGCCTGGAACAGCCTACGTAACGTCTATCAGCAGGAGTGCCGGGCCAACGAGAGCATCTTGTCAGCGGAGCTGCACTCCGTCGCATGCAGCCCGGCGAAACGCCCACGCATGCGCGCGTGCTGGTATCTTTGCGAACCTTCAGCTGGTCGGTTCGCCTGCAACGGAGGCTCAGGCAGTCACAGCCATGGTCAACGGCTTACCGCCTGAGTATGCTGTGGCTAAGCACAGCATCCTTTCCAACAACCGGACAACCTTCAGCAGCACTGGCGGAGCTCAACATCGCAGCTGGGCTTCACCGCGGTGAGCTGCTGTCCGCCGCCGCACCTGTGCTGGCGGCAGGCGCGCCACCCACTGGCGGCAGGCCAGCTGCGGCGGACTCGTCGGGGCCAGCGCAGCCAGAGTAACCGGGCCCCGACTTCAACTCCAACCCTAACGCCAACCGCAAGTGCTTCTACTGCGGTCGCCCGATCCGCGTGGAGAATGAGTGCCGTGTCAAGGCGCAAGGCATGGCAGCTCGGCAGGAATGGCTACAGAGCCGCCGTGCACAGCAGCAGAAGCGGCAGTACCATCGTGGCGGCTACGGCCAGGACCGTGCCAGCACGCAGATGGCGCTGGCGGCGCTTGCCGCCCGGCTGCGTCCCTACATTGTGGACTCAGCCGCCTACTACCACATGACGCCGGATCGCAGTGACCTGGTGGAGTACCACGCATATCCCCAGCCACGTGCCCTTGTGATGTGGGGCAACGGAGAAACAGCTACGGCCTTTGGCTACGGTACCGTTGTCATACGGTGTACGATCAGCAATGTGGACTCCACCGTCACCATCAGTAACGTGCAGTACGTCCCCAGCTCCAAGGTCAAGCTGCTTGCTGTACACGTGTTCGACTGTGCGGGAGCAGCTGTCAAGTTTGCTGGAGGCAGGTGCTTTGCGTGGCGTATGACCCCGCGAAGCAGCGCATGTTAACGCGGCTTATTGCAACCAGGAGCGACGGCAGCAGCAACTACGTCGTGGCTGGTACAGTGGTCCGAGCCTCACCGCCCGTACAACTCGCGGCTGTTGCTGCGCCCATCACCCCAGCCACGACACAAGCCACCAGCTCTACTCGCATGGATCCGGCGCTGCAAACTCCCCAGGTGCAGAACGCGGGGGCGCCCACCGTGAACGCTGGTGCTGCGAGGGCGAGCGAGGTAGGAGCCTTCGGCGTCAACTCATGCACCAGCACCGATGCTGGCGCCGGCACCGTTACCACCGCCGGCGCCCCTAGCACGCAAGTCCTATGCGCGCAAACCCCCGGAGCGCTTCAAGCCAGGTGCAGCCCTGGCAGTGCCACTCGCAGCGAGTCTGGAGAAGCAGGAGCCTACCAACGTGGCAGCAGCGCTGCTACTGCCCAACTGGCGGCACGCCATGAGAGTTCAGCTGGCTCCTTCACGAGCTAAGGGCACCTGGCAACAGCAGGCTACTCTGCGTTACACCCATTCGACTGAGCCCATAGCCACACCTGAGCGAGGCTTCGTGCGAAAGAGGCTATTTGGCTTACGCGTTTGATGTGCGAGTTTGGCTGTGGTGTGCAGTGTGTGCCCATGCACGGTGACAACCAGGGCACACTAAGCCTGATTGAGAATACTCAGATCTCACGGCGCACCAAGCACTGAGCACTGCGCAGCAAGCAGCGTGCATGGGGGAGAGTGTAGGATGCAGTGTGGAACGGCAGGCTGAGGGCGTTTAGCGCCGATGGCAAGCTGGCAACACGTTGCTGTTGTGCCGGTTCTCGGGCAGTGCCTACAGCTGTTTGTGAGGCAGCACGAGGAACTACCGGTACGCATGCAGAACGCTAGCAGTCTCTGGGGCTTGCCCTGGGACCTCTGCGCGTCACTGTGTGTACCGGCATATCCGTACTTGCACCGCAAGTACCGTAATCGCACGTACTTAGCGCAGTCTTGTCAACTCATTATGACATGCAAGGCGTGCCTGTCTCTAGCTGTATAGAGAACCCTGCGCATGGTTTTACCCTCGAGGGCTGGGAGCTCAGTACCACGGGAGCTCTCAGCGTGCTCCGTACGGTAGCACGGTGGCGGCTACTGCAACTGCACTCCGAAACGTCCTTGATGCGCTGCTGCTCGCTGTTGCCCAAAAGTATTTGCTTGACGCTTGCCTGGTTGCGAAAGCCACAAGAATGGCCCTAACCGCACAGGTCCACGCAACCGGATTTTACGAGGTGGGAACGCACGCAATGTTATAACAGCACTTAATTGAATAAGTGGGCCCACACGTAACGCTCCCGTGTCGGTCCCGCTGCCGACATGCAGTGGGTGCTTCCGGGCGTTATGCGCTCGAAGGAGCAGCAGATACAGTCGCCGGTATTTGAAATTGGTGGCTATGCGTGTTAGGTTTGTTGAGAGCTCCTTGCATTCAACCAATACTTTGCTCCGTGAGGTCCAGCGCATGCTCTATCGACATTTGCGTTTAGGCACGATCCTGGGTTTCATGCGCCGAACACAGTTGCAGTTCTGCAGCATTGCCAACTCGGCTACGTGAATGGGTCATCAACCGTTACAGCTGGATACCTCGTCAAACTGCAGCGGTTTGCTGCCCTGCCTGCTGTTTGTCCAGGAGCCTTCATTGGGCCCTGGAGCCCCTGGCTCGTATATGGGTCCTTACATGTTGGGTTCCGGATGCTTCCATGTAAGAATCAAACAAAAAAACCTTCATTTCCACCCTCAAATGGAGAACGATTACGTGGGACTCTACCTGAGCTACTCCAGCGCTTCAAAATCCCTCCTGGAAGCCTGTGTGGCCCTGACACGCTGCTCAAGCTGACCAACAAGAACTGCTTGGGCAACGGTGATGAAGTAGCAATGGCAGGTAAGGGCGGGCGGGGGCCCGCTGCTGCCGCCAGGCCGAGCTCTGCCACAGAGACCAGAGCCGCAAAGCTGCATGCTAGTACTTCCCGATAGGTGTGGGTCGGCACCAGTACGGATCGTGTGGCTACAGCACCTAAATTTCAACACAGTACAGCATGCCAAAAAGTGCCCGGGATGGAGCGCAGTACGGGTAGTTGGCTTTCCTTGCAGGTGAGCTCCATGACTGTCTTTGTGTCTTGATGTGTCACAGGTGTGGACACCACCTTCTCTGCGAAGCGGCCTAAGCTGGGTTACAATAACATGATCGAACGAGGACGACTCGTGTCAGAGGGGTTCTTGCAGGGCTGGCATCTTAATTAATTTTCACTATAGAATCCAGTTTCCAGCCCGCGGAGCGGAAACTTTTTGAGGGATTTAATTGCAACCGACCAAATTTCTGCCCCCGACTCATGGCTAAATAATTGCCGGTTCACTATTTATGCCACATGCCGAGGCGCGAGTTAGTCGGGCTGAGCTGGACCCCTCCCCCACGCCCTGCTCTGCGGCCATGCCCCCTTGCTGTCAACATGCGCCCGTGCTCTCCTCTCGTTCAGCGCATGCCTTCCTAGCGCACACCTGGCGGTGTCGCCGCCAAGAACTACGGCGGCAGTAGTAAGTCAAGTATCAGGGAACAGAGTATGGGGGCGTTTCCGCAGCCATGCAACGGGATACCGTAGGCGAGAGTGCATTTTGGGGCAGGATGCCCGTGACGGCGCAAGCGGCGCTGGCAGAAAATTATTTCCCAGAGTGGCACCCGGGTGCAAATAATTCCGGGTTCACTAAAGACACGGCCCCGATGGCCCGGCATTTAATTAGATCCGACGTATGGGCTTGGTGGAAGATGCCAGCCCTGGTTCTTGGCGGACGGCTCCCTCACAGTCTTGGCGTGGACCTAATCGTCAAGAACCCTCGAGTGTTGTACATGGCGCCCTTTGGAGAGCCATTCGCAGACCTCCTGGCCCTGCTGGAGGACCCGGGGGCCACCTCGGACCTGACCGTCATCTTGGGGGGTAACAGCAACGGCGGTGCGGCGGGGCCCGTCGGGCAGCGCTGCTGCGCGAAGCAGCAGCAGCAGCAGCAGCAGCAGCGGTGGTGGCGGGGTTCAGGCGGGCCAGGCTGTGGCTAGCCAGCCCCGCTCCTTTCACGTGCACCGTGCCGTGCTGGCTGCCTGCTGCCCCTTCTTCCGCACCCTCTTCAATGCTGGCATGGCGGCGGCTTAGCTCAAATGGAAGAGCCCAGGCTGTGACACTGGAAGGCGAGAGGGCTTCGGTTCGATCCCTGCCTTTGACATTACTTGGAGATGTTGAGTTCAAATCCCACAGCTGCCCCCACTCTGGCGGACGAAGTGCGACTCCAGATTGGGTAGAGCGGAGCACTCGATCATCTGTGCCTAGCTGGCAGGTAGGACCGGTGGCTCCCTACGGTACATGAGACCAAGATAGGCGCGCCTCACTTAAGAGGTTTCAGTTCCTTAACTCACGACGCGATGTTTCGTATTATTATTATTATGCCGGCATGGCCGACAGCGCCGCGCGGGAGCTGCCCCTGCCCGACGCCGACCCGGACGCCTTTGTCGTACTGCTGCGGTACATGTACGGCGGGAAGGTGCCGTACTGCGAGCGTGCCGTACACTGCGCTGCTGTGCAGCTGTGCGACACACTGCTGCTGCCCAGCCAAGGTCAAGGAGGCGCTGGAGCTGGTAAGGGCGCTGACTCCAGCACTATCGTTGGAGCCCTGCTGTGGGCTGCTGGGCACGGCCGGGAGGAAGTGCTGGAGGAGCTGATGGGCGTGTACAAACGGGTGGGTGGCGTGGGTTGGCAGGGGTTCAGGGGCATCGTAGGCGGCCTACTGTGGGCGGCGCAGGCTGGCCAGGAGGGTGTGCTGGAGCAGCTGCTTGCCGCATACAACTGGGTGGGTGCACAAGGCTGGCAGGTGTGGGCTGCTGGCAGGCAGGGCTGTGAGTCAGGACTCTCCGTTAATACACATGGACCCGCGTTAAAGCAGAAGGTAGTGGCGCTTGTGGCGGAGGTCCAAGTGCGTTGGGGTGCACAGGCAAATGGCCGAGGGCAATTGGTTGGGTCAGGTCGAGGGGAGGATCGGAGGGTGGCGGGCGGTTCCCAGTGCGGGCAGCTGCACAGGTGGGAGGACACGGAGGCAGGCTTTGCTTACCTCCACAACGAGCAGCCACAAACGCGCAAGTTGTGCAGAGCGTTGATCTTTGCTCGCATTTAACGCCTCTTTCTGCTATGTTCCTGTGGTGCACCACCTTTTTAACACCTGCCTACAGCCCTACACTGCTTCCTAGTGCTTGTGCATTAGCCATGTTGCCGTTCCGCCACAGCAACGCCCCACAACAATCGCCATGCCCCTGTTCCACCCCTGCACCCCACCCCAGGTGAGCCACGACGTGGACCCGGGGGAGGTGGCAACCCTGGCCTCTGCTAAGCCACAGCTGGCGGCCCGCCTCATTGTGGCGCTGGGGAAGCCGCCTGCGGCCGACACAGTGGCAGGCCATGGCCAGGGCATGCTTACTTGTACCGTGTTGCATGCATGCAACACGGTACAATAAGCATGCCCTGCTGGCAGCTGGCACGGAGCGGTGTGTGCTTGTGCAACAACGTGCTTATACACAGGGGACGGCCCTTTCCTGCTTATACAAGTTGCCCAGGGCGCCGCCCACAACATGTGGGGCCTACAGGCAACGAGGCTGCAACCCTGCTCCGCCCCAGCACGGCCAAAAGGGTCCGGCGCCCGCCAAAAGCGTCCACCTCAAGCTCACCTTGGGCAGGTAGGTGGTCCCAACCTCGTTGTACACTAGGTCGCTGCCAATGATGAAGTCCCACTGCTGAGACAGCAGCCAAGCAGTGGAAGAGGCAGCCGACACGGCGGCAGCATTGCCTACCTGCCCTTGGCCTCCGCTGTTGCTCCCTGCGTCCCGCTCTCCTTGCTCCCCGCCATCCACCTGCTGCTGCTGCCGCAGGGGCGCTTGAAGTCCCCTCCGCATCAGCAGCTGCCGGGTGCAGGCTGCCGTTGTCACCGTTCCTGCCAACCAGCACTATGACGACAGGGGCGCGCGTAGGGGCGCGTAACCTGCGCGTAGTGATGGCTCTAACGCTGGCGTAGGTGGCCATCGCACGCCGCTTACGGTGTGAAGCGGCGCAGGGCGCACTGGAAGGAGCAATGTTACGCATGCTTTTTAAGTGGTTGCACAAGTCCATGCGGAACGTGCGTTAGGGAACCAGGCAGCTTCGTGAGGGTTCAGCGCCGTAAGGTGGTCTGCGTAGGGCCCTGTAACGCGCGAGGGCACATCGCTAAGCGTTATCTCGTTCGCCTTCTGCTACGCATCGTCGTAGGGGTTACTGCGGGTTTGGCGCAACACGTTGGTCTGTGACGCTCGCTGTCGCACCAAGCAAACGCACGCGTCACCTCTATGTAGCAGTCATAGCGCTTTGTAAAGCAGGTGCTACTCTGGGGCGGTACAGGTGCTTTAAGTCCTGCGTTACTTAACGCAAGGCCGCAAAGGGATCCGTAGAAACCGCACATTGATTTCGCAGTATCGCCGCGAGCTGCGTCTGTCGTTACATGGGCAACAGGCAGGCCCTCTTTCGTCCCGATGCTCACACCGTGCGATCCAACTGCCACTCAACAGAGCCGCACATGTCACGGCCCACGGTACCAACCCTTCTCGCACAACCATGCACCCAACCAGCATCAACGTACGCATCAACCAGGGTCACAATGCTCCTATAAGTGTCACTTCAAAGGACACAAGCGAGTGGCTTCCTACAAAGCGTGTAGTCCTGCAACCCTGAACTGGCAAACCCCTGCACTCATTCGACGCATTAAACATGATAAATATCGGGGAGCTCCATCACGCAGGCGCTCCACGCCTGCTGGACTCAACAACCCCTGCTGTAGCTGATTGGACCGCCCGCAGACCATGCTCCTGTACACGCAGGCCGTGGTGGAAGTTAGCCAACCTGCACGAGGGGCAGTAAGCGTACATTGATTCTAGTACGCAAGAACCAACATGCACTGCTAGCAGGTCCGGATTTTGGCGGCCTGAACCGTCTGCATGCAGTCATGGCAGGAAACAGTCTGGCCTCAACACCGCGAGGGTAGCTGAAGCGCTCACCTGGTGGCTGTTGCAGCTGTTGCGCCCTGTGCCCTTGCCGCGGCCCTTGCCGTTGGCCTGGTTGTCGTCCCCAGCCCCGGCCTGCACATTGGACACACCACGATGAGTTGATGCAGGCATGAGGGAGGAGCCCGGAAATTTAGGGCGACGCAGCAACATTCAAAGCGAGTCAGGAAAGGACAAGAAGCGCTTCTACGTGAAATGTGCAACCCCCACCCCTGACAACTGTGTTTTAGTGTGCCGCAATGCCTAGACTTCGTTCGCACTGCTCAGGATGCTGTAATACTGGGCAATAGAACCTTCAGGCAGGGACCCAGGCCCCGCACGAAGACGGGTTGCCAAATGTGTCGTACCTTCTTCTTTGAAGGCTTTGTCGCCTTGCTTGCGGACTGCTCCTCCTCCTACAAGCAACGGCAGCTTATCGAATGGCTTAGCACGTGACCAGTGAACTTGTACAGCACGGGACCCAGTCAAGACTCGTGTTGTTGTCCGTTATGTTGCAGGTTGAAAACGGAGGCAACAATACACAATGCTTCCAAGAGCCCACCTTGCCGCACAGCAGCTGCATGCCTCCCTCCCCGGAACTCTATGGCAGGAGAGACCTGCCGTCCTGCATTACCCGCTGTGCTGCTGTGCTGCGGCACTGTTATGCGACCGGCACGCGGCAACCCGGTGTCCCACACCCACCTCCACAAGCACGCCGTTAAGACCTTGTGAGTCCTTCAGCGCCTTGTGCCCCTTTTGATGGGGTGGGTCAAGCCAGGTCGCCCGCGAGCGGCATCGCCCCACGGTTGCCGACAGGATACAGAGCCGTGGTCGTTATTGCCGACCTGTGGTGTGTGGTCGGTCGTCGGGTGGTCAGGGGATACAGCTGCTGCAAGGTAGGCACTCAGACGCCTGTGATGCTGTGCTTAACAGCCGGCATCGCCCAGTGTCCCGCTACATGTATGAGGTCATGCGATAAGTGGCCAAAAGAAAAGTAGAACACAAAGCACAGTGTGCTTAGCACACCTTGGCGATCATCGACGTTGACCTGGACCACCACCGCCGCGGAGATGCGCTGCCAGCCCGCTTAATTCTCTTCTTGAGGAGAAGATTAAGCGGTGCCATTTCGGATGGACGGAGCACCAGCAGCAGCGCACGATGGCAAGGAACGCACAGACACGCGTCAGCCCATAAACCTACGAGCATTAGCAGCAGAAGAATGAGATTGCATGGCATCTGCACAGTCTCAGTGCTATACAGAGAAGCGCAGGCAGGGGCAAAGCGCAGGTCCGGTTGGGGCGTTCCTTCCCGGGCTTCATCAAGGCCCGAGTTCTTACGGTTTATCTTGGTGGTAGATGCCTTCCAGATACAGCTCCTTTAGTTGCACTGCGGAGACCGCACGGCTGCAGCAAAGCCTAGACGGTAGAGAGCGCTCGGCAAGACTAGGCGTGAAGCAACCACGGCAACCAGTTCACTGTCAGCTTACAATGCGTTTGCAATCATCAAATCACTATGAGACTACAGTCCAGGTTTGCGAGGAAGTCTTTGCGATTTGAAAGTGGTACGGCACTTCGGGAATTGTCCTCGTTCTTTTGCCGTGCACACTTACAAAGCACGTCTTCATTCTTCGCATACGATTCTTCAGATCATCGCCCTGATGTCCATGGTCTGCGCCGCATGCCACGCCCTGGCACCCTCTCCTGACGCAAGTTGCAGCTGGTGGCATGTCATGTGCTCGTGTCCTTGCTTATGCGGCCCTCGTCCCTTGTCCCATCTGCACAGTAGAGCTGCGAGGATTGATTGGTGCTTCATCCTCAAGCGTTGCTGCATCCAGCATGCAAAGGGCTGGGAAAAACACCATCCGACGGTCCACACGTGGGTCCACACAATGCACTGTTGGCTGCCCATGATGCAACCGCCTTCAAGACTTCTACACACCAAATATCCGTGACGAAAATAGTGTGCCTGCGCACGCACGTATAAATGTTTCCCGCGGCGTCAAAGCAAGCAGTGCCGCCCAACACCCAGGTACGGCTCCCCATAATACCCACACCCGATCCCCAGTGGCGCGCCACTCCCTGCAAAGCGTCAAGCGGGCAGTAAACCCTTCCGTCATATGCTAGATATGCATCTGATATGCCAACTTACCAGCCTGTACCGCGCCCAACAATGCACCCGTCGCCGCAAAGGAGCTGCGCCACTCTATCCACCTCCGGTGCCTTAACCCACACAGACCACGCCCGGTACCCAGCGCCGCGCCGCTCTCTGCAACGCGTCCAGCGGGCAGTAAATCCTTGCGTACAATGCTTGATAGGCATCTTATGTGCCAGTTGAACAGCCCGCGCCGTGTCCGACATTTGCCCCATCGCACGGAAAGGAACTGCACTACCGGTACCTCATCCAACTCAGGTCCTCTCACCCACACAGCCCACGCCCAATCCTTCCCCAGCGCAGCAACGCTCCCTGCAACGCGTCAAGCGGGCAGTAAAGCCATGCCAAAAAAGGTCGATGGGCATCTTATGTGCCTCCCTTACAGGCCGTCTCGCAAATGACATATGCCACCGTCGCACGTGAACGGACTCGGCCACCCCTACAGCTCGGCATCCTGGACGAGGTGTGGCGAGAAAGGCATCGTATCCTCCAGCGGCGTGCTCGGCCGGCTGCGGGGCGTGCGGGTAGTGGCAAATAAGCCATGCAGCCCCGCACAATAGTTATAATACCGCATTAGGCATTACTCGTCCTTATGGCCCCCTGGCTCTCCGGACGTGCCCCCCTCGGGGTCTGTAACTGTGACTGTCTGCACTTCTGGGGTCCCGTGGGGACCCCATAAGCTTTGTGGGGTGTACACCTACCACCTCGTGTACCAATACGGGTACCAGTATACGGTATACTGTGTAGAACATGGCCCAGTGTGTACACCGTATACCGTGTTGCGGCATGAAACACCAAGTGGTGAACACGAAGCTCGTGTTTCTGGGGGATACCAAGGTTGAACACTGCCTGGTGTATTCACGCCTTTCACCATAGTGCGAACACGGAAGTGTGCCGCCAAACCTTGGAGAGACATGTCTTTATATGTGACACGCCGTCAGGGTGGGTGGCGTTGTGTGGAACGGCCGAAAGGCCTTACGATTCGGCCCACGCCCACCACCCAGGGGAGTCCCGCGCAGGTGCCCCACCCAGGCCAGGCTCCCGACCCTGGAACGCGTGCACCCGGCTGCGGGACACCAACAAACCTTGCACATACATGTGACACACCCGCCAGTGTGGCTGGCGTTGTGTGGAGCGGCCTGGACGCTTACGGTTGGGCCCCACCTGGGTGTCTTAACTTACACAGCCCACTCCCGACCCCCGCGCCGTGCTGCCGCCTGTGAAGCGTCAGGCGGGCAGTGAACCCGAATACTATGCTTGATAACTGCTTGAAGTGCAACTTTTGTCAGACCGTCAGTCATGCGCACCATCGACATGGACGCAAACAGTGCTGTCCAACCGTTCAGGGTGTGGCACCCCACGGCCACACCCAGTCCCTAGCGCCGTGCCACACCCAGCAACACGCCACGCGGGCCGTGAACGAAGCTTGACGCTCGATAGGTGCCTCGTGCCTGATGTGCCACTTTGGAATGCCGTTCAGCGCCCGTGGACTTGTCATAGGTTCTGTCGCGCATATGCGAGTGCCCCACAACCTAAGAGCACAGAGGGTCATCCAGCCTTTCAGTTGCTCCTCCACAAAGCTCACGCCCGGTCTCCAACGTTGTGCCGCTCCTGCAACACGTCATGAGGGCAGTACCCCATTCCATTAAGCGCTGAAAGGGCACCTGATGTGCAAGTGAAGAAGGCTGCCCTGCGTACCACATGTGTTCCCATCGCCAAGCAAGCGAACAGGGTGACCCCACGGCCCACATCAGTTCCCAGCGCCATGCCACTTCCTGCAACGTTTTGCATGGGCATCCAACGACAAAATATGCCACGGAATATTATATGATTCAAGATTGTACGCAAGGCGGGATGATTGGGCCCTAGTCGCCCCCTCCCCAGCTGCTAATACACATGCCCTTGCAAGCTGGTGGTCCCGGTGCATCCACAGCCTGCCGCGCACCTGCCGTACGGCTTTCTACGGCGTGCACGCAACCTTTCATTGCCCCTGGCACACGCCGCATTACATCTCCCAGCCCACACTACTCACCACGTGGCTGTCAAGGTGCCGCAGACCAGGAGCCGGGGCAGGCGTTCCTCCCGCCGGCCCACACCTGCATGGAGCATGCACTACCGCGTGCGCCTCCGCTACTCCCGTGCCTGCACGGTCGTTAGCAAGGCGCAAGGACATTCAACAGCGTGCAACATGCATTTTTGCAATCCTACAGGACCCGCCGCCTACCGTACGCCATGCCTTTTGGATCAGTGACCTTGACCTACACCCCTACATTGCTACCCTTGGCACCACCGCCCCGGGAATGCATGCGACTTTGGTGATAACGCCGATCCTTGACCTCCAGTCACACCCCAATGGTGGAGCTGGTCAGATTCTCCCCGATTGTCCGCAAAGCGAGATGGTTTGGCCCTTGTGGCGCAAGCCGCTCCCGCTCCCCAGCTGCTAATACACATGCCCTTGCAAGCTGGCGGTCCCGGTGCATCCACAGCCTGCCGCGCACCTGCCGTACGGCTTTCTACGGCGTGCACGCAACCTTTCATTGCCCCTGGCATACGCCGCATCACCTTTCCACCCCACTACTCACCACGTGGCTGTCAAAGTGCCGCAGACCAGGAGCCGGGGCAGGCGGCCCTCCTCCCGCCGGCCCACACCTGCATGGCGTGCACTACCGCGTGCGCCTCGGCTACTCCCGGGCCTGCACGGTCGTTAGCAAGGCGCAAGGACATTCAACAGCGTGCAACATGCATTTTTGCAAGTGCACAGTAGCAGGACCCGCCGCCTACCGTACGCCATGCCTTTTGGATCAGAGGCCTTGAACTACTCTCCTACATTGCCACCCTGGGCACTACTGGTTCCCAGCGCCTTGCCGCTCCTGCAACATAATGCACCAGCCCTCAAGCCGAGCATATAAGGCTCAAAGGTTGCCCAATGAACCGCACTACCAGGCCCATTTGTACATGCGAAAGTGCCCTTATCGACATCAAAGTGGGCACGCAGGGTTACCCCACCTGCCCACCATTCAGATCCCTGACCCCACGGCCCGCATCCGATTCCCAGCACCGTGATGCCCGTGCAGCATTGTACACGTGCACTCAAATCTTGCATGCAAAGCTCGATAGGTGCGCCGTGTGAGTCTGCAACAGGTCCGGCCCTGCATGCACGAGCGGCCCCACTCAGGCCCCACTCATGCACGCAGTTGTGCCCCTGTTTCCCAACAAATAATTAATTGTGCTCATGGCAATTGAGTATGTACATCTCAAGCAAAGGCGCAAGCTTCACTTGTGTGCAGTGGCACCAAAGGTTTTGGTGCCCTGACCCATCACGCACTCCCAGTGGCTGGCACCCCCGCCCTGTGTGCGGCAGCCCAATGGCGTCCCGGCGACCCCAGCTCACCGGGGCATGCTCGTCCTGTCGTACGTTGTACAGACACTCCAATGTGTAGTGGCGTTGTAGCTCAAATGACTGCACTATAAAGCGGTCGCAACCGGCTGCAACTCTGCGGCTGCTCCGGCTGCAGTCACTCGCTTCAAGAACCCCCTCCCTCTCTAAAACGTAGTTTCATAAGGCTCACGCAGGTAAGTCCTTTTGGTACGCTGGTAAGGGCGCGTCCTCATGCGGAAGGATTCGGGTAGGAGGACGGTCGTGCCATCGTCGGTGTACATCGCAATAAGTACAGAGTGGCATGCAATTGTGACAGAATTGCCTCAGCATTGCGCAGCTTAACGCGCGTTTAGCATGCGCGCTGTGCCAGCTTCACCTGTCGCCCTGATGCAAGCGACGGCTACACCCAATCCTCCTCTGAAATGATTTAATGGTAGGCATAACACCAAATAGATATGAAGGTGGACGGGCTGCAGTATCTAGACGCAAAGCGGGCCTGAGTCAGGGCCAGCGCTACCCTACCATAAGGCCCTTAACGCACGCGTAACCAGCGGACACTGCAAGAGAAGGCACAAGGCACGGCAGACAATTGAAATAATGCTCAGTATTATAGAATATCAAATGTCATCGCTGTGCAGTAGCTTCTGCGCCCAACACGTGCGCGGCAAGGGGTGTTCCCAAGGGTCCACCTGCACCACTGCGTTAACGTTGCTGAAGGGCACGCCAAGCCCCACGCGCTCAGACGCAGCCGTACGCAGCCGTACGCGCGTAACGCTCGGGTTACGCGCTTCCCTGTCGTCATAGTGCAGGTCCCCATCCGCTGCACCCCCAAAGTCCAAGCAACCAGTCGCACGCCACCACCCGGACCTTGTCATTCACCCCAGGCAGGTGTGCGTTAAGACACACGTTATGCTGCAGCCAAGCTAGCCCGCCGCCCGCCTCCTGCTCCGTCATCACAACCTGCAGGACCCCACAAACCAGGGGTCGCACAGTGCATGAGCCAAGGCGCCTACTTGCAAAGCCGCTTGTGCCCACGAGCACCGATTGCCTCATCGCAATGCCTGGCATCCGCAGTGCTATATTTGGCCGTGAGTTGTGACGAGGTCCTCCAGCAGCTAAGATGCCCCAATGCTCGAATTGACCATGGGTACAGCCACAAGCATCGGGGCCTCTCCCGTGGGCCTCTCCCCTGGTCCGAGAACGGCACCCACCAGGCCCACGCACGTGCGGGAGGTTGCGCGCCAGGGTGCAGCCCAGCCAGCCCAGCCCAGCTCCTAGCTCTAACACCCGCACCCCCGGGGCGTTGAGGCCCAGGGAGGGCCCGGCAGCCTCCAGGTACGATGCCAACCTACTCGCGGGTGCAGGGGAGAGACAGGCATGGGGTGTAGCACTGGGTGTTGACATTGGGCCAGAGTGGCTGGCCGGCGGGCTAGTGGGCACCCCAGTGTTCTATGGCAGGCACGCAGCCGGCCAGGGAGTGCTTCCAGTCCTCCCTTTAATTCTCGGTGCGAGGGACTTGTTGCCGGGTGCTTAAACCTGGAGATAGGTTAGCAGGCAAGTCTGTGGCACCCCCAGAAGTCTGCTTGCGGCCTCTTGTTCGTATAAGGGCGCATTGGCAAAGCGCACGGCTGGCAGGCGGCGAAATACCAGGGCCGGAGGAATGAAACGGGTGCAGCGCCAAGTCAACCCGGGGTTAAGGTTTCCCGCATGTTACCGGTATCTGCCATGGTTTTTTTTTTTTTCTGTGGAAGGTTTACAGGTGAAGAGACGGGAGAGGACAGGCCAGCGGGACCTCAAAGCCCGACCAGCACAGGCAAGCATCAACACCACAAAACGTCCAAACCCAGCGCACCCCGGACTGCGAAAAGGGAACACGTAGAGAAGGAGAGGACCTGAAACCAAAACCCACAGAACAGGGAGAAGAGAACAAGACACCAAGGGCAAGGGAGTCTAAAAAACAGAAGGGATAAGGGAAAGGGCAACGGAACGACAAAAGCCCCCAACCCCCAACCTACCCTCCCGACCACGCAGAAGGCACCAACAGAA